>CM041029.1:0-13658 GCA_020740425.3 Heterorhabditis indica | reverse complement strand
AAGTTATAATATTATATATAATATATGAAGTAAGTGTACGTTTCGTACGAATCGTACATTTATTGAATATATTAGGACTCTAGGAGTAATATATGTATTAGTCCTATACTTTAGTATATGACAGGATTCTTAAATTAAATATACATTATAATTTAATAATATATATAGGTATTGGGAGGGATTCTTAAATAAATTAAATATATAATTTAATAAATATAGTATACAGTATCTAGTTTAATATAAAATATAGTATTTGGATTACTAAGATAAGTTACTGAATGATTATTATGACTAATTTACTTTTCAATATTTGCTTGTTTGTATGCCTTTGCATTCTTGGGTGTGCTTTGTGTGTAGTTTGGTTCTTGCTCGCTGCTTGGGTTCTTCTTTCTTGTTGTATACTGTTTCCTGTGCTCTTCGCTATTGTTTATATTCTTAATTATTTTCCTACGTAGTTCTGTTATAATTCTTTTAGAATAAATCCGTGTCTTAGAATTTTTAGTTTAATTAGAATAGTTCACTTACAATGAACAGGTTTAAAATTNTCTTTTTGGTCTTTTCTTTAATATTTTGTATACCTTTATTGTCTTATAGAATGCACGTATGATTCTCTTATTTTGTTTGTATGTTATTCTTGAGAGGAGTTTTTGTTATTTTAGTTTATTTTGCTAGTTTATCTAAGGTAAGTAGTTATAATAGAGGATATTTGTCTGCTTTGGTCTTTGTTTTATCTATATTATTGTTGAGTCCTATTTTGAAACCTCAAGTGGGTTATCTTAGTATGACTAGGTTCTATTATAGTATTTATTGAAATATTTTTCTGTTTATTATTATTTCTTTGCTGTTCTTTATGAATTTTAGAAGCTATTTTCTTAGATTCTCTGGAGCACTTCGTAAGTTTTAGTTTATTAAAATTATTTTTTTATTTGTTAGATTATTTATGTTGTTCTTTAAATGACAGCGTTTAATTTTTGTTTTAATTTCTCTGGAGTTTATAATGTTGAGTTTATTCTTGATGTTAGCTAATTATATTTCTGAGATGATGTTTTTCTACTTTATGTGTTTTTCAGTAATTTCTAGAGTTTTGGGAATACTTATTATAGTAGGTAGTATAAAGACTTATGGTGATGATCAGTGTGTTTTCTAATTTATGCTGAACAGATATAAGTTAAGTTAAACTATTGATCTTCAAAATCAAAAATTTTATTCTGTAGAGATAATAGTATAAGTTAGTACATTTCTTTTTCGAAGAAACAGTTTATTTATCTTGTGATATATTTCATTATTAAGATTTGATCATAGTCTTCGATGGTTTAAAATGGTATTATCTAAATTTGATTTACTAAGTGGGCAATGAAAGTTTACCCCGGCAATATGTCGCTTGTATAATACTAGTTCCAGAATAATCGGCTATACTAGTGAAGCTTGTACTCTAATTGATGTTAACTATGATTAATTGTAAATTTGACTTTAATAGTTTTGGGTGAAATCAGGATTATTTATAAGAGAATATTCATAGTTTTAAATTTTGAAGAACGAATTAGATTAGTACCTAATTAGACAAAACTTAAAAGAGCAGGAGTAAAGTTGTATTTAAACTGAAAGGATATTGGCAGGCTTTCTAAATTATCTTTGGAGGTTGAGTGATAATTGAGAACCCTCATTAACTACTTGGTCTGTTGATTCATGTATGATCGTTTAGTATATTCTTAAAGATTATAGTTAAAGATTCTTATCTATTAAAACAGATATATACCTGGTCTATGATTCGAGTAATATTTGACCTACACTATTCTAAGATGTGGATAATTAAGGTAGTTCTTGATTTGAAAATGTAAAAGACAGTAAAGAATTCTTCATGTATTCTTGAAGATTATCTAGAGGCGGTACAAATCATCCATCAATTGCCTATAGGGGAGTAAGTTGTAGTAAAGTAGGTTTAGGGGAACCTGAATCTAGAAACAGAACTATTAATAAGTGTGTTTTGAAAACATATTTTGAAGTTTTCTTCGTAGTTTTATAAGAGTTAGTTTAATATAGAATTATTGACTGTTAATCAAGAGGTGTTACTCTTAATTAATCTAAAGAGTTTAGTTTATGTAAAAATGTTAGATTGTAAATCTAAAGTATTGTGCTCTTGTTGTTTATAATGTTGTTAATATTAATTTTGATAATGATTTTTATTTTACAGAGGATTGCTTTTGTTACTCTGTATGAGCGTCATCTGTTAGGTAGTAGTCAGAATCGTCTGGGTCCTAATAAAGTTAGATTTATAGGTTTATTACAGGCTTTGTTAGATGGTGTTAAGTTATTGAAGAAGGAACAATTAACTACTTTAAATTCTTCTGATATATCTTTTTTATTAGTTCCAGGAGTATCATTTGTGGTTATGTACTTAGAATGATGTGTGTTACCTTATGCCTACGAGTTCTTAAGATTTGAGTATTCTGTATTATTCTTTTTATGTTTAATTGGTTTTTCTGTATATACTACTTTAATTAGTGGTATTGTTAGTAAGTCTAAGTATGGTATGTTAGGTGCTATTCGTGCTAGTAGGCAGAGTATCTCTTATGAAATTGCTTTTTCTTTGTATGTTCTATGTGTGGTAGTACATAATGGTTCATTTAGTTTTGTTCCTGGATTTGATGTTAGGTTATTAGTAATTTATGTTCCTTTCTTGATTATAATTATTGCTGAATTAAACCGTGCTCCTTTTGATTTCTCTGAGGGTGAAAGGGAATTAGTTAGAGGTTATAATGTGGANTATGTTTTTTAATTTTTCTATGTTATTTGCTTTTTTAATGTTTACTTTATTAATTTTTATTCGTAGGTCTTTTCCTCGTTATCGTTATGATTTAATGATAAGACTTTTCTGATTTAAATTATTACCTATTTCTTTAATTCTTCTTGGTTATTATGTAGTTTTATTTATCTAATTAATCATATCTATTTGTTTGATTTTCTAGTCTTTGTTTTTTGTATACAGTTTATGTTTATGCTTAATCATAGTATATTATTAGTTCTATCTGGAAAGTTTTATTCTACTTTAGGTTTTGCTTTTGATTATTCTAAGGATATGCCTATGAGTTATTATATTTCTTTATTTACTTTTTTAGCTTTATTAGTTAGTTGTTTTGGGGGATACTTTAGTTATGCCGTTACTCCATGTGGAATATTTGAGTTTACCTTATCTTATTCTATGGTAGCTTGATTAACTACACTTTTTATAATGATTTCGGTTGATAAATTTTCTGTTATTATGAGAAAGGAAGGTGATAGATACCCTAAGTCTCTTGCTATGACAGTGGTTGAATTAGTGAGAGATTTTTCTCGTCCTTTAGCTTTGACTGTGCGTTTAACAGTTAATATTTTAGTAGGTCATATAATGGTTGAAGGAGTTTATAGACTTGCTGAGTTTACCAGGGAGAGGAGGATTTTACTTTCTCTGTTTGCTATTTCTATGGAGTTTTGTGTCTTCTTTATTCAGAGTTATATTTTCTCTCGTTTAATCTATTTATATATGAGTGAGTAGTGTTTTAGAGATGTTAACTTAAGTTAAAGTGCCAAACTTTTAATTTGGAAATGGAAATCCACATCTTAAGGTTGATATAGCATAAGAAGTGCATCTGTTTTAAGCGCAGAAGATATAAGTCAACTAATGAGTCAAATGCAAGTCTTCTAAATTTGTTTGAGGTTTTTACCTGCTCATTTTTGTATATTTTTTGTCTTTTTCTAGTTATTTTTTTGACTATTCTAAGGCTTTTAGTTAATAATATGGTTGTTTGATGAAGTATCTTTATCTTGATGACTATTATTTTTACTATGTTAAATAAGAGAAGCAATAGTTATTTTGGTCTTATATGTTACTTTTTGGTTCAGGAGATCTTAAGGGTATTCTTTGTTATCTTTTACGACTGTCCCGAGGTTCAGTTTGTAATTGTATTAATGAAGATAGGTGGAGCACCACTACATTTTTGAGTATTTAGAGTTACTGATGCTATCTTTGATTATGGATTAGCTTGGTTCTTGACTGCCCAGAAGTTACCTTTTATGATAATTATGTTCCAATTATTTTGATTTGAAGCTTCTTTAATTCTTATTTGTGGTTTATTAGGTTGTTACTTACAGATATTGTTATTAAAGAGTTATAAAGATTTACTAATTGTGTCTTCTACTGAATCAGTTAATTGAATTATGTTAGGATTGTTTTGTTCTTTCTTTAATGTTTTGTATTTATTTTTTTACTATTTTACTTTGATATTTCTTATGTTACCTAAGTTCTCTAAGGGGCACTATGCATTTATTAATTGAGAGATAGTATTGGTATTCTTTAATATTCCATTTACAGCGGCTTTCTTTGTTAAAGTGTTTTCTATTATGGAGTACGTGAAGTTTGATAGAGTTATATTGTTACTTTTATTATTTACTATGTTTCTAGGTAGGTTATCTTTTATGTTCTGATTGGTAAATTTAAGTACTAAAGATAGGAATATTTGGATGCAAACTAATAATAAGTATATTTTCTTTACTATATTACCTTTAGGAATTATTACTATGATTTAAACTTCTTTAGTAAAAATTGATTATATTATCTTGATAAGGTAGGGTTCCAGGATTGGAAGAAGTAAGATGTTAAATAGATAAACTATATTTGGTTACGGTCCGAAGAGATATACATCTTTGTAATTTAGTTTAGAGAGAATATTTGTTTTTGGTACAAAAGGGATTGATTACAGCTTAAATGACTAAATTATTTAATTTAGATCCACCGGAGGGAAAATTTGAAAGTCCTAAATCAAAGAGAGGGAGNGTTAGCGACTCTCTTAGTTTATTATAAAATATGACTTTGAAGCAGTTAAGAAATTGAGAGTATTGAAGAATGTTCTAAACTTTGTTAATTCTTTAGTTGTTAGGTTACCTTCTAGAAAGAGTTTGACTTTGAGTTGAAATTTTGGTAGTATGTTAGGAATGATTTTAGTTTTTCAGATCTTAACTGGTACTTTTTTAGCTTTTTATTATACTCCTGATAGAATGATAGCTTTCTCTAGAGNTTGTTCTTTGTTTTTTTGTATTTACATATCTTTAAGGGTTTATTTTTTATAAGTTATCGTTTAAAGAAAGTTTGAATGAGAGGTTTAACTCTTTATTTATTGATTATGATGGAGGCTTTTATAGGTTATGTTTTGGTGTGGGCTCAGATAAGCTTTTGAGCAGCTGTAGTTATTACTAGTTTGTTGAGTGTTATTCCTATCTGAGGCCCTACTATTGTTATTTGAATTTGGAGAGGTTTTGGTGTTACAGGTGCTACTCTTAAATTTTTCTTTGTGTTACATTTCTTAGTTCCTTGGGGATTATTGGTTTTAATGATGTTGCATTTAGTGTTTTTACATGATACTGGTAGAACTTCTAGTTTATATTGTCATGGTGATTACGATAAGGTATGCTTTGCTCCGGAGTATTGAGTTAAAGATGGTTATAATTTATTTATTTGATTATTATTCTTTAGATTTTCTTTGTTGTATCCTTTTATTTTAGGTGATCCAGAGATGTTTATTGAGGCTGATCCTATGATAAGTCCTGTTCATATTGTTCCTGAATGATATTTTTTATTTGCTTATGCTATCTTACGTGCAATTCCTAATAAGATTTTAGGTGTAGTAGCTCTTTTGATGAGTATTATACTATTCTACTTATTTGCTTTAGTTAATAATTATACTTCGTGTTTAACGGTGTTGAATAAGTTTTTAGTATTTAATTTTATTGTAGTTTCTGTAGTTTTAAGTTGATTGGGACAGTGTGTAGTAGAGGAACCGTTTGCTACTCTTAGTTATATATTTTCTATCTTTTATTTCTTATTGGTACTGTTGATGTTATTGGTGTTTATGTTTAGTAAATTATTATTTAAGTAGTTAACATATTTAGTATAGAATAATACGTTAGATTTAGATTCTAAAGACAGAAGGTATGTTATATTTCATAATTTTCATATTTTAAGTTTATCAAGTTACGCTTATTATATATTCTTTGCTTCCTTAGGATTAACTAGTTCATTGGTTATGTTTTTTAAATATGGCTTAATTTGAATGTTTTTATTCTGTTTATGTAGAGTTTTATTTATTTCTTTTGCTTGAGGAAAGGATATTTCTATGGAAGGATTAAGTGGATATCATAATTTTTTTGTTATAGATGGTTTTAAATTTGGTGTTTTATTGTTTATCTTTAGAGAATTTATGTTTTTCTTTGGAATCTTTTGGGTATTTTTTGATTCAGTTTTAGTTCCTACGCAGGAATTGGGTGAATGTTGAAGTCCTATGGGTATAGATTTAGTTAATCCATTTGGTGTCCCTCTTTTAAATACTATTATTTTATTAAGGAGAGGGGTATCTGTTACTTGAGCTCATCATAGTATTTTAAGAAATAAAGATTGTAGAAATAGTTTAGGTTTAACTTGTTTTTTAGCAGCTTATTTTATGTGTATTCAGTTAATGGAGTATAGAGAGGCTAGTTTTTCTATTAGTGATGGAATCTACGGTGCTATTTTTTATTTATCTACTGGGTTTCATGGAATTCATGTTCTTTGCGGTGGACTATTCTTAGGTTTTAATTTTTTACGTGTTTTAAAATCTCATTTTAATTATAATCATCATTTAGGTCTAGAGTTTGCAATTTTATACTGACATTTCGTAGATGTAGTATGGTTGTTCTTATTTGTCTTTGTTTATTGGTGATCTTATTAATTGTTAGCTATTTTAGTTTATTTAGAATTTATAACTTGTAATTATAAGGTGTTAATTAGCTATTTTAGAGTTTTTATTACTTTCAGCTCTGTGAGTTATAAAACCTGTATTTTTCTTTCTCTTTATTATGTCTTTTTCTTTTATGTTAATGAATAATATTTCTTGAAGAGGTTTGTTCTACGTAGTAGATTCCTATACTTATGTCCTTTTGATTATTATAAGAGTCTTTATTTTAGGAATTATCTTATTAAGAGAGAAGAATAGTAGTTTGTTAGTTCTATCGGAAATTTTAGTGTTTATTTGTGTTTTATTTTTTATTCCTAGTAATATAATAATACTATACATGTTCTTTGAGTTGTCTATATTTCCTATTTTAGTAATGATTTTGGGCTATGGGGCTCAAATTGAGAAGATTAATTCGTCCTATTATTTGATATTCTATGCTGCTTTTTGTTCTTTTCCTTTCTTATTTGTGTACTTTAAGAGAGACTTTTATTTGGTAATAACTTATTATGACTTTCTTATTAGTTGAGAGTTATTCTTTATTTTAAGTCTTAGTTTTATGATAAAGTTTCCAATTTATTTTTTACATTTATGGTTACCAAAGGCTCATGTAGAAGCACCTACTACTGCTAGTATACTGTTGGCAGGTTTACTATTGAAGTTAGGAACAGCTGGATTCTTACGTATCTTAGGTAGTATGAACTTTATTCATAATAATGTCTGAATGATTATTGCTTTCTTTGGTATAATTATAGGATCTTTTTGTTGTGTTTTTCAAAGTGATGCTAAGTCTTTAGCTGCTTATTCTTCTGTTACTCATATAGGATTTTTGTTGTTATCTTTGATCTTTATTAGTATAAGAGGTAAAGTAGGAAGTTTGATATTGATGTTAGCTCATGGTTATACGTCAACTTTAATATTTTATGTTATTGGTGAATATTATCATACTGTGTCTACTCGTATAGTTTATTTTATAAACAGGTTCTTTAGTTCTAGTATGATTATGGGGATTTTTTTCTCTGTTATCTTCTTGTCTAATAGTGGGGTACCCCCNCCCCCTTCTCTATCTTTTATTTCTGAATTTATGGTTATTAGTAATGGTTATATGGTAGCTAAATCTATGTTCTTTTTGTTATTCTTGTATTTCTTAGTTTCTTTCTATTATTCTTTATTTTTAATTACTAATTCGTTAATAGGAAAAAGATTTATTAATTTTAATAATTGGAATGTAGGATTCTCAGCTCCTGTGGTTTTAATAATGTATAATGTGTTTTGACTTAGGTTATTTTATTAATGAAAAAGTTTTAGTATAAATTAGTATAGTTTATTGTCAATAAACAGGTGAAAACTTTAGACTCTTTAGTATATTTAGTATGTTTGATTTCCAATCAAGTGGATTATAGGGTTAATAAAAGGTTGATTTGACTGATTAATAGAAAATTTAATTCAATTTTTTTCTATTTTATTTATTGGTTTATGAAAAATTATTGTATTAGTTTTAAACTGTCTTCTTTCTGTGCGTATTGATGTGTATATTATTCTGTTTGTTTTTTTATTCTTTTATTATGTTGTTTTCTTAGTTGAAAAGTATTTACCTGAGTATTTACTTGAGAAGATTAATTTAGTAATTATTAAGAGAGTTTGTAATATTGTTTGTTTAATATTGGTTTATTTTGTTTCTTTTCTTCTAATTGGTTATTTACACGATATCTATTCAGAGGAATTAGTTGAAGAAGTTTGACAGTTTTTAAAGCGAGTTTGTGATTTAGATATTTTTTATAAAGATTATATTGATTTTACAGATGATGTATATTCCTCTAATTACAGTGATTTTGTCTTATTTACTGAAGCAGGTTCTGACATTATTTATTTCATTGGTTATTATTTCTATTGGTTTTATCGTACTCTAACTATATTTCGTTCTGCTGATTGTATAGATGTACCACGTTCTAAGGTTATTCCTGGCGGTATCTCTGGTGGTAATTATGGTGGATTAAGTTTTACAGATGCTGAGTTGGAGTTAGGACAGAAGTTATTAAAGAAGGTTCCTTATCAAGGTGAGGTATTAGGTACTCCTACTGTAGAGGTTAAGATTTCTTATCCTAGCTACTATACAGAAGGAAAAACTTTTATGAAGGGAAAAATAATCTCTTCTGAAATTAGTTTTTTTCACGGAGAACCAAAGATTTCTTCTGATGTTGTAATTAATGATTGTTATGATGGTAAGTTAGATAATGATAGTGGAATCCCCACTTCAGCTTCTAGTTCTAATACTTCTAATAATACGGATAGGAGGTTTATAAATAGTAAACATTCTTTCTATAATCAAGGTTTAAATTTAGATAATTCTACTGTCACTAGTAATAGTTCTGTTAGTTCTAACGGTTTATTTATTTCTAGTAGTGAAGGTAGTTCCTCTACTAATGAGGGTTTCTGTTCAGACCCTGAAATTCTATTCAATGAAGGTAAGAAGATAGAAGGGGTTCATTGCTCCTGCTTTGATTCTGATATTAGTTCTTTGGAACCCGGTTCAGTTCATTTACCTCCTTTGACTGTTCGTTATATTAATATCGACCATGTTAGTAATTTTAGAGGTTCTAGTGGCTATAATGTTAGTCCTTCTGTAAGAACAGTTTATGAAGGTCCTGAAAACAAGATTAATGTAACTTTTGTTAATCCTAGTGAGATAACGAATCCTAGAGATAATAAGAGTTGCTGGTTATGTTGTTTTGGAGTTCTTTGTAAGTGTGTAAAAGATTAATTATTTATGTTACCAAATATTGAAGATTGGAAAATTTTTCTAAATTTCCACTAAATCTCCAGATTCTTAGATTAATTTCAACGAAAGTGGAGAGAGGGGACGACTGCCACTTTCATTTTTTGAAACGAAAGAAGAGAAAAAGGAATGTGTCCCCTGAGAGAAAGGAAGGTAATTGTGCTAGTTAATTTTATACATTAGGAATTATCTAATAAAGAAGCTTATGAAAGGGTTTATTGATTCCTAAATTAATTTGAGTTTTGCTAAGAAATATCAAGGTGGTTTGTCTGTTTGATTGGAGAGTTCTAATCATAAGGATATTGGTACTTTGTATTTTATCTTTGGTCTTTGATCAGGAATGGTTGGTACTAGGTTATCTTTAATTATTCGTTTAGAGTTAGCTAAACCAGGTCTGTTCTTAGGTAATGGACAGTTATATAATTCTATTATCACTGCTCATGCTATTTTGATGATTTTCTTTATGGTTATACCTAGAATGATTGGGGGATTTGGTAATTGAATGTTACCATTAATACTAGGAGCACCTGATATAAGGTTTCCACGTTTGAATAATTTAAGTTTTTGATTGTTGCCTACTTCTATGTTTCTGATTTTAGATGCTTGTTTTGTTGATATAGGATGTGGTACTAGTTGAACTGTATATCCTCCTTTAAGAACTTTGGGTCATCCTGGTAGAAGTGTTGATTTGGCTATTTTTAGTTTACACTGTGCTGGTTTGAGTTCTATCTTAGGTGGTATTAATTTTATAACTACGACAAGTAATCTTCGTAGTAGTTCTATTTCTTTAGAGCATATGAGTTTATTTGTTTGAACTGTGTTTGTTACAGTTTTTCTTTTAGTTTTATCTTTACCTGTTTTAGCTGGTGCTATTACTATATTGTTAACTGATCGTAATTTGAATACTTCTTTCTTTGATCCAAGTTCTGGTGGTAATCCTTTAGTTTATCAACATTTATTTTGATTCTTTGGTCATCCAGAAGTTTATATTTTAATTTTACCAGCTTTTGGTATTATTAGACAGTCAACTCTGTATTTGACAGGTAAGAAAGATATCTTTGGTTTTATTGGTATGGTTTATGCTATTTTAAGTATTGGTTTGATTGGTTGTGTGGTCTGAGCTCATCATATATATACTGTAGGTATAGATTTAGATTCTCGGGCTTATTTTACTGCTGCTACTATGGTTATTGCTGTTCCTACGGGAGTTAAAGTCTTTAGTTGGTTAGCTACTCTATATGGTATAAATATAACCTTTCAACCTTTGTTACTGTGAGTGTTAGGATTTATTTTCCTGTTTACTATTGGTGGTTTAACGGGGGTTATTCTTTCTAACTCTAGTTTGGATATTATCTTACACGATACTTATTATGTGGTAAGTCACTTTCATTATGTCTTGAGTTTAGGTGCTGTATTTGGTATCTTTACTGGTGTAAGTCTGTGATGAAGTTTTATTACGGGATTTGTCTATGATAAGTTAATGATGACTGTAGTGTTTGTATTAATGTTTATTGGAGTTAATTTGACTTTCTTTCCTTTACATTTTGCAGGTTTACATGGGTTTCCACGTAAGTATTTAGATTATCCTGATGTTTATTCGGTATGAAATGTAGTTTCTTCTTATGGTTCTATAATTAGAACTTTTGGTTTATTCTTATTTATTTACGTTTTGTTAGAGTCTTTCTTTAGATATCGTTTGGTTCTTAGAGATTACTTTGTTAATACTACACCTGAATATAGTATAAGCGGTTATGTATTTGGTCATAGTTATCAGTCTGAGGTTTTCTTCAGTTGTCCTAATAGTTTATTGAAATAACAAGGTAGGATAGTTAAGTCTGTAAGGTTCATACCCTTAAGGTGTTTAATCCCTTGTTAGAGATCTTAGTATATTTAAGTATATTTAATTGCAGATTAAGAGGATACGATCTTTAATGGGAAATTATTTTCAAGGTTATAATTTAATATTTTCTAATAGTCTTTTTGCTAGTTATGTGGATTGGTTTCATAACTTTAATTGTAGTTTATTATTAGGAGTTCTAACTTTTGTTTTATTTTTATTATTTTCTTTAGGTTTAAATGATTTTTATTTTAAAGGTAAGAAGATTGAGTATCAGTTTGGTGAGTTACTCTGTAGTGTATTTCCAACTTTGATTTTAGTTATACAGATGGTTCCTTCTTTAAGATTGCTCTATTACTATGGTTTGATAAACTTAGATAGAAATCTTACTGTTAAGGTTACAGGGCATCAGTGGTATTGAAGTTATGAGTTTAGGGATATTCCTGGATTAGAATTTGATTCTTATATAAAGTCTTTAGATAGATTGGACTTAGGAGAACCTCGTTTATTAGAGGTAGATAATCGTTGTGTTGTTCCTTGTGATACTAACGTACGTTTCTGTATTACTTCTGCTGATGTTATTCATGCTTGAGCTCTTCCTACTTTTTCTATTAAATTAGATGCTATAAGAGGAATTTTAAGAACACTATGTTATAGTTTTCCTACGGTTGGTGTATTCTACGGACAGTGTTCTGAGATTTGTGGTGCTAACCACAGGTTTATACCTATTTCTCTAGAGGTTACTCTGTTAGAGGGGTTTAAGAGTTGATGTTTAGGTTTAATTGATTAATTGTTGATTGTAAGCTTATTAGTTTATATAAAATATTTACTTGTGGTGTAAATGAATGTTGAGCTTTAAATTGTTTTTTCATAAATATTAGTATTGCATACTATTAGAGGAAAATTTCATAGTTTATGAATAATAGAAATGAAAGGTAGAGTTACAATTAGTTTTATTGTTTCAAAATAAAAATTATTGTAATTAGAGTTGATATGTCGACTTTCATGATAACTGTATGATTATTTTATATTAGAAAATTATATATGCTGTTTGTAGTATAGGATACTAAAGGTTTGTAGTGCCTTTAATTTTAAGTGTCATAACTTTTTCTTGTGATATAAAAATTTGTTTATTTATTCAATAATGCTCTATTGGATATATAATCTTTAAATTAGTAGATAAGATAAATTTAGTAGTTTATTTAAATATAATTGAAGAACTTGAAGTCTTGATCAAATGTTTATTAAAGACTTAGGCTTTTACATAAAGCTGGCTTCTGCCCTATGATATATTAAATGGCAGTCTTAGCGTGAGGACATTAAGGTAGCAAAATAATTTGTGCCTTTATTAGGTTCCAGTATGAATGGAGTTATTGGTTAGTTCTATTTATGTTTTATATTCGAAGTTAATGTTTATTTAAGAAAAAATAAATGTATTTAAACAAAGATAAGTCTTTGGAAATTCAGTTGTTAACTATTCTTTGGTTTAGTTAATAAATTCTCTAGGGCAGAGTATTATATAATTTAGTTTTACTATTTATAATCTAATGAATTACTCCAGAGTTAACAGAAAATCATACCTGATCTAGATCTTATAGTAAGGTAAGTTTTACATCGATGTTGTATTCAGGTAATCTAAGGAAGGAGAAGACTTAGTGTTTTAGACTGTTCTTCTGTTAATTAATCTGACGTGATATTAGTTTAATTCATCGTGAGGTAGAATTGTTTATCTTGTTAAATACTCAGTCGTAATATATTTAGTACGAAAGGAACGCTATAGAAATTTTAAATTTTTTAAAAGTTAAATCTTTAATTTATGTTTTGTCTTTGGTTCTAGGCTTTGTAATCTTTTTATTGATTATGTTATATGGTATTAATATATTGTTAAGTATTAAAGATGGTTATAAGAATAAAGTTAGGGCTTTTGAAAGGGGTTTTGTTAGTATTGGTAAGATTCAGAATTCTTTTAGTATTCATTTCTTTATTATGATGTTAATGTTTGTAATCTTTGATTTAGAGATTGTTATGTTTCTAGGAGTATTGGTTTCTGATATAAGATCTTTTGTTAGGTTTTTATTGATACTGACTTTTATTTTTAGAGGTTTCTATATGGAATGATGATATGGTAAACTTATTTGAGTGGTTTAAATTTAATAATTATCGAGGGATCTTAGTTTATTATAAAATATGTGTTTTGCATACACAAGATATTGATTCTAATTAAAATATAATGGAGATGCTAAGGCATTACCTAGTCGGAAGGGAGGTGCAAGTACTTTATTTATTAGGAGGGACGACTGTTCCT
>JAJAVP010000009.1:604247-826462 GCA_020740425.3 Heterorhabditis indica | reverse complement strand
GTTACTAGGACAGTTCCAAGGGCATTAACGCCTCTACCACCAGCAAAGTGGGAGTGACCACGTTGAGGCTGCTCTGCGCACTCAATGACAATTCAGCTTTGACTTAACAGGTGACCACTTATATGAAGCATATAGTAGTCACCTAATGATGTAATTAAGCATTTTTTAACGCTTTTATTATAACTGCTGATATTTCTACTTCTAAATTTAAAATAGAAGACAGTTTTCAGATATGAATCCTACAGATGTAACCTCGTCCTTCGTATATCCAACACCTAGCGAAATAAATTGGACTCATCCCCAAATGCCTTATTGGGGATATCCAGGACCGACTTGGCAGGATCCAAGTTATGATAATTATAAAATTCATACACATTTTAATATCAGGATTAACCAACCAAATTACAGTTGTCCGATCTATCCTAGTGTAGGAGAAAGAACTAACTGTGCGGGAACATCAGGTAAAATTACGAATTCCATTGTACAATATGCTCTTGCTATGATGAAGCTCTTGAAATGTTTACCAAATAGATTTTAGGATGAGACTTCCATTAAACCATAGAAGACATTTATTTATAGACGTGGATTCCAAGCCTGTGACCTATCCTTTCACATATCCCGCTTCTAGCGAAATGATTTGGAGAAATCCTCAAATGCCTTACTGGGGATATTCAGGATCGAGTTGGCAAGATCCAAGGTATGATTCTTCTAGGTAGCGGTTGATTTAAATCTTGTATTTAACACAGCGTTAATTATATTTTAATTTTTAAAGTTACTCGATGTATCAAAGTCAAGGAGGAACAAATAACAAGATGGGAGTCCTTGGTAAGATATACAAATACTAGGTGTTTTAATTTTAAATACTTCAGTCCACTACAATTATTCTTTATAAACCAGTAATTCCAGTAAGTGGACAGAAAAAGAAAAGAGTGTTGTTTGCCAAGCATCAGTTAGAAATATTAAAAGAACGGTATGGAATAAAAATTTGTATTCTTAAATAATTTGTTGTAATTTATTTGTTAAGAATAGATGGTGAATCTTTTATAGGTTTAGTGTTTGCCACACTATACGGCAGGAAGAAAGGGAACGGCTTGCTCTTAATTTAGGACTTTCAGCTGAGCAGGTGAGCTTGCATTAAAGTTAAATACTATTGTTTAATAACTGCTAATTTATATAAATAAAATCACTTTAAATTTAATGATCTAGTATAAAAAATGTTTAGCTAATAATGTTTCAGATAAAGATTTGGTTCCAAAATCAACGGTATAAGCGCCGGCAACGTGAAAAGAAGGAGCAGAAATCGGAATCAGAACATTTCTGTATACAGTATGGTAAATAATAAACTTTAAAAATCTTGAGCACATGCACTATGGCTTTTCACAAAAATTTTTTACTATACTCATCTAATTATTTTCTTTGTTCGTCCAGTTATCAGTTGATGACATCCAATTGTTCTCTGTTAGGTACACTCATCATAAATATACCACCATTTCCGAATAACTGGAACTACTAGGTGCTCAATGTACTTATCCTGTACATCTAATCGTGAAATAAAAAAATGACTGTTTATGTACTTGAATTTGTTTGTAGTGATTGATGTATCGGTTTATATTAATTCCATCTAATACCAGAGTAATAAAGATTCATACTGTGAGGCGAGTGTAAACAGCAGTCAAGTATTTTATAAATGATTTAATAATTTTTTTCACTTAAATTTTGTGGAAATTCCATGAAATTTTATGCAACGTTTCAGAATTATATTTAAGGCAAAAGATTATAAAGATTGAAAAAACGAACTTAAAATCATCTGGCAAAATAAATAAAGATTTTAAATGAAGTATTATAAACAACAGTCATAAACTTTTAGGACTAATTATTGCTAAACAATACATAAGTAGAGCTGTGAGAATAACCTTATTGTTTTAGGCACACTAAACAGCAAAGAACGTTAGGTGCAGAATATTAAGAGAAAGCTTAACATATCGTCTGTTTGACATAAACTACTACAAGTTTCCATAATGTCTATAGTCGACATGTGGTTTATTTCAATATGTTATTGTATTTTAAGTACTGATTTATTAGTTATATTCAGGATAAATTAGTGATTGCGCAAACTAATTAATCTTCGTATTCATAGGATGACATGAAATTGAATGCAATTTGTTTTCAAGAAGAATCGACCAATAAAACGAGAATTAGAAAAAAATTTGCATTGAAAATGAGTGTTATTCTAGTTTATGATAGTGATCGTGTTGCCGCCTCAAGGAAGCCAGTCATTTATTTCTCTTATCATATTTTTTAAAGGTTAGTTGGATGCGATGCCTAATAAAAAATAAACTAAGTGCAGTCAAATAGTATGGTTTAGATATAATTTGACAACTGTTACAGTATTGCACTCTCTAAAAATCTTCGTTCTTGATTACAGCTAGATGAAGATGTCCCATAGGCTGAATAATTTTCAGTAGCTTATCACCTTTGGTTTAGATTTTTAGAGAAAGGGCAGTGTGTAATAAGTACATTACTTTTTAGCAACACATGATATAATTATATTTTCACATAGAATCCTCTAGGACCGCCTACCTAATTGAACTCGCAATTAGACCGACTAAATTATCATCTCTGAGAACCGACCAATTGTGAATTCGCCTTATTAAGTGAGACTACAGACTCGCAGTATTAGATGCCGCCGCTCTTCCAATTAATCGTCGTCCCAAAGCCTACTGTAAGACATGTTTCCCCTTACCAACCTTCTCTTTCTCAAGATACTTGCGCCTATAGATGCACATTACCGCCATTCTTTTCTCTTACTCTCATGTCCACATGGAAACATTCGACGCCTCTCTCTCGTTGTTCTGACAACTCCGACAATAGTCATTCATCATTTATATTAAAATTTTTTTACCAAATGGTTGTAACATAAGCCTAATCCATTAGTTGTATGCCATTATATTCAAATAAACATAATTCCAATATATTACTTTTCATTTTCTCCTATTGGAACACAGTTTTATTTTATTTAATCTTAAAATTATAAGCTAAAAAGTATGTCATAAATATAATAGGAATATTAGTTCCATCAACTAAAAATAATCTTAGCCCTGCTTACTTTTATGCCCAAAGGGAAGGTAATTCAAATGATTTGTTGACTCCATAAGGCAACTTACTCACTTCAGTAGCGGCGTTTTTCATCTTTTTATGGCTCCACGTTTACGTAAATATTATACATATTGATTATTTTATCCTTAAATGTTTGCCACCGTAACACAATTTATTAACATACTCCATACTGTTCATGTTTTTTTGAAAATAACGTGAGGTCGTTTAGTATCAAAGTATAATACTAAAATGAACGAAAAACTAATGAGCACAATAAATATAATGTTTTGAAGGTAAAATGAGAAGCAGTTTACCATGGACATTTGCTATACTCACTTTGCTATTCCCGTCACTTCTCGCAATCTCTTTCAGACAGTCAGGTAGGTTTGCAATCTTATTCATTCAAGAAGACAAAAATCGAGGTGGTCATAAATAGTTGAACAAAAAGAATTTATTTATTTCATGAATCTCTAACCAGTAATTGAAGCTCTGTATACATTTATGCATCTTATTGACTAACTTACTCTCGTTAGTTTTAAGCGGGAAGAAAAATATTATTTTACTTGACTAGTTTACCTGTGTTTACTTGCTTACTTAGTTTTATAAAAACTCAGATTTGCAAGTGATGCCAAAACGTGACATCAAACCCGACTGGGAGGACCTAGGGTGGGCTTGGGGTAAAAGGAGCAAATCAGAGATACAGGTCAGGAGTAAAGTCAAATAGAAATTCTATCTTTTATCAGTTATACACTTATATATAACATGTTTCATCCTTGTAATTCCTCTATTTAAGTAATAAGACTATTCGAAAAAACCTGGCTGTTGTAGCTAGTAATTTATAAAAAAATAAGCAGATTCCTCGCCGACTACTAAGAGCGCTACATCCAATGAAAAAGAATCCTGATTGGCACGATCTTGGATGGACTTGGGGTCGAAAATAACGATTTCATACATGGATCTTCGATTGTTACTGAGTCGTCCTCTTATCAGTTCTAAATCTTTTGACTGCTACACTGCTTTGTCTCATTCTGTTTTGTATTGTAGCAACAATGATTATAAAATAATAAATTTATGTTGAAAAGATATTTGATACAAGAAGGAGAGTGCTTAAGTGAGTTTTATAAAGACTAAAAGACATTAATATATTTAATGTAACAAATGCATCACTTAGTAATATGCAACAGTCTTTTAAATCTAGTCATCCGTCTTAGTTCCTTAGATTTGGTTTCAGGGAAGCAGATTTCTTCACAACATCAAATACATTGAATCATAGAAAGTTCCACATTTTTAATATATTAACGAATAAGCCTTCTAAAAAGTGCTAATTTATTTATTAGAGCATTACACTAGGTCACTGATAGTGAATGTACGTTAATTTTTGTACAATCAGTTTTTTTCAGCTGAACTGTTTCATTTTAGCAACAAAGCTGTATTTTAAGTTGCTTAAATAGAACTGTCAAGTGTAAAATGAGAAGAATGATGTAAAACTATAATACTTTTACATTTATCTAGAATTTATTTCTTGTGTCACATATCGTTTTGCTACATTTAGTTATTGATTTCTACTGTTTAAATTACATTATTACACAGATGGGTACAGTGGACGTGTATGTATTTTCATCTTTATCTGAGCTTTTAAAATAGATTTTTAAATGAGGTACGAAGATAGAACTTATTCGGCGTAAAGGAGCTGTTTATGCACTCCAGCGTCTTTTGTGGTCTGCCAAAGGATTCAACACTATATCAACCAACTACACTGTTACGGGTCATTCTTGAAGAAGAATAGAAATCACAAAGGATACTTTTACTTCAAATCTTTAATCCTTTTACTTGTCCCATGTAGAATTTCTCTATTTACCGATAACGGCATAAAGCCAAGCAATCTTGAAGAATTATATTACTTATTTAACATAAGCGAATTTATCTAATCATTAATCATAGCGTTACTGCCAGTCAACGAAGTCACTGTAAACAAATTGTGGTGGACCGTCTAGTGACGGAGATCGAAGATTTGTTCTATTAATAATCAAGTTGCTAATCCAGTCGTGTGGATACTGTTGCTCATATATTAAGCTTCACTAATTTCGTTTTCCCTGGCTAGGCCAATCCGGAATGAAGGTCATCTAAGGACGCAGTCATTTCAAATAAATAAGACAGAGCTATTATATTATTGTTCTGAGATGTCTGTTTCATCGCTAATGGAAAACAATAATACACAGAATAGAGCTTGTCACCTTTCTTCTCATAGGATGTGGACTACAAGAGATCTTGGTATAATAGAACTAATCATCTTCAATACCATTTATTGCAGATGAAGTGATTAATAATGAAGGAAAATTTCTAGAGTTACCTGTCAACCAATGAATTTTTTTTGGCTATGGATATTTTAGGAATAGAAGAGCACTTTTAGATACTCTAAAATTCAAAATTCTTCATAGTAAAAGAAATTACGCATTCGGATTTTCTTTAATAAGTTCATTTGGATATAATTATATAAAAGCACGAAACATGGTGTGAAAAATATCAGGGTTCAAAAGCTTTTCATACGTGTAGATAAAGACACATGTCACTGGTGTGAATAATAAAGGTCGAATTTTACCGATTAAATTCTATGTATATTCAGGAGGCAATTAAATACATTGTTTTATTTATGCTCTCTTTTTCGAAACTAGAACATATTCCACATCATATGCCAACCTGGGTACTGTGTGTCCCCATCTGTTATGAATCTCATTATTAAGTTGTTACTCCCTGATGTCATATGTCTCGGAAGAACTGATTGGCCGGAAAGACTGAAAATATAACAAAGAAATATGGATTAACTAAGGAACTTTACTAGTTGTTCTTTCTTGACAAAGATACCAAAAATAGGTAAACATTATTTTTATGATGCACAAATCATCCATATTTCTGATTTCACCTCTGAAAACTTTGAGTAGGTATTTTTTAAGTCAATTTAACTTGTGATACTATGTTGGTGTTTATTTCGATGTAAAAACAATAGAAACGACGTTGCTCTGCCTTCTAATTATTAATTGTTCTTCACTTCAAGCTCTATTAAAACTAATTATGGAATAGCTTGTAAATATTTCTCAGACATTTCAAAGATGGAAATATACAGCTATCAGAAATCAATACCAAAATGGTTAGTGAATTTACCAAACAGTCATCGAATTTATGACGACTCAACTTTGTGCTCCTCATGCGGATTTAGACCTTTTTATGCCATTTTCTGCTGTTCTAATAACTGAGATATTTTTTTCGTATTATAACACATTCTGATGTAAATGAGCATATATGCATCTTCTTCACAACGTCTGTCTGGATTTTTCCTTAGAATTTAAACAATTATTTTTGTATATTTATGGTGCTATTTGACTCCTTGAAATCATCAGCAGAGATTAGTTTTTCTCCAGCATAAACATACCATATTTATAGCCTATGGTCAGAGCAGGTGAATTCTAAAGCCACTTATTTGGGATTATAAATTCAGGGATTTATTTTCGATATTCTACAGTTTATCAAATTGTGCCAAATGGAACAAAATGTATTTAATTCAGTAAAGGTCCACAATCGGGAAGAAGACAGTCTTTGCATAGAATATTAGTGTTTATACTTACTTTAGACAGCATAACATTTAAGGGCATCTTTCCATTGCAACTTATTCGTTTGCTTATCAGCTTCCACTTTACAACAAAGATATAAATAACTAACTAAACATGGACTGTTGAAATCTATGAATGCAATAGTCATTATCAGTAATCATACCAGGTGGTCAGAATAAATTCTTATTTGTTATTTCTTAAGAAAAGCGTCAAAATTCACTCCAAGTACTTGCTAAGCCTAAGATAACCTGCTTAGTATAGTATTTTTTGGATATAAGTGATTTAAATTTACAAAATTCGAAGCCTGAGAAATAATAGCTATTGCCAGCCACTCACAAACAAATATGGAGCTGAGTAGACAGTAGCGTTCAAAACTATCAATATAAGGATTATTTATTAAATTTCCTCCGTCAGAATCGATTATAACTTCGCAAAATAAGTTAACAAGTTCATGCTGTTTAATTTAGGTTAGTTTTCACAGAGGTGTGGAAGATCCTTTCGATCTTCACCTTACTACCTAAGATATTCAATTTATAATATCTAAAATTAAATGGCAAGGTATGAAAATCATTGCAAAACGCTTCCTATTAGAGGACAAGAAAGAATAGTCTGTAGTGCCTAATGTGCTGTCGTCATTAGTACGGTGTTTTCTTTAAGTTGAGTTATAGCAATATTAATAGGAATAATTGAATTTTATATAAGTACTAGTTCTTGCCATAAATTTAGGAATGTTAGACTTATTTCACGGTTAAATTTTAGTCTTTTTCTGTAGATGATAAAGCAAAGTCCAAAGTGCGAGAAAATATGAGATATAAGGAAACTATGCTGATAATTAGTACTGTCTACCTTTATTCAAAATTAGGGTTCAATGGCTTTAACAAAAAAAAGCTTGGTGAATTCATTTATTGTTTAAAACTAACTCTTATAATTAATTAATTTTTGATAAAAACAAATAAGTCGTTATTAATGAGCTAAAACTTACTTAGCAATAAGATGAGCAGGTAAAATCTGAGAAGAGTTATAGATTTCAAGATAATCATTGTTAGACTCCGTTTGGAAAACATCGAAAGTAACATTGATCTAAAATAAGATGAACATAGCTGAGAAATATTTACAAAATGCAGTTCCTGTACCTGGGATCCTGCCTTCACGCTAATGTTGTAAATTTGCTCTGCGAATGGGTCGTAATCATTCGGATAATTAGGCGATGTTATAATTCCATGATCTCCATTCTGGAGAATTGTATTAGACTTCGGCCTGCCAATTTATGAATAAGTTTAGTTTTGTGGCTTTTAGATGTTTGATGATAACGTAAAAAAACTGAATGTCAACTAGATTAATATTATTAAATTTGTTCTACAAATTCTTTATGCAATAGAGGGTAGGAAATCTCACACAGCCGTCCATATGACCCTCCATCCCTTATCCGTTATCTTGTAGTCAGTATGGAAGTATATGAGTATCTTATTAGAAGTGCTTTTAAAATTCTTTTCCCCGGTTATAGAAGAATCCAGGCTAAAACGAAACTCGTATAGCAATAAAATGCTTGAATATCTCAACTTGTCGGGATACATTTTATATCATATTATAACTTCTTACTCTCCTATCATCTTCGATTCCGTACTGTTTCCATCGTAAATTTCCACAAAATCATGCAACTCTTCAACCCGAAATGTCTCGAAAGTAAGACTGATGTAGGTGCCAACTCGTGCTTCATTAAAATTTGATTGGTACATTATTATTTGATTCCTTATTCTTCCTTTTATGATTTAATGTATGTCTCTTTTGTGGAAATGGCTAATTTCTTACTTGTAATGGTATAGTAGCAGTCAAGGTTGTTATAGTACTGAACAGGATATCCAGGGCTTTCAATGTCGCCAGAGTTTCCACCAAAGTTGCCTCCATTACATCTGAAAACGGATCGTTTTCTTATATATTATTTATTTTAACTTTTTAACCAACGGTCAACTATTTTAGGCCATCTGCATTAAGAAACAACATGCATTTAAATATTAAGGACTGGATAGCAGTGCCATGGGTAGATTTCGGAAGATGTTAGCCTGTAGCGTGAAGTAAACTCACCTAAAATCAACATTTGACCAAATTTAATAACGTACTTCAGAGATGTAACACTACACATTACACTGAAAATGGGTTGCAGAAAGCGTAGGAATAATTTTAAGAAAATTTACTAGATCCTCACAATTCTGCCTTCCGCTTACAAATTGCTGGTTGCATACTGTAACATGGAGTTGCTCTAAGACCTACGGGATTGATTGACCGGAGACTCGTACACTCCCCATAAATTGTTGGTTCTTCTATAAATGTACTTTAACTTCTTTAGCATCTTAAGAATATATTACTCAATTTAATAACTTTTTATTGAGCTAGTAAAAGTCGCCATCAATAACTTTGCAACAATTATTTCAAAAATCGATCACTTAATCAAATTTAATATTTTAGAGAGGACTTGTAATAAAAAAGGAGCATTTAGATAAAGAAAATGACAAATTTCTAAAACTACTAATAATTTTGGTATAAGAATAACCCCTATAATAAGTAGGCCTCTAAAATTAAATTTACTCACCAGGGGCCCAGTATGCTTTTAATACATACAAACCATTAATGAATTTCCATCTTCCGTTTGTCTTTTTGGCGCCTACCCATGGAGAGAGGATTAGCGATGAGGTCATATCTAGATACTAACCAAATATTACAAATAACATCAATTTTATATCAGCAAATATTTTCATATACAACAAAATTAAATTAAATTCCATCCCTCGTTTTAAATAATTCTAGGAGGAATGTACTGAAATTTTTAACTGTAGTGGAATAGTGTTCTGGTTTTTACAGGATAGTTTCTAAGTAGTTTTTAGGGGGCACCATGTATATCGGCCTATTAACTTTAGTGGCACTGCGCTAAGATATCAACCTACATATTAGTAAAATTATATTAATGTATTTAAATGTAGTTATCTATATTATTGTATATTATATCACCTCAAGAACCACTTCTAAAAAACCTCAATTACTCATTCTACTACGTTACTAATCTAAGTAAGATGAGAGTGGAACAAAGCAGATGTAGTCTTTTCCTAGTAATAACTTGGTGACGGTGTTTATGAAATACGTAATTAAGCCTGAATGAGAGGTGTCTTAGGAAAATGGCCGTCAATGTGTATTTATATAGCACTAAAATCTCATATTTTTTCCTGTGACTACAATGGACTAGTTTTTTTTTAAATCGTATAATATATTTCGTTGGCTAATAGTTCTTACATATATTTTGCTTAGAATCGGAAATAATACGAGAGACTATAGTCTATAATGCTATAATTTCCCACTTATTAAGCAGGTATCGGCTTACCAGCTAGGGCACGAAGTTCAGTTTCAGACAAGATGGTTGATAAATGTCCTCCTTGATCAATGCAGTTCTTCTCGGCTTTTTCAAAAACATGTGGGCGTGTCATAATGAGGTAACACAAGGAAGTGGCATCCAAGAAGTTCCATCCGTTGGGACAAGCTGTTTCACTCAGAGGAGTAGCTGTAGTTGGTTAATTTTGAACAATTAGTACATGTTTACAAATCAAGCGCTTGAAATCGTAGATTTTGTTTCGATTAGTATAACATTGAAAGTAATAGAAATTTTATGCTTTATACTTGATGTCATTTTAGCTTCTACAGAACTTAGCAAAACTATACAAATTTGTTTAGCTTCATTATTTACAAATTTACTCTTAGATTGTATTCTATTTATTATATCTGAAAACTAAATAAATACAAATGTGGCCATGGTGTCAATACATCAGAAACTTACCACTTACTGAATAAAATATTAGTGCGAGAATAGAGAACAAGAACTTCATGGCATTGCCTTTTCATCTTATCAAGACCAGCAATAAAATCGAGACGAGAACAGTTTATCTTAGTCAGGAAACCATTAAACCGCTAAATCTCAATAATTAGAAAAATTTGCAGATGATATGATAGGCTTATGAAGTTCGCGTTAATCGCTGGCTTTGATAACGGAATACCAGCTCTCGACCTGATTTATGTGCAGACTATTATCCGTCCGGGATACCCAAAGTTTGTCCTCACAACATGTGTTTACGTGCAACCACTGAACACTGTGCTTGTTGTTCTGTATAAGCGGCAAATAAAAAGTGCTTCAATCTAAAAAAAATGCTACTGCTGTGAGTGCATAGGAATTAAAACAACACAAGAACCTTTCTTGTTCTTCAATTATATGCACTTCTGCATATTATTTTCCACTAATGCCATGAGCTATTCTAATAGGCATTTCCTATTTAACGCTGATCATTTTCAACTCCAAGATTTACTAATATTAATACTTAGGTCTAAACTATTTGTTTGATTCTTTTTCTTAGAAATAGCGTGCATTACATTCTGATGAGAATTTTGATGTCCCCAAATGAACGTTCATATCCAAGCCTACTAAGGTGCTGATAAATCTTCTGGAATGTATCATTCAAAACGGTACTTACTAGTATCAAGTCTACATAGCTAAATTTTAAATAATAGAAATGGAAAGCTTTATAATGAAAGAAAATACTTGTTATCTGCCTTTTATAATATTAATTGTGATATTAATATTGACCAGAAAACAGAAAAAGATTTGTTCTGCTTTATTAATAAATTAAAACTTTCTAAGTATTCAGTGAAATACTGTAGTTCTGATCCAGGCACTGGTAATTTTCAAGTGTTTCATGGTACAAAATAGAATTTAGTGTTCATTAAAGTCAGAGCTCTCATTTTTCCCACAATCCATTGTTTCTTAGAAGGTATTAATATTCGAAAATGGTGAATTTTAAGTATGAAAGTGGTTTTGAAAAGGTACATATATTAAAATCCATAGTCTTTAGATTTTGTTAGGCGTCCTGGGACATAGTAGTCGAAAGACCAAGCATCGGTTTGACATCTGTTTATCTTCTTGTCGTCTACCAGATGTGGTAATGTTTCATCTCAGCCACGTGACGACATTTCGCTGTGCGATTCTGCAAAAGAAATGAGCAATAGAGATCCGAAATGAAAAAGCTGGCAGAATGGTATTGTCGTATTTAATACTACATAAGAATGCAACTTTTATTTATGCCCATTGCGTGGCGAAATACTGCCTAACTCAATTCACTGAGATTAGTCATTTAAACTGCTAGTAAAAGCACTACTTAGTTTTTCAGCCGACCGGCATGCACTTTGCTGGGAAAATACTATATTCTAGAATAGATTTTAGAAGTCAACACATTTGTATCAGATCGTACATTTACTAAATTAACCATATCAACAACTAAGCATTATTCCACATTTTTTTCTAGCAGCTTTTGTAATTTTTTTATTAATCAAAGAGAATGAATACTTAGTACATAGTCGTTGTAGCTAATATTAGATCCACTACTGCGTTTCTAATAAGGTTTATTTCAAGCTAGCAATAAATTATTTTTCCAGGAATTCTTATAAAACAATGTTAGTATTGGTCCAAATAAGCCATTTCTATGCAATTTCAAAGACCAGTATCACATGTCACTTTGTTTAATCACAATATTACAACTGCTTCAGACATGGAAATATATTGTAATTATTGTTTTTTATAGCGTTATTACATTTTCGGAATCATCTGACTGAATTTCTGCGTAAATTATCTTCACTTAACGAGAACTATGTCGCCCTGAAGCTATATTTGAACTCAAAATGCCATAATGGACACCAAATATTTGCACTATTGATGTTTCTATCTCTCCATTTCTTATTTCTCTCTCCCTTTCTTTTATTGACATCTTCTTTTATCTTTACCTGAATATATCCTATATTCATGATAAATAATGACGTAGAACATGGTAACTCATAACTTATTTATCGATGGTGAGATGCAGAATTGAAGTCAGCTTCTTGAGATGATATCATCAAGGGTAACTGCTACAACACATAAAGCTCTCTGAACAAAACTACTTATCCTATATCAACTTTCACTAGAACTCCACTATTATTTAGGAGAAGTTCTATTGTAAAACACCTGCACGTCCTAACTTTAATTAGTAGTTTATTTAAAAGGTTGAGATGAAATATAACAAATTAGTTTCAGAACAGTGATTAAAACTCGCGAACAAGATGTATTTAACAACAAGTGACTTTATATATATAACGGTAGTAACCATAAGTGGTTCTCTAGGCTTTTGCACTAATTTATTTCTACTGTACTTAATCATTTGGGAAAGTCCTCTATACCTTACTCCATATAAAATATTCTTGGGAAATACTTCAGTTACTCAACTTTTATTTTCTGTTGCATTCATGCTGGTTGCTCCAAGGTATGTGCAGTTAGTTTAAACCTTAAGTTCAAAACGACACATCATTTATATTTATTTCTTTACACTTTTGCTGTCAGGCTTAAATGGCAGCATTCTAAATACAAAGCTACATATATTATTATTCAGTTCTTATCCACTTCAAAATTAGTGGCTCTGCAGCTCTTCTTTCAATAGCTGTTATATTTAGGATCATCTCATATGAACTGAACTTGGCGATCATTTACTTAGGACCAGTACAGTATTTTGGCCCCTGGTGGTCATATTTCTTCTTCATTTTCATGTGTACGTTAACTCTTAATGGTTAAAAATCGCAACAGAGATTCACGAATAACTTCGAATTGCAGTGCACTTGGTTGTGAATTCATTCACATCCATCATGTTATCTATGATGTTTCGTTGTATTTCTCTTAGGACTTTACGCTTTTCCACATCGGCTTCTTACGCTATGTGTATAGCGGGATACCTAATTCCATTTTCTATGGTGGTGTGTGAAGTAGAAAATTGAATATTGCATTAATTACTTATTTTGTTATAGAGAACATAAATAAAAGTTACAGTTTTGGTTATTTATCTAGCTTGCACCAAGTTCCGGTGTGATAAATAGAGTTTGCTTTCAGATTTGCACTTTTTATATTAATACCGTCAGTGATGCAGAAAACAACAACAGATATATTAATTATAGTGTTCCTGACCTGGACAAATACCAAACAGTAGTCAGCACTCAAATAACACAGGTTCATCGCTTTCATGTTAAAGAACGTATTCATATTAAATTTAAAACAATAGTTTACATTGCATAGCTCTGCCTTATAGATATTACTGGATAAATATTTGTTGTCAAGTAATCGCTATCCTATTCTAGATCCCTGTCCTCTGGCTCATTTTTTGCGACTCAATCTACTTTATTCCAATATATTTAACGATGTATGCGACCCGATATAAAATATATCGGATGATCTCTTGCCCCACTTTCATTCACAGTCACACCACGACCCACCACATCAGGAAACTTGTCAGGGTAAATAGCTTCTACAATCATTCGTAAACACTTGGTGCTGGTGAGCAAATGCCACCTGCTTGCTCATAATGAACAGTTTATAGAGAAAATTGAAAATATTATGAGAATTTTCCAGTTTTATGCTTATTTTTAAAAACATTCATTCATGTCTATATTTAGGCTCTGACGGTACAGTCGATGGTGCCCTTATTCACTGTATTTCCTTCTTCCTTAATTTTTATTTTTACTCAACTAGGCATCTTGCCTTCCGATATGTACAGCTACTTCATAATTTCCTGTCTGAGCATAAGTGAGTTGGCTTTGGTTTTACTTTTTCTGTCTACAACACCTAAAAATTTCAGCACTTAGCATATTGTGCTTGTCAATTTTACTATTGTACCATCCAAATAATATAATTTAAATCTTAACTATTTTGAAACAGGTACTTTCGTGGATCCTCTCGTAACGATATATCACGTGGTTCCTTTTCGAGGATTTATTAAGAGGTCCTGTGTCATATTATAAAACAAAAACAGTTTAATTTAAATTTATTTAGGTGCTTTCGTGGATCCTCTCGTAACGATATATCACGTAGTCCCATTCCGGCGATTTGTTAAGAGGCTACTTGGAATGTCTTCTAAAGATCGTGCTGCCACCTCCGCCTTGGATAAGTCGCAAACAAACAGTCTAAAATTAGCATTTAGTAGGAAATCACGCTCTAGTCTCTTTTAGAAAGATCAAGCTTCTATGTGATTTTTTAAAGCTAAATAATTTCGGCTCTCATTTACTAATAGCAATATTCCTTCATGTTATTGCAACTATGTGATAGTTCTATACAACTTCTTCCCTAACTTTTTTGCTTTCCCATCCGTATATAACACTATCGCCTCCGATGCAGTTAGGAACTTTGCTTTATGCTCACTTAAATCTTTCTTTTTCCTTCAATCTTGTTAACTTTGTAATTTGGATGTCAACGCAGTTGCATCCTTACTCAAGTATTTTCACTTTGATTATAATTATTCCAATTGTATACTTCCTAAAGTTGGAGGTGCAGATAATTTTTCCATCATCACTTTATCGTGTACTTCAACACAGAATTACTGCTAGATAAAGTAGGAATCGTTTAATCACCATATCTAAACTATCATTTGAATATGTGATTTTAGCTTAATTATGTGGTTAGAACTAAGTTAAATGAAATAAATATGCTTCAAAGAATGTAGTTAATACCAAAAAAAATGATGTTGAAAATGAGAAGAAACCTTGCTGGATGAGATTTGGCCTTTGTCACGTGTCGACCTTCCATCTTTCATTCTCGATTGCAGAATTAAGCAATATAGAGCACATTGAAAAACGCGACAACGTGACGAACAAGAAATTATTTACCTAGACACGCTATATAGGAATACCCAACATCTGCTTGCATTCGTCAATTAAAAGTATCTGCTCAAGCGCTTCTTCCACATCAACTTGGATTCCCAGCTTCCTTCATTTTACTTTAAACCGATCATTCACATATAAATTCGAGTCACCGATGTTGAAATAATTGAATAAATGAAGACATATGATTTAGATAGGCGTAATGATTCGATGTGCACTCGATTCCACCTAGAGTTATGAATGAATGGAGTCAGTCAGCAGAGCATTGAAGAGGTAAGCCTACTGATATCCGCTAATAACCGTCCTCGACTCCGTGATTATTAACGTTTCAAGCAGTGCTTATTGCTTTAAGTTGTAGCTTCATTAATGCGACTCACTCTCTTCAGTACTAATTATGCGTATTATCGCTGAATTTTTTCAACTATCGGCATATATTCACTGCTGAGCTATGCACTAACCTAGTAGCTATTTATAAGCAATGGCTTTATTCGGCATTTAGACCCGCAGATCAGGTTTCCTCATAGAAGGTAATATTTAAACCAATATAGATACTGCTCTACCACTGCCTCTATGCCTTATCATTTTCCCCACTCATGTCTCCCTAAAACTCACATAGACAACTAATGATTTATAGGCTTACCTTACTGACCCTCAACATTTAGAAATTTAGACTATTGTATCTAGAAATAAAAGAGTAACAACTAATTAATATAAAACAATATTATTTATAAGTTTCTATTCTAATCATTTAAGTGACTATCATTGATTTATCTAATATGTAGAAAACATATGGGTTTCTCAACTTTTCTGTTCCATTCGAAAACAATGTTTAATTTTTCGGATCAGTTGGCAACAGTACCACCTAGGATAACATGACTTTTCCGAAATTTCCAGAAATTTTTTTACTTTAAAACGCTAAGTGCATGTAATGGATGAATTCTACTTTCCAAAGTTACAACTACAATTAGTAAACACATCTGCTCACAGATATAGCTAATCCCTTATATAATTATGTCTTCATTGAAAGGGAATTCTGCAATACAATGATGCTCATTTAGTTTTCTCTAATCCTCCCCTAATTTAATGTCTTATTCGTCATTCATCGTGAATATGCTCTCTGAGTGAAAGATTTCTGGAGGGAAAATAGTTGTACTGAAGTAAGTTGTAACTATTAGATATTATTATATCCATTCCTCCAAATGTACAGTAAAATAAGCGAACAATTTCACACTGAACTATTTACGCTTCTGCACCTTATGGTCAATCGAACAAGGCCAGACTTGAAAAAAGAGAAAATGCGGATTTAATCATTTTTGATATTCAATAAGGTTAATTGAAAGCCCTTACTAATGAATGACTAGCAAGCCTTATCAAATAAGGCAGTGAGCGATAATTTCAAGTATCATAGAATTTTACTTGGATTAGTATATATATATCCACCAGAAATTCAATATTATCAACGGATCAGTATTTTCCAACAATCACTTGGCGTCAGCAGAATTTGCAGAGTCAGTACTTTAAATACTAAGAAATCAATAATTAACAAGATCTGATACTCTGTAGATCATGAACATGCCTATCTAATAAGGGTTGTTATTCGGAGCACTAATGTTGGGATTTTGGAAATCGTGACTTCCAAATCACCGGGACAATTCCGGGTTCGAAAATGTCCCGAATAACAACCCTACTACCTATATTACAATTTTGACTGTTTATTTATAAATCTAATAAAGCATGAGAGATTCTAAGCACAAGCATTATTTCCTATTTATTTTGCAATTTAAACATAGTAGCATCTTCATGGCGATTTTGCTATTATTGACCCTGTAAAAGCGTCAAATGTTTTTATTCATAAGTTCTTCGTATTTTTTAAAATATCAGTAAAGTGATTACACAAAGGGAGAAAAATGATGTGTCATTTTGTTGGAATATAGCGAAAAATACACACTTGTGTATTTTGTGAGACCAAGTGATCAGAGTGATTTAGTATAAATTACGAAGAGTGCTTATCCTTGTTCCCAGTGGCGCAAGGCGTAAATGTTATTAGTCACCCGAATCCTCGTTGATTTCTATCACTGGAAGTCAGCTGTCTTGAATCCTAAATAATAAAAGCAATTATGTAATTATCTCGTGCGATCTAAATTGCACGTAGTATCAGAAAGAATTTCCTTTACTATATTTGTTAGTCAAACTAAATAGTTCGTATTATTTCTCCACTTTGTACATCGACATCCAAAGTCGACGGTCTTAAACAAAATGATTACTAGGTACTAGTCTCGGATAATTCCGCTATTGTTAGAATCACATGTGATGTCAACAAATGCCTACACTTGAGCTAAATAATTTTGAGGACTTTTGCCATACGTCATAGTATTGAGTAGATCGCCATTTGCTTTACTTGGCAACTTGAACTAACTATCTCGAGCGGTGAGAAATGTATATAAATGTAATAAATAAGTCTCAAAACTAAGTATTTTCCTCATGGTTTAACTTCCCGAGTATAATTGGCAATTATTTCAGTTAATCTTTATTCAATCTCTATTTATTCATGGCATTTGCTGAGCTTCTAATTTAGAATGGCTTTATGACAGATGGAGGATGGGAATTAATTATCTTTATATTGTTTTATGATTTCATTGAAATAGAGGGCAAATCACATAACGTACTTCCAGAATGTTTCTGACAACGAACGACCTGATTTACATTATATTTATCACCATAAGTGGATCTCTAGGAATATTAACGAACTGTTTACTATTATATTTGATTGTCTGGGAAAGTCCCCCTTACCTGACACCATACCGTATTTTTTTGAGCAACACAGCCATAACACAACTCCTGTATTCTGCTTCCATGATTCTTATTGAACCAAGGTTAGTAGTCCTGCTTTTAGTGATACGAATAGCTTTGATACGTACCTATAACTCAGATATCTGTGGAACGCAATAAATGCTTCATAATTATCTTCATTTGAATCTGTTTCAAATGATAATAATTGGTTTTGAAGGCATTTGGTAATGTTTAGTCTATTATATTAGTTGAATAGTCATATTAGAGAAGGTAGAGTGGTTCAAAAAAAGAGCAATAATTAATTGTGAGAGGGTATTTCAAGAGAGTACTAGAGGAAAAGTGTTGGTTCTACAACTTCAGATATACAACACAGAAAAGAAATGGACAGTAGGTCGTTTCAGGATAATCTCAGCTGATATGAGCATTGTCATAGTTTACCTCGGTCCAGCACAGTATTTTGGACCATGGTGGTGTTATATGTTGTATATCATAATGCGTAAGTTCACTGCTAAAAATGTGCAGATTGTTTGTGAACAGAGGTGCCATTTCAGCATTTTCAACACTAAGAGTTCACTCTTCTTTTCATTAATTTAAGTTCTAAAGTGAAGAGTGCATTTTTGGTGTACTAAATTTACTTGCTTTTAGATTAAGTGAATGTCATTTGAAATGTTTAATTTCACTCTAAAAATGTGATTAAATTTACAGACTTTGCTGTTGTTGAGTTTCATTTTCAGTGCACTTCGCAGTCAACTCATTCATCTCGATCATGTTGTCGATGGTGTTCCGATGCATTTCTCTTCGAACCCTAGGATTTCCCGTCTCTGGCGCTTATTTTATGTGCCTTTTAGGATACATAATTCCTTTTACAATGGTGGTACGTGTGGAATTTGACCCAATTATTCGAAGAGAGAAAGGAATTCTCAATATTATTTCTAGTATTTAAAATAGCTTCGTTTCATATGCAAATATCTTACCTTTAATAATTTGTCTTCTACACGTAAAAGGCTACTTCAGATATTTCCAAAGATAATTATGAAGCTTGAAAAGTAACTTTCACATATTGCTGACATACAGAATATGAAACTGAGTACTCCTGAACTGGATACGGATGGAGTTACCTAGTTACGATAATTTCTTATTCTCACTGAAAGCTTAAAATCATTCCAATATTATTAAGCGTAATATTATCATTTTCTATATTTAAGATGCAGTTGATTTTAAACACGATCATGTGGATATGAGTAAGTAGCTTAGGAAAAAGCTAGTCGAAACAATTCTTATCTCACTAAAAATAGAGTGCTTTATAAAATAAAATAAAGTAAAAAAGAGCTATGAACTCATTTAAACAATTTTATTGACTATTAAATCAATTTCAAAAAAAACTTAAATTCAAGTATTAATGACTTCATGAAATATGTTGAAAGTGAGAAATAAACTATGAAGCTTAGCTCCATATAAATATGAAATAGGCGAATAATTTATGAAGGCATCAATTCGCATCAAATATTACTAGTACAAAAATAAAAGTAGGTTAATTGAATAGATGACTACTTTAAGTTCTTTTTTATTTGTTGTTTCTGAAGCACTGCATAAATGTGGAAAATTACAATGCTAATAAAGTTATAGTTAAAATGATTACACATTTTCAGATAGGGGTAATAAATATGGAATATGTGAGCGATGCAGAAACGAATAATTGGTACATTCATAATAGTGTTCCCGATTTGGATAAGTACTTGACAGCAGTCGGTACAAAGGTTGATCAGGTGGGTTGTTTCATACGAGTAAATGTCTCCAGATAATTTTTATTTTGAGAAGTTTCTTAAAGTTATTCCTCATATTTGCCTAGAATGGGCGATTCTTTTCTAGAAATCGTACCAAAAGCTTATGATGTAAATGAACAACAGTAAACAATGATGCTTATGACATATACGTCATCAATTTACTTGTGTTTAACCTCTAAACTAAATTTTAATATCACAAGTGTTCCTTATCGAGATATGCTGATAAGTAATTTTTAATTTTATCAAGATAAAAACTACAATTTATTGAACGGACTACAGATGTACGTTATTACTGAACTTTTTCTCACAAAGAATACTGTAGCTGGCATGCGAAATAGTTTCTACGTACCTTCAACACCTAAATCTCAGCTCTACTACAGCGTCACAGCTTAGCAAATTGTCATATGTTTTACCAAATATTTCCTAAAAAGAGATAAAAATAATTGATCACACCAGCAAATAAAATGTATTATTAACACAAATGATAGGTATATAGTTGTGACATATGATTAATAAGTTGATATTGTAGGAAACATAAAAGTCTACTCAAGTCAAGTAGTATTCCATAAATTCTACATTTTCATCGTTAATCGGAAAAATATTGTAGCTGTGCGTGCTGTGGGTGATATTTTGCGTTTCGTTTATGCTGCTTCCTATCTACGTCGTCATGTACTTCTGCCGATGGAAGATCTACAGAATGATCTCTCGTCCCACGTACGTACAAAATAATTCAACAAAGAATAATATACGGAGGCTTGTTAAGGTAAATCAAATGTCCTTTTCCTTTACTCTTAGAACATGTTACTAGTATCCACGTTCAAAAATGAACAAAATCTTAACAAATAAACATTACGAAAATTTTCTTAGAACACGATGAGACAATTTAAAGATATATTTCGCTCTTGCACTTTTTTCGTTAATTTAAACCGAATTAACCATACAAAATGTTAAAGTATATACATTATTCTAGTACTACTGTATATTAGTTTTACGTTCTAGGCGTTGACTGTACAGTCGATCATCCCTCTCTTCACTGTTTTTCCCTCCTCTGTCTCCTATATCTCTACTCAGTTTGGTATAATTGAGACTCATATGTACAGCTACTTCATCATTTCGTGTCTGAGTGTGGGTGAGAATTGTATTCTTATTTTGAAAATAATGTCTTTCACTATGAATCCACCTAGTCTGTGAAAGCCCAGATTACTAGAAACGGTGACCAACCGACATGCGTAATTTAAATTCAAAGCATACCCATTTTGGTTGCATAAAAGATCTATTTTCAAGTTATCTTCCTTATATTAAGTATATTCTTATGAATACGTATATTTTAGCATCCTTGGTAGATCCGATAGTAACTATCTATTACGTAAACCCATACCGAAGATTCATTCGGCGGTGCTTGGGATTGTCTGTTCCGGAGAAGTACAATACTATTCTCGGAGGAACTTCGGTAGATAAATCCCGATCGAGTAGTTTTCGTAGGTCTATGAAAAAGTCGCGATCGAATTTGTTTAAGCCATCAAACACTATTGTGATGTAAGTTCTGAACGAAAAATAGTGGAATACATTTTAGTAACATAATTATGCTAGCAATACTAAATGTACTAGATCAATTAAACAGGTGGCTGGATAGGCAAGAAAACAACATGGTGTAGTTAAACTGTTGTACTTTTGTAATGTATTAAAACTGTTTATTTGTTCTCATATATACGTTAAATCGTAGTATATATTAATTTCTTTTCAAATTTCAACTCTCAGATTTTTTTCAAATGTCAACTCTCAGACTAAAATATTCTATTTAGATTTTAAAAGTTCTTGGAAGTAAATAAATATTAATAGCTTTAACATTCACTAGTTGATAATTCAGTTAATACTGCTTAGGCTTATGGTACAAAGTATACTTTTCGAACCCTCAATTGTTTATTTAAGTAATAATTTTCTTCAGCTGGTAAAGCTACTACGTAAAATTATGAATTGTGAATGTTCATTAGTGTACCAGGCTTAAGAAAATCGAACTAAAACACCTGCTAAGCCTACAATTTCCTCTACGTTCTCTGAAAACAGTAGTGGACTTCAGCCGGGTACTACATAGTTTAGCATAAATGTAGTTGTCCTCGACCACGAAAGCTGCATCTGAAAACTCAAGAGTTTCTATTAACGTTATTTACTATATAACTGCCGTAACGAGATTATATCCGACGCGAGCAAAATTAGGCACTCATAAGTACGCTAAGATTAAGCACTTACCGAACATAGGCAATTTCCAATATGCAATCAACACCAGAAGTTAAATAACTCGCTATGTATTCAATATAGTTCACCGCTTATTTCCTTTTGGAAGCTAAAGCAATTTCTGAGCTGGAATTACGATTTAGAATTACCAGGTTTCATTATGAGTGTTCTCTGCTTCTTGTTCATCGAGAACTATGACACCTATTAGGTTCCTCTGTTAGAATAAGAGCTGCAAATGTGCTCGAAATAATAGTTATAGTCAAAGCAAGTGTTTAGATATTGATTTTCATTTTCATTCTCTTAGCTTGACTTGTAGCTTTAGATTTAGATCTACACATGCTTCCTATAATAATGTTTCCAGTTTTGTCTGAGTTAAGTCGAATTCTTGACAATGATGAAATATCTTCTTTTTTTTTAAAACTTTTCAACCGTTTCGAATTTTAACACGATAATTTTAGAATGTATTTAACTATAAGCGACTTGATCTACGTTCTTCTTATTACATTAATAGGACTAAGTGGACTTATTGCCAATGGTTTGCTCCTTTTCTTGATTCTATTAAGAAGTCCAAAGTATCTGTCACCTTACAAGATATTTCTGGGGAATACCGCCATCACTCAAATGTTGTTAGTGATTGTAACTATGCTTATAGAACCGAGGTTTGTTTTTGAAGATATTTAACGAGATATTAGCCCAATTTAGGGTAAATTTACATGAAGTATAGTAAAATACCATGTCAAATAATAAAACTTATTAAACAGTATAGAGCGAAAAGTATTTTTCTAAATACGAGCCACATTGGCATTAACTTATCGATTTCACATTGTAAATACGATTCTAGTAAAATTTGAATAGCTCGTAATACTTGAAGTTGATAAAGAGAAATTCTTTCAGAATCATAACTATGAATATGCGTATTGTGAATATCTATTTAGGGCCTTCTCAGTTTTTTGGCCCTTGGTGGAGCTACATGCTTTATGTTGCTATGTGTGAGTTTAAACCGCGTGATAAGATATAGATTAGAGATGAAGGAACTGGAGTGGCATGTTTTTACAGTCGGGAGGAGGATACCCGAATAAATATGGTGGTTATAAATTAAATGGATATGCTGGTCGACAGCTTGTGTTGATCCCAATTTGTATTAGCATTAATTCGTTCCTATACATGAATCTAGGATCCAGCGTTTTACAAGGCGAATTTGGTTTGTTCAGCTCTAACTCTAGCTACGTAGTGAAATTTTTCTTAGATATTATTTTTAGATTGTTTCACTACCTATTTAAGTAATCTTTAGTGAATAGGATTGTAGTAAAATTATATCTTAATTAACAGCATGATAGATTTCATTGAAAATATTTTATAATCGGAAAAGACAATTCAGTACAAAATTTGTCCGAGCTTCTAATGGATGCCATAAAAGATGTTAGTACAAAAATATTCCTTTAGTTAAGTTATTATGGCGTTCCAAGTTAGTATAAACCACTTTCTCAGTGCATCTCGGCGTGAACTCCTTCATCTCTCTCATGCTGTCGATGGTGTACCGTTGCATAGCCTTAAATAGAGAATTTTTCTCGAAGAAAGCAGCTTATCTGATGTGTCTGTTTGGGTACATTATACCGCTATCTATGGTCGTAAGTATATGGATTATAAGTCAATAAACAAATTTCAATTACTAATTCTCTTAATTTTTTATCTCTACATTACACAAATATTTACAGATTTCTATGATCAATATAAATTATACTACTGACCCTACGAAAAACTCAAAACTTCTTCAGAATCAAATACCCAATCTAGAGATGTATCGCACAGTTGTAGGAGTAGAAATAAATCAGGTAGTGTATGGAATATATTTAAGCTCTTAAAATATAAGAACGGAGTCATAATTTTTATATAATTATAGAGAGTGCGTTAAAAGTTCTGAAACAAAATTCAAATGTTGCCAAATTAGAATATATGAAGTAGCAATTGCGAACTGCGATATGACGTCCAANCCAAAGCTCTGCGCGCTACAATCACCCAGCTGCATGAGCAAGCAGAGAAATGGGTGCTATTGCTAGGAAGCTCGGTGTCGCGAGAATCGCTGTTCACCGGACTCTGAACGATACCAGGAGCTGGGCACAGTAGAGGACCGTCACAGGAGTGGAAGACTCAGGTCCGTGAACACTTCTCGCATTCGAAGAATTGCCAAGAAGAGGATCCTTCGAGATAACAAGAGAACGATGAGGAAGATAGATGACCGTAAACGAAGGAAACTTTGAACATTCAATGGACTTAATCATTGTTTGGCATCTTGTGCATGTCCAGAAAAAGTTTCATGTCAAATACTGTCTTTATTACAAAATTATGCGACTTGACACCTTTGGGCACAGCCTGCACACTTTTATACTTTAAAATCCTCTTCGATATATTTAGGTGTTTTCCATCACTTATTATTTGTCTAAATCAAAAAGTTAAATCATTGCAGCCCTGCATTTACTGGGTGATATTCTGTTGTTCATTTCTACTCATTCCAATATACATCGTCATGTATTTATGCCGATGGAGGATCTACAGAATGCTCTCAAAACCTAGTTTTATCTACACACCTGCTACAAAATACAACATTAAGCGACTTGTTAGGGTAAGAGACCGATTTGTTTGAAGTATTTGTGCGTTGTACTAGAGTACTTTACGTCTAAATCTAGATTAGGTAAATTCGATGTGAACTAGATGCAGAAGAAAACCAAATTTTATAAATTTGTCTTAAAAAACAATTTTTACATTTTTTAAAAGAAGCTAAATACCAGGCACTAACCGTGCAGTCCATAGTGCCGGTGTTCACCATCTTCCCTTCTTCGATTACTTACATGCTGACTCAATTTGGAATCATAGAAACTCACATGTACAGTTATTTCATTGTAAATAGCTTAAATTTAGGTCCGTTTATTACTGGATATTATTTTTAACTTATATTAGAGAACCAAGGTTTACGAGTTTCTATAACAATTATAGTATAAAACACAGCAGTAATTTATTAAATAGTAATTAATAGTTTTTTATAAGATATTTGAAAATTACAGGAGCAGTAATTGATCCAATTGTTACAATATATTATGTAACTCCATATAAAAAAGTTATGCAACGAGTCTTTTGCGTATTCGCTGGCTTGAGAAAGATCAACGATTTGCACTTGTCAAAGTTGGAAACAACACGGACTACTGTTTTGAAAACGCCGAACCCCCCTCTTTAACTAGACAGACTTAGCAAGTGAATCTATTTGAGGTGAATGAAACAGGAATTATATTGTGATAACGCTGCTACCAAAATATTCCCTCATGTATTCACCATTATTATTAATGTCTTGGCATTAAATAAATCTTGTTTGCTTAACGTCCTATAATTGTTTACAATATATATAATACTTTATTAACAACGGCAATATTTTAGATATGGGGTTTGCAAGAGATCATTTATTTCTTATGGGAGTGTAGACCACTTCAGTGCCGATTGTCTTGTTCTACTAGGATGTCATCTAAATGAAAGACGTTTTTGGAGCCTACATCCATAGGCATATCTATATTATCTAGATTTATTGGATTCCTATGGTGTATGTGATACTGTTTGAGTCAGAATTGGCTTACAGAGCACTGCTGAATCTAGATTTAGAGTATTCACGGAAAACGACAATAGTGCTTTATCACTAACTATTCACAAATGATTTTCTTTTAAAGAAAGCAAGGTTATAATTTGTTATTACTTACTCTGTGAAGGAGCATTCGATGCAATACTTTGCGACTTTTGCTTCTGACTGGAACTTCGAGGCTTTAATATTACCATTAGAGTGGACTGGCTTTTCTTGCTCTTGCGACACAACATGAAGTAAATGTTGTTGCGCATCCGCCTGGAGTGATTTCATTAAACAAAGATTATAAGAGTTACATAGTGTGTTTGGGAACAGTAGCACAGTTTGGTGCTTTACTTTTGGAATCTTAGTCATTAAATTAATTGAAGTTCTTTAGGTGACGTAATATTGTCTGAGAATTCGCTATTATTAATTTGCTTCTAACATCGTTCACTTTTAAATTATTAGTAAATTATTGGTAATGCATTTTACTAAATACAGTTAAACAACGTGAGTGACACTGCACTCCTGTTATATTGTCATAGGTCATCACTAACAGGAAATCTGCACTAGCCCCTGTGTATGGATTAGGCTCAAAATAAACAGGGGATTAGGAAATTTATTAGCTCGCAATTTCGATGGAGGAAGTGATACGGTTTGGGGAATTCATCGTTCCTCCCGACCGATCATTTATTCGACATGGAGAAGTAGGCTACCAGAACACGCTAGGACTTTCAGGCATAATTTCTAAGCACATGGTGTAATATATTTGCAAAAACAAATTGCTAATCTATGCAAATAAAAACGCTGTACAGCACTACCTGAACATCTTTTCTCCCAAAATGACAGTGTTACAAGCCTACTAATATTTAGCACTTTTACAGTCATGGAATATACTGATAATTAAAATAGTTATAAAACATTTTTTTTAAAAATGCAAAAACGATTTCAGTACATAACTTAAAGAGGATTACGATACTCAACCGTTATGCACTTTAATGGAATAAAGAGGACTATGATTGGGGTATAGTAAATCCAAACAGTTTTTCCAAAGCTACGGGATTTAAATAGAGATCACAATTCAAAGTGAGTTGACTTCCTTCGTTAAAGTCATTCAAAAGTTAGAATATCCAGATATTTTAAAATATATCTACTTATTGGGGAAGCATATTTGCCGAGTTTTCCACAATCTACTTTTATTGATTTTGTCGCTACATTGGATTGTTGTTTAAATTCTATTAGTGCGGTAAAAAGCTTGTTCTTCAGTTCTCTTGATATCTGAGCACCTAGAGATTTAATGTTTTGTTTAAGAATTGATTAGCATTACAGGTGATATTCTCAAAGCAGAATTCTAAAATACAAGTAATAAGTTTAATCGCTGACTGCTGGCCATTTTAGCCTGGGAGATTATTACTCTACGCCAATTGGCAATACCAGTTTGTACGCGTGTCTACGTAGGAATTCCTCTAATTGGCTACTCAGAACAGAGAGGCTGGTGATTGTTTTTAACTTTCCATCGGGTTTCGCGAACCTTCTACTCTATAATGCTGTACACGCAATTCGAGGAATTCGAGGTAAATAGGTTAATCTCACTGTCTTCTGTATTTGGTTTTCACTGTGCAAAATATAGCTAAAAGGCTTATTGCCATAGGCGTTTAGGTTCGGAAGTAACTCGCAACGCGGTCCACAATATGGCTAACCTATTGACGGCAAGATAAAATAGTGGGTTTAGACCATTCGTCATCATCCAAATGAAAGACGAAAAGTAGTTGGCTACCAGAGAACGTTTGTGTCGCGCAATCACAACTGTCCAATAAATGAAGCAGCAGCAGAACCATGCAACACACAGAAAAAGCTGAAAATGCCTTTTGAGTTGTCTTTTCGGAAATATGTGCTAAACGAAAAACACAATGAGTATGCATTTTTAATGTGGAAATAGGGTATATTCATACCTGCAATGTTACGATAATCTCCTGAGTTGAAGGTGGTTTATTTTTCTGGAATAATTAAATATCAATTTTTGTTCTTAATATTTAATTTGTCTATGTTATTTTTCGAAAGTTGAGGACACATAAGACCAACCTTCAATGCTATGTCGATAGCAATCCAAGAATAGGACACGAATGCAACAAGTACATAAACCATTACAATAACGTTGGAGAATACCATAAGAACCCGGGAAAGAAAATGATCTGTGCTGGGAGTTCTCCAATTCATGGCTGATGTATTATAAAAGTAGTTTATGTTAGGAGACAACTTCATTAAAAAAAATAGTGTCGAAATTAGTAGTATTGACAATGAAATTATCTGAAATTACGAAGTTACAACTGCAAAAAATGTGATGTGTTGATGATGATAGGTGACCAGCAGTAAAATCAACTCTACCCTATTATTCCTGTGAGATATAAGGTAATGTGAAATTTTGTAGAATACCGTAATAATTAGTCTATTTATTGTTAGAAATATGTAACTAAGCAGATTGAAACACCAAGATGAAAAGATGATAGCTCCGATAATCTGAAACAGTTCTTTATTTGAGGCATACACATATAAATTGTTTAAAATAAGATTAAACTATTGTAGAGGTAGTGTCAATAGAATTTGATGAGCTATAAACTAATAAAGTGATATATACATTTTTCAGCAACCAGAAGACGCGACAACTACAATAGAGTTGTGAAGCGAATCGCACAAACAACCGAGTGTTATTTTGTGCTCTCTCACACAGCTTCTTTCAAAGTGGTCATTTTGCAAATCTAAAGAGGACGCGCATCAGCACCGAATGTCCGAGGCTCTGGTGCAACAAACTGTTTTCNTGGCTTATGCGAACTATTTTCTGTCGTAACAGACAGACTTGGCTACAAAGAAAGATTGGAGAGTTCGGTGCACCAGGGAACTCAGTGTCAAATTCTCACTTTGAAAGAAGCTATAGGCGAGAGAGCAAAAAATAGCACACAGTTGCTCTCCTGTGCAACTTGTGTTCTTCGCCATATGGCCACCCTCTTGTCACCACAGCACATACCTTATTAAAGGTTTCGGGGATTTCCTTGTCAATGGTAACATAGAAAGAAGTTATAAAATGAACGCATAGTTGAATCATGTCGGATATTCCAATGAAGAGCAGCAGTCGATATGAGTAGAATTTGCGATAATCTTCACGCATAAGGACCTAGTAGATCAACAATATATCAATTAATAATGTTCTAATGACATAACAAGATATAAAGGTAAAAAAGTAACTACGGGTGATTTGTATTAGATGGAACCTGCTCATTGTTACTTTAGATTTTAATAGAAGTATTTCCTAAAATGGGGAGTTTACGCATTTCTTACCACAACTATGGGAGCATAAAGTAGTAAGAAAGTAGAGCAAAACGCTAGCATAACAGAGCCGCATATTGAGTAGATGGTGGCATCGTACTCGTTCGCTTCGTCTGACTGGATTTCATCCATTTTCGCTGGAATATTTCCTTATATTTAAGTGAAGAATTCTATAATAATTTTAGAGTATTTAATGGTGATAGCGAATAAACAGAGAATATCACGTCCTATAAACTAAATCCTACAAATATTTCCTCATACTGAGTAAAAAAGGCAAAGGCTAGTTACAAAATGCACTATTTGGCTGAATACAAATACAAGTTACATTTCTCTCCTGCATTTAAACTTTATACTTTTAATACATTTCGAAAATAAGGAGTATTAAAATTTTCATTTCATCTTATGTCTTTGTTTTATAACCACAAATTTTCAAATATAAATATTTAGTCGCATAATTATAACGTCTCCGAGTACAAAAAGAGTATATGATGGAAACAGTGGTTTTCTTAAAACTCGGCTTAAGGTAAGAAATCATCACTAGCAGTTTTTAGCTTAATTATCTCACTTGATTTCATCTCTTTTAATAGATGCATGACCAACCTTTGCTCTAGTCACGTAACTATAATTAATAATCTAGACTAAAACATATGCAAATAGACAATTTAGTTTCCAATTTAGTATATTTTTTAAACGTCAAAAAAGTTATTAACTGTCCAAGTTTTTGAAATACTGCATAGAAAATATATCTAGTACGAGCGTCGAATGGATTTCCGTTAAGGACTCACTGAAATTCATCATAATTGTCCCAGAAATACAATTTAAAAGAAATGATCCCAGGGAATCATTAATTCATTCCGTGATTTTGTTCACACAGTTTGATTAGGCTGAGAGTCAAAAATTCATTCAAAAGCTTAGCAAAACCTCGCTGAGTTATAGTTAAAATGAAGATAAGTTTTATACCCGGATCTTTAACTAGACGAATAAAAAAAATTTCTTATAGACTTTGTGCAAAACAAAGAAAAGCCAATCTTGCAAAAATATCGCCCAGCTATCATTGTTTGGAAGAAATTTTTATTTAGTTGGAACTATCAAATAGTTGGGTTTTTGTCCCTTTTTAGAACTAGCGCTTACCCTGGGTACGTATATAAAATGCCAGTGACATGATGTCTGTCGCATAATTATGAATACGGCCTTTAGTTGTGCTTACATCACCGCTTCCGTATAATCCACTGATTGCGAGGTAATATGCAGAATTGATCTGAATGATTTCCTCTTAGGCAATCCGCATAGTGTAAAGATTAAATACTAGAGATCACAGTCCTGTTCACACACTTTGCAATATACTCACGTGCTTTAGAAAAATATAGGACAAACATTTTGAAGATTACGGTGCTATGGACGTCAACTACAGTTTAGCAACGTCGGCTAGTTCTGCTTCAACAATTTTGCTGTGTTCACCGAAAAAATACACTGCTATCATTTGGTAATAAAGCAACTTCATAGGCCCTGAAGGCTCGCTACGAGGTAATTTTGGATCTTTGTTGAAATTTTTTAGTTGGACACAATTATGTCGCAGTGGAAGTTGTGTGAAGAATGTAAGTCTTTTACGTAAAATTTGTGAATTTATAGGCTTAGTATCAGTCAAAATCATATTATAGAGTTCAAAAAAAGGTGAATAATAAGTATTTAACCTTAAAAATGTAATCTCAATTTATTTGACCAACAATGATAACCTTCTGACGATAATCGAGAAAATAAACAAATGTTTCCTTTCTCTTTTCTCGTTACTATATTTCTCGTCAGCACATTCCTGATTTATGCAAAGAGCCTCTCAAAATGTGGTTACGGCTTCTCACCGCTCATGCAGTAGTACCGAATACCACTGTTCAGTACCAGCAACCCACGCAACTTCTCCACTTTCACTACATTTAAGCAAAACTTTTTGTCCTGTAAATACCATACAATACGTCCTTAGTTTAAAAAAATAAGTATCATTAACTTTTGTTTCCAAACAATATTTGAATTGCTTATTGTACTTGTTTCCACTTTCACTGATCACATATACTATTCATTGAGTACTCAAGCCTAGGAGGATTTTCTCATAGTTTCGAGCTCATTGTTATTTTCATCTGGAACTCTGTCCGAAATTCTCAGAACCTCAATAATTTTTTAAATTGGAACACAAGATGCATTGATATCTAGGCACATAAATAAGAAGGACAGCAACATTATTAAGTAGGATATTACACAGCCTATATTAGCTATGGCTTTTTAAAACTTTACGTATTGTAAATATTTTCATTGTAACGTACATCAACTAGAGCCACCCCTACTTTTTTGCGCCTTATTTCTCAGCTAAAATTAGCTGATTTTCCGACGTAGACAATTAAAGAGGTTTATTTTGCTTTAAATCCTTAAATGGCTATTTAATACTTATATATAAAATATGTATGAACTAGCCACAAATATTCTTAATTTTAATAAATATGTGATTTGAAGAGGCTGTTATTTAAGCATTTTAAACCAACAAAGTCTATTTGGCATTTAATTGGTCCTTCTTAAATAAATTAAAGTTTAGTGGATGGAAATAAAAGCTAGTTTCAAATAATTTCAGGTTATACACTTTATGGTATATAATATTCCTTAAAATATTTATTCCTGACATCTTGGCCTAAATAAAGATTTTAAAAGTTCGGTTTTTGTCCTTCTTCAGGTCTGTAGGCTTCTGGGTGGTGAGTGTCTGATTTAGATAAGAAAAGATCGCAGACTTTGATACACTTACTAGCGCAAAGAGTTCTAAAGGCATTTAGTTAGTACGGTCATAAGTGTACTAGAAGAGTATTCTGACATACTGTTCTAATGTACAAACTACATTAATTACGTAAATATTTGTTCAAATGAATTCAGATATATAAGAGTCTAAGCAGTTACGGACTAAAGGAGTATTTTAGCAAAAAAAAGATATAATATATGATCAGTTACCAAGATCGCGTTGTGAAATATGCTGTTGCATACTAAATTTGACCTCGCAAGATTCAGAGAAGAGCGAATAAAGCAAGCTTCGGTTAACCCAGACACGAATTGTTAGACATCGTGAGGCATACACTTTTGAAGTTGAAACTTATATATGATTCCAGGACTTATTGATAGCAGTGATATAAAGTCAAAACTAAGATTTTTTAAAAATAATAAATTATTTTAAAATTGATTAAAAGTACTTTGCAAAAATATGTTTAGAATCAAAAGTTCTACCATACAAATGAAGAGTTTCTATTCATCATCATATAGTAGTAGAAATTCTTCTTCTTCTGGTCAGCAGTCAACTATTCCGACGGCTTACCCCTATAAAGAGCAGCCATAACCTGTCTTGAATCCAAATAACTAATGGGACCAATTAATAATATTACTTTTGGCAAATTACATATATTACTAATATAAAAAGATAGACCATTCAGTTAAATATCAAAGCCCACATTTTAAATCAAAATTCCGAATTTTTGCATCAAAATGAAAAATGCTAATTCTTGCTCCCATCAATATTATTGGCATGTAAAAACCAATAAATGGAGAGAATTTATTTGTCGTTTTTACCAAATTTCAGATGTTTTCTACACAATTTGAGGTTTACCTGTTGCATAAAAACTCACTTGCATCAGATAGACTGGCTCTTTGCATCTTTTAAGTTACTTTCAATTACTTTTTGTCCCATTATGTATCACTGAACTGAACTTCCTATCAAAACTTGGAAATCATTCAAGGAGTAGGCATTACTTTTCTTATTTACATTTATTTCAGTAATAAAAAATTTAATTACAGAAATGGCCACATTACAAGTTTGTCATATATTCTAATGAGTTCATGAAAAATAAGATATTATTTTGCAGAAAATGAATAAATAACAATTGCATGTTTCTGCTGAATATATACTAGAGGTAAGTCCAGTTTGCTGTCCCTGTACTTCAAACACCACAGAAATCAATCAAGGGGTGATTCATTTATTAGTCAGAAATCATGGGTAAGGCTTATCACTGAACATATTTCTCTCCCTTGGCAAAATTAATTTCCGATTATTTTATGATTTATTCTAGGCATAAGCAAATATCATTTTATAACTTTTGTGTTAATTTCTGTACAAATAACCAGTGGCGAAAATATTTGACGTAACAAATAATCGATATGACACAATAATCACTTAAATCTATTCCCATTGTGGGACTAAAAACTTTAACTGACTTTTACTCTTTCACCTTCACTTAAAATTTCTGGTTGATTGTAATAACATGTGCACTTTACTAATTTTGTATTTGAACATCAAGAAAAACACTGTGCAAATGTGGTCTCGCTCATCTCTTATCGTGTTAGGACCTAGAATAGGGAGCCGCGGTGGACAAGCTGAAGTTTTTGAAGTTATCGGAAATGCAAAGCTGTAAGTGATTTTATTGCTATCACAAGTCAGAATTGTTTTTTATAGTGCAAATACTTCTAGAAAAATACAAACACAAGACCTACACTTTATTTTCAGAGCATTCAAAAAGGCGAATTCCGAAGAAAATATAAGGTATTTGAAAAGGGAGTTTAAAATACTGCGAGAATTAAGCCAGAGTCCAAATATTATTATGGTATTTTCATAAGCATTCGTAGTACAGAATTTTAAGTGGCTCATTGAACAACCAACATATTCCACTTAGGCAATCCGATATATAGATCACAGTGATATGTCTGGGATTCTACTTCAACGTCACAAATGTTCTCTCCAAAAAAGTAAAATTATTATTATTTAAACTCATAAAGTAAACTCCTATTTTCATTTTAATGACTATAAATTTTTACAGTTGAATTTAATATGTACAAAAACAGCACCTACAGAGAATGGTGTTTAAAATTTACTAAAAATTGAGGTTAAACCAACAAGATGTATTTTAAAGAAAGAAAATGAAGCAATAATAAAATATCTATTTTGCAGATGTGTAATTAAAATGGAAGTTTGGGCCAAGTAGCTAAACCATTCCAGTAATTAATGAAGCGAACTACGACAGAGTGCAGATTAGGCATTGGCTTGATGGGCTATTCTCAGCACTGAAATATATTCATAGCAACGGTATAATTCATGCCGATGTCAAAACTTCTAAGTTAGTCACCTAGATAGTGTATCTAGATTATGATCTAACTATTTTGAAACGTTTACAGTATCCTTATCTCATTCACGTCATCGGCTATACTGGCCGATTTTGGATCTGCAATTAGCTATAATGATTCAAAGAGTGGCATTGCTCTGACGACGCACTATATGGTAAAATTAGTTAAAATCACTTATGAAATGAATGCTATGTAATGTTTACATTGAAGATAAATGTGCTTACGTTTAATTAGGGCTTCATGCCATAATTGTGTTTCCAGGCACCCGAAGTTCTCGAGGGCTCGTTCGATGACATATCAGAGGCATATGACATCTATGGAGCTACCTTAGTTGTCTGGATTCTGATTAAACGACAGTAAGTATGCTCTATAATAAGAATACTTTACCTTGTAAATTGTCCTATGTCGGGAACTCAACATTTCAAGATAGAATTTCTAAGTTCATTGCCTACTTTTTTAGTGAGATGTACAAGTTTAATAGTCATAAACAAGGATATATACATATATATGTCAAAACAAAAAGAAAATAATAGTTGTTATGTTTAGTTAAATAATTACGTAATAATGGGAGTATAATTATGCATATTATTACTGCCGTTATTAATTGAATTTATAGTTTACTTTTGCTAATAATCTTGAATTACATCCGTTACATCTTTTGATACACTACTAATATATTCAAAAATTATTATCCCTTACATTTCTTAATACTTTCTATTATATCTGAAATGTGGTTTTAGCAAAGTTACTATTGGGCCTGATGGCAAAACAATGAGTAGTAACGAACTGAAAGAATATCGTGTAAGCATACCCGATAGCCGTCCCTTTGCACCATCATTTCTATCATTTATCCCAGAAAACAAAGCTCTCACTATGCTTCTGAAAAGGTTAGCGAAGTCTTCGTGGTTTTTAGAGTTAAAATACTGCGAATTATCCTGTTATTTTAATAATGTTGATTAGCTTACGTTAGAAAACTGATGAATTTAGCTACAATTCTATTTTATTATAATTCTTAACTACATCTGAGACGTTTTAGGGGATTTGTCTCCAACCCCAAGGACAGAGCAACTGCGCGGGAGATGTTAGATATAGTCAGAAGTGAAGTGAGTTGTTATCAAGCAAGAGAGAAATATTGATATTTACGATATATAGGATATTAAAAATAGCCAAAATATTCATATTCAGGCTTTCTTAGACGAACCAACAAAAATATCTATTTTCATTGAGACTGCACGACAAATCTTTCATTATCTAATTAGGAAATGAATCATCGTAGTTCATTATAAGAAAAAAATGCATGAGCAAAAATCAGAAAGGGTAACATATTTTTATGCATTCTATCAAGTTTTATCTCATTTAGTATCTATTTTAGTTATATAAAGTGAGGACTAGTAGATAGTTGTATTTAGATATGTAAAAAGACCAATGCAAAGATAATGCACAAATTTGTCGCGAATTTGTCAGTGCATGAATATATTACATATAAATGTAATAATGTGGTAAACAGCACATGTGTTTCTGCTTTTTATCCGAATCTGTTTATAACAGGCATCGCTGCAAGTACCACTGCAGGCTGCTCGCAAGTGCGATTCCTAAGCCTCTGCAATATCCAGTACTCACTTCTAGGTGTTATCCCCCGGCATTACATGCCATAGACTTGAGTAGGTTAAGCTATACACGAAAAGCCGACATGTTTCACTATGAACTATGAAAGAAAACCTATCTTACATGTCAATATTTTTATTTCATTTTTCGCGTTCTCAGTAGGCTTATGAGTCAAAATCCTTAACTTACTCAATTCTATCCAGTCTTATAAATATTCATTTTTATAGTTTACATCTCATTTGCTCTTTTCTTCCCTAGTTGCTTAGATTAAAATCAATCTTACAAAATCTTTGTTCAGTAAATACTGGTTATAATCTATATTTTCCTCTTTTCACTCCTTAAACCCTTCTTTGCACTTTCCCACTATCTTTTTCTATTATGGCCTTGTACATCACTACGTGCCAACTCCACACTAATTACAGACATTTTCTACTTTTCGTTACAGGTTTCTGTTCTTTATCTTATGCAGAACTATAGTCCGGAAATTTATTTGCAACTTAGGAGAAATCAAAAGCCGCAATTTTTTTTCCCACTTCTCAAAGTCTCCTGTATCGTCTTAGCATATTCTTCTTTAAAAAAACTGGCAAATATCCTATTTACTGATCTATCCTATTTTTTTGAATAATACTATAGCATTAAATAGCATTTTGTCCCCAATACCGATAGATACTACCTTCACCCCGTCTTAATCCTTTCATTCTTCCTATGCACGCTCAGAGACGATTATTTTTTCTTCAACGAAGGAGGTTCGACTGTAAATTGTCTCTCAAATAGTGAAATATGATTGACAGACCACTCATTGAGTTATTCAACACTTAAAATCGACAAAAATAATCCCTTATATTTTTGCCAACTCTATCTTAGTAATTATCTTTTATTCTGTTACTCTAACTCAGATTTACTTTCCTGGTTAACAAGAAGCAATTATTGCGTAGAATACTAATATAGTTCTCACTTAGCACCATTATATAAGAAACTTTCTGTCCTATCATCCTCATTGCGATCTTGAATGTAAACGAGGCGATTTATGAGATGAGATTGATTGCGGCAGCCGTTTGCCACACCTCGGAAAAGACTAGTCATCTAAACAATTCACCACTCGATCACTTTCTATTTCATTATTATATTTATGAATAAGACTCTATCTTTAATTTCTCACTTGAATGTTCTCAATTCCAGGTACTTTGGATATCATTTTAGCATTAATGCTTAGCTAATACAATTAAGGTTTCGCAACACTTAGAAGAAACTTTGGCAGACGTTTCACAAGAATTGTATTATTTCCATATTTTTTATGAATTCACCGACTGCTCTCCCAGTGGCTTCCCCTCCATCTTCCCACGCTTATTGTCTCCGTTGAGATATCCATTCTACCATCGATCCATCTTTTCGCACTGCTTTCAGTACAGTCGCTGCCGAAGTGTAGCACTTCGGTCATCGTTTTTTATTGGAGTGCTACTTCTCAAGATTCAATATTTAACTCTGTAAACATCTAATATCTCAAGTTTTCTGAAATTCTTCTGAAATTGACTTCATCCAATTTGTCTAGCGTGTAGCGTTTGTCGCTGCATATTCCATAATTGTCACTCTATGGCATGCCTTGCACTTTTCCAAGTGTACTGTGTTGCATTTACCATGTGCATATCTCTCCTAGCCAGCAACCCAGATGTTTTCATTAACGTAGACAGCGTGCTGCAAATTGCACTTACTGTTAGAAAGGCATGCATACGACACAAAACTGTTATAAATTTTGCATTTAAAATTTTGGTCGTAAAGATCTCCCTTTATATGAAATCCTTTCTTATGTATCCCTCCATTAATTTCTGTGAAATATTTACGCCGTGATGCCTATCGTGAAACTATTTATATAAACTATAGTAGGACTCACTGAAGAAATCTGTTTTTTTTTTCACTAAATCATATTTCCTAAAAGTAATTGGTTCTAATTGGCGGATAACATGTGTTACTTATTTTTTTATAGCTAGTGTCTATTATGCCTAGATAAATTCATTATTTTGTGGTAAATAGGTGGTGTCTGATAGATAAAGAGTACTAAACACATGATGATGAAAAACCTTTTGGAGTTTATGTGTCCAACGAAATTATTCTGGAAGTGATTGAAACTCGTGCAGTTCCAATCCAGCTGTCCCATTGTTTCCTCCATTTGCGTGTTGTTTCTATCGCTCAGCTGCGCATCGAATCTTTCGAAAATACGTTTCGTTTCGCTACAATACAAACTATGCGCAGCTGCAAGAAGTATTCTATCACATCCCTCGCGTAGTTGTACCAAACCGCATCAGAAACATTTGAGAAGAAAGAAACACAAAGTCGATAGTAAAAAGCATATTTATTATCACACAATATTATCACTATCGCCCACTCATCCACTTTCACATCATCACCAACAGAATCATGCATTAGATCCATTTAACATCTAAATACTGCACTTATAACTTCAGAAATACTCTCAACTTTGTTTTCATAGTCTGTATCATTAATACTTTTGTCAAACAAATCTTAATATTCATCAATGAAATCCTGTTTATACAATGTTTGCCCACTTTACAGTAACATACATTTAATTAATCAACGTTCTTTACATGAAATTCACACAACACATTTTTCTGAGATTTGCTTATGTCATCCTTCATTCGTTGGAAAAACCTGTTATACTCTAAATCGACACCCACAAAAATGCCTCTCATAAAACTAGTAAAGTAGCCTTAACATTTTATTTAGCGTTATTTATTTAATTTACTTAGTAATTAAAAACTCTGTTTTCTTTTAAGCGTTAAAAACATTGTTACAAATATGTCATCGGTCAATTTTTAAATTAGTACAGGCTGAAACATAATAAACAACCCCTATAGTAGAACTGAGGGCAATAAGAGATGAAAGGCTTCCGCTGAGTAGGTTTTCGATTGATACTCAATGCTTCCGACTTATGTTCAGGGCACTATCGAACTAGGTAAAATAGACCGCTCTTACATACAAGCTGTTGTCACAGTCACCAATCCATCTCTGAGAAGGTCAAATAAAATAAACAAGACATTACCTGGCAGATGGAACATTCAGAAAAAGTAATGATTGTTGAAACTTTTAAGTTTTCTTATCTTTTGTTTTGTCTTTCTGCACTTTTCTTTACCTCCAATGTCGTAAGGCCTACCTCTTTCAAACGGATCACATTCATTTGATTGAATGAAATCGCCACTGTCAGTTCCTTCTTAAAAGGAGCCGCTTGCGTACGACTTCCGATTTTAATTTCAGATGAAAAGAAAGAGAAGTAAAACAACCTTGATGGTTGCATTGCTTCACATATAAAGTGGGGCGAAGTACTATATAGTTAAAATTGGATAATTACTTAAGCATGAACATGTTTTATTCTACTCTTAAATATAAAATGCCACTATCCCATATACACTTCTATTAAGTTATCAGCCTAAGCATTATATACCTCCTATTACTCAATATCACAAATTATATTGTTAAAGCAATAGTGTTCTAAAGTAGTGGTTCTTTAGCTACAGGTGGTTGTTGTGGTATAAGTTCTAGCCAATTATGTGTTTGCGCAACTCAACTCAGCCGGTGGTTGAAAGACTTTGATCAGCAAGATCTGGCGACCTGAGTGCTGTTATCAATGTCCCTAAAAATTTTGACTGCTGCTATTTGAAGAAACCTAGACTTCTCAATTACCGCGAATTCTTCACCGGTCTTTATCTAAGCTATGTTTGTAATTATAACTTTGAAATGTGGTTTGTTTGCTTGTTGAAAAATATTATACTCTAGACATTACTCGTTCGTAAACTACTATAACAGGTGATTACCTTCAGGGAAATTCTAGTGCCTCCTTAAATGTTATCTGGACACCGTTCGATCACCCTTTGACACGTATTGTGTACAGGCTTGGCAGACACAGAATCAACTCGATCGAGATTTCACTTTAGATAGGCAGTGAGTCAACAGGCGCGTACTAGGACATAGGACATTGGAGTATGGCTTAGACCCATTTCAGTCACTTTAGAATAGTTTATCATAGTGTTGTAAGTACTGTATGCTCTAATAGAATCAAGTTAACGTGTTACACTTTGCAGATGAGCATTTATATTTTTCTATATCTCTGAAGTTACTTATTTCTCCTCCTTCTAGTTATTTTAGCAACTGTCTTCAAATAGGGCAACCCTACTAATGAGAACCCGCTATGTCCAACGGTGTTTCGTGTTTCTTTGAAGGTATGACCGCAAAAGGTTGGATTGGGATTGGTGAGTGTAACTATAAGGCATACTCACGAGTACGGTGTCAATGTGACACTGTTCAGGGCAGTAAATGATGGATTATATGGCTGATTTTTTTTCCGAGTTCCTTTCCAACTCCTGAAACATTTTTAAGAGTTATGTATTAAAATAAGTACTAGAAATGTTAATGTTACATTTAATGTACTTTTTTCTCACCTTTGGCACGTCATTTATTTATTTCAAAAATGTATAGTAAGCAAGTTATTAGAACACTATTATGTCTATTAATTAATATAGTAATAATGTGAATTTTTTTATTCAGCGACCAATATCTCAGGCTTGAAAAAGAAGGGCATCTTTGGCTGTCCTATTTATTCTTTTTAATCTAACTATTTTATGCGTTATCCTCGCTTCCTAGATTCGGCGCCTTTGATGGTAGTAGGCGGAGCAAGGGGTGGGGCCTATATGGAAACACACTCGACTCGTGTTCCACACGTATCATCCTTAATCTAAGTATGGTCAAGCACCAGATCAGGCTGATCCACTTCTTCTGTTGACACGTTTCTTTTTGACATATCTCTACTATGTTGTCGCAAGAGTAGCAACAACGCACTGTTCTCCACTGTTTATTACTTTTATTCACATTATGTACACGTTTCATGAACTGTAGGTTACTTTACTTGATTGCAGGTTTATTCTGATGAACTAAGATTCTGCCTTATCTACTAGTCATAGTCATACTTGCTGCTGCCCAGTGTGTAAAGATGATCTCAACATGGATTTTTGTGTCTACTTTATTTTCCATTTTTTTATTGGTAAGGAATTTCAGTTGCTAGTATTGAAGATGAATATCATAAAAAATAAAAATAAATTACTAAATAAAGTGGAAAACTAGTACCGCCACTTTAGTGCTCCTCTTCTGGACTCTTTCAAGTCCGTCTCATCACCCAACATATGTCTACAGCTCAAATCTGTGTGAAGAAGTGGCGAGCGAAGCAGTTTGACCGTTGTTTGGTTGAGAGTAAATTAATCCCAGTTGGACCCGATCAACAAAATATCTTAGAGCTACCTTTCATGTTTCCATGGCCAGTGAGTAATTTCTGCTGTTCCTTAACTCATTAATTTTTGCAAGCTATATTTAACTATATTTTAGATACTAAAACGTTTTTTAACACAAATTTACTAAAATTCTCGATTTATTTAGATTTATTTTACTTAGTTTATTTATTTCCAGACACTCTTTTCACTTATAGTGAACTCTTTCGACAGGAATGGAGGTGAGATCTTGTTTCCTGTTGTTTTATTCTAATTAACCAGATCTTCTGCTACAGGCTGTTTCACATAGTTCAACTTATTATGATGTGTAAAACCTTAACTATTGACTAGTTATCGGCTTAGTTGGAGACTTGCCAGCGGCAATATTAAAAGATCATCCCTAGCTACCCTTCTGAAGGTGTCACCCAAGATCTACAGATAACGTTATGCCCGTATACATCTGCATTTTATGACGTCAATATAGTAAAACGGGCCCTCAGACACCTGTTGAGATAGTTTACAATACTTGTCGATTTACGCCGAGAATCTATAATATTTTCATAGGAAATGTTATTAATAATTGAAATGAATATAAAAGTTTCAAAAAAGTTAGCAAAAAGGGAGAAGTTATATGTCTACGATCGATAGACATATCATTATTAGCCGTTGTTTAAACGTGATTATCATTGTCAGCAAACATGAACGTGTGCCACGAGGTCATAAAAACCAAATGCACTAGGAAAACAACTACTGTGTAATAGTCCATTAAACATAAATATTTAGCACCGATATTTTCTGGTTAATTTATCAGATTAATAACCACTTTAGATCTAAAAAAATTCGGTCTTAATTTTAGCACGACTAGACTCAGTCATTGTACAAGAACAACTAGAAAAAGATAATGCTTGGAAAAACGGAAACAGATCACCAAAACACATGACAATTTCATATAGGATACTGTGTCAAGAGTAAGAGTTTCACTAAGGTTTTCAAAATTCAAGCATAAACCAAAAAATCATTATAGATATTATTAGTACTTAATTTAGATCTTACTTTGGCGCCGGTTGTGAGAAATTCTGCCAAAATACCGATCAGTACTCGTGCTCAAGTAAAGGAGAGAGAATTTGCAGGCAAGGTTGGACAGGAGAGAATTGTGAGATTGGTTAGTTGTTTTTTAAGATATTGTTTCCTCTTGTTTAACTTTTCATTCGCAGTTATATCCTGGTGAGCTGAAATACTTAACTAGCTTGTAATCTCCTTTGGCACCTCTTTCTTTTGTATAGGGTTCTCAAGTATGCACCCCGCTATGTGATACCCAAAACACCTGTGAATACACATTTGCATATTTAAATATGCAAACTACATTTAATGTTACACTTAAAGTGTTTTTGCTTAGTACTACTAATTAAGAATATTTAAAAGTGAATTAAAACAAAGCATGTACGCGTATAGTTTATAAGCCTAACAAAAGTGAGTGAACAATAAAATAAAAGAACGTCCTTCCGTTCCCCCACGAAGGTGTAATTCTATTCGGGCTGATTAGTACGTTTGAGTGATTTTCTTTGTTTCTGGTGGGTTGACTCATGTAATTGCGCACCTTGATAGGGTGCCGCCAAAAGATGGTCCTCTGACATGTGGTGTGTGGGTGAACGATATGGAATAGGCTAGTAGACCATTGGATATGTGATGGGTAAATTCCAACAGAAAATCATAGTTGGGCAGCTATGATATTTAAGTAAATATAGATTTGCGCAAATGTATTGATTAAACCTTCCTTCCTAGGTCTAGCTCGAATTGGTTATCTGTTGATAATATTGTGTGCATAACATTTTAGAGGGAATGAGCAGATTATCTTTTTTTAACCTTTTTTTTAAGTAACATCATTATATGTTTATATAAATAACCTATACTTTAAAAAATTACAATAATACGCTTGTTTCTATTAGCTGATTTATAGCTTTCATTGATATCAATAGAACGAAAATACCTGGTATACAACGATTTAGAAAATTTGTTTTGAAATCACATTCTGAATGTTGACACCCCATTTCTGCCAGCTGCCTTCTATGCTCCTTTGATGCGCCGCACTACTCTATTCTAGAGCATGCAGGTGGCTGTATCACGCGAAACGAATCGAGTATTAAGTAGCGATTTGGAAGTTTTATTATCGTTATAAAAGTACTACTAATATAGTTCATACACTTAGTAACTCAAATAAAATGGTTGTTCTTAGGTACGGTATATTTTCAGCTGTATGCTCAAATGGATGCAATCACGGTAAATGTGTATCTCCAGGCGTTTGCACATGTGACCCAGGATTTTCTGGAGTATCTTGCAATCAAGTATGCACGTATTTGAATTCAATTTTATCTGGATTTTCATTATTTATAATTCGCAAGTTTTATAGATTATAAGAATTATATATTTAAGTGCCAACCAAGAGACAACTGTCAACATGGTTCTTGTCAAGACGACCAACCATTTACCTGTGCTTGTGAGCCAGGTTGGGGTGGAATATTTTGTGAAAGAGGTATGGGAAACTAATCATTCGTCACTTAATGGAGATACATCAGAAGTATTCCTGTCACGACTCATATATTATTTATTTCATGACTTCTAAAAACATGTAAACAATGGCTTTTCTTATTTTGATGGGTTCTGGATCATTGATTTATTCATATTGATTGAATTATATAAATAATGTAGTAATTATAATTTTAGACCTAGAATTTTGCACCCGTCATTCTCCGTGTCGGAATGGAGGTGTTTGTTCCAACGATGGTTCTGCTGGCTATACATGTAGTTGTCAAGAAGGTTTCATTGGTTTAAACTGTGAAATTTCTTTACCTAGCATTTGTGAGCATCAAGGGATCTGTCGCAATGGTTAGCCATTTTATTTTTCATCTCAACTTGCATATTTCGTATTTCCCTCGTACTTCTCAATTTGCTTCCGCTGTGCACAACCTTTTTATGCATCGGAAGTAAACATTCAGCACAGATGTGGCATAATTTACAATAGCCACCTTATCTCGTTCTTCTTTGATTAAAGTAGACCCCGACACAAATACAGTATTCCCAGCTGCTTTGTACTACGCGCTCTTATGCATCGTATTGTGATGCTAATCAACTGCCGTTTAGGGTGGTCTGATTTATTATGTTGAACACGCGAGGACATGTGTAGAAATGAGAGAGTACAGAGTAAATGTCTCAAGAGCTGCATTATCCTTGAGGTTAATGTGCTGCTCGAACACTAAGAGTATTATTTTAGGAGGAACCTGTGTGTCTGGGGACACGAAAATGGGCCGCTGTATGTGCGCGGATGGTTTTGAGGGAAGATATTGTCAATTTATAAAGAAAATACCGACATGTGTAGAAAACAGTTGTCGGTTAGTTATTAACTCTTATCTTCATAACACATTTTCTAGCTTTGGGGTATTCTTAAAATTTAATTTACAGAAATGGAGGCTCCTGCTTAAACAGTTCAAATGTATGCGTTTGTCCTATATGTTTTTCTGGCCTTGATTGTTCCATCATGGATGAACGGTGTCTCTGGCAGCGAGCCAATATATCTCAAGTTGCTTCAGTGACTCGCCGAGCGACAGAATCACAGTCTTTTCTTCTAATATTAATTTGTATGTAGTTTAAAATAATTTTTACTTTTTCATATTAAATTTACTGAAAACCTTGTTTTTTAAATTGTTTTAGTACTATAACCTTTTAGATACTGAAATGTTAAATATCAGTAAATATGAATTTTCAGGTATCCTTTCAATACTATTGCTGGCATTCTATGTCGTAGTATTTTGCTTCAAATACACAAAAATGAAGAAATTATTACGTGATCCTACTACTCAAAATTCTATTAATGAAAGAAAACAAATCTTCGAAACGCCACTTAAACTGGGCGATGATGATTGCAAGGTAAGTAGATTTGTACTTCCGTGGTTAATGAGGTGCTAGGCTTTTTATAGTACATTTTTCCAATAATTATATCCTAAATTGTAGGTGTACGTCATTAAATCCAAGGACTGCAAGTCTTCGATTACTTCTGAATACCATTCAAGATACACAGCTCAGCCAAAGGCATATCGTGCCTTTCCCTATACATCAAATAGTTCATTCTCTGAGAATATATATGACGAGATTGATTTTCGAGAATCAACCCAAACCTTAAATAATCCTGAATCGAGAGTGGCTGATAATCAAAATAATTGTATAGTTTAAGATCAAATTTCAATGTTTACCCTTTCAAGGATCTCCTTTTAATATAACATAGATGGTTGATTTTTTTGATATCTTTAAGGTAGCGCCGACATTTTCCGCTTCACTTTTTTTTAAATCTCGGTGAAATTTACAGCTCAGTCGGGGCTATTGTAAATCAGCTCGGTTGTAGGTCATGTTTCAAAAGCCTTATTAATCCTCGCTCAATTACTTTACACCCTAGAACACAATAAATTTATACAGTTTATATTATAGCTTTTATTTTATAGTATTCCAACCAACAACATAGACCTAATTTGTCAACAATTATACTACTTTATTTGACACATTTAACTGATTTCATGGGTACATTTGTGCTTTATGTCCCTGATGCGTGAGCCAAAGATGTATTGCCAACGCGTGGAACGCGTTTTTTACTGTATATATTACTGTATTGTTGTCTCAGAAGTACCATATAAAGATTTCGTTATTATATAAAATCATGTTACACCTAATATTTAGTGTATTTTCTACATGAAATAGATTTCAAAAGGGATAATTCATAGGATCAGGGCATTTCTATCTAAACTAACAAATCAGTATTGATATCGTAGCGTTAAACTGATCATCTGCAACATTAATTTCGAGCAGTTTCATTTTAGACCTTGTGGTGCTCCAAAAAAAAATTTCCATAGAATTTAAATAATCTTATTAGCATAGGCAAAGACACCTGGGTAGCGGCAGAACTGTGCCTTAAAAGGCGGTGCACACTCAATGGCCGTCCATTACATGATGTTGATTCATGCAAAGTAGATGACCGGCATTTAACTTTTTTATTGTTGACTTAAACCATTATGTTAATCGCAACTTTTTCGGTTACAATAGTTACAATAAAAAACTAAAACAAATAATAGAAAATTATTTCGTACTTACTATTAATATGACTCTATTATACACAGTTCTGATACGCTACAAAACCACTAAGCGTACCCAATAATGTGTCTGACATTAATAACAGCATATTTTAGAAGAATATAATCCTTTCTTCTACTCATTTACATTTTTCTTCTTTGTTTTTTTCCGTTGTTAATTCCCGTAATTCGCTTCAGCCTTGGTGTTTTTCTAACTGCTGCCACCAGGTGTGAGTGAGTGGGTACGGAAGTGGTGAGGAAACTTACAGTTAAAGTGAGGAGTCATATAATAATATTTTATATGCACTGTATTAAGCCTAGTAAGATTGTTTCGTTTTGAAATCAACGGCAGAAAACATTTTTTATTCCCATACTTAATTAACGTGAATGGGAACAATAAAACCGTCAGTAGGTAGATTTTAAACATTACGTAGTAGATGAATAATAATCAAGAATATCTAAGAATCATTTAGTTCCTTTTTGAATTCAATACAATAGACAATTCTGAATTTCTAGAGGTTTTAACGAAAATGTAAATTAGAAGTTATAGGCATAAATCTTAGAATGTGAAATATGCTGATTGGAATGAGAAAAACTGTCACTGTTAAAATTTACACATGGATTTTAAAGGGCATAAGGGGCGGTGCATATCAAAGATCTAAATGTTATTTTCTTTACATGCTTAAAGCTTAACATTATTTTTTGTACTTTCGCATCGTCTCCTCGATATACCGTTTCCCTTGTGTGTTACGCTTTCTGCTCAGCACGCAATTTTCAGTGATAGCATCGAATTTAGCACATTTATCACATCCTCTATTATTCACAAACAACGGTTACATTTGTGTTTCTCATATTAAAATTAGTACTGCCCCCTATTATATTAGCTTCTCGTCTTGTTTTTTTGGGCCGTGAAAACTGCTTATAGTGAGGCAGGCAGCCATGAGATTCTATTCTTATTTAATTTATTTTGTTACACTTTAATAATACTTTACTATTTATACATACCATATTCTAGAGAAAATGGGTTATGAAGTCGTTATCGCGTTTACACTTGGTTTTATCGGAATAGGACTCTGTCTGAGTACAGCCGAGCTTTATTTAGTAGCGAGAGAACGGAAATCTCAACGAATGAGGGATTCACATTACAATCATTTTATGAACAATGTAATGAAAACTAAAATATACATACATATACATTTATAAGAGGAAAATAGTTAAACTGCTCAAGTTCTATGTGGGATTTATACGTATTAATTGCAGACTACTATTGATATGATTTCTCATATCTTCTTCCTACTTACCATATTTCCACGAGTTCTCCCCTTTTCTTGGCCAATATATAATGCCTTAAATAATACTCACCTTCCAAAGGCCATCTATATTATTCAATTTCATATCTTCAAAGTCATTATGAGTGGGCTATTTATAAATATGGCTTCAAAAATGTTGCAAGTCTGTTTTCCCTACAGTTCAATCAAAAGGGTAAGGTGTAAAAATCTGTATCCATGTAATCTTCTTCTAAAAGATGTATTACTGTTAGGGTGTTTTGCTTATTTCAATATTATTTATAGATTTGGGCAGATATGTCAAGAATGCAACTACTTATCACTCAAGAATTCATTCCAATTCTACTAGATGTTTCGCTTTTTCTAGTTGGAGGAGACGTTATCTATATTCAAAGCACCACGTCACTACCTATTTTAACCCAACCAACTCACGAATTTTATGAGGTAAATCATTAACAACTCAAAAAAAAATTATTTATTAAGAAAATAATGGGGAAAAGTGGAATTAAATATAATAATATTATCCAGATAAACTTCACCACTCTCACATCTTTTTTGGTAGTTAATACGACATTTTGTGCAGTATGCAATATTTTAATATTTCTGAAGTTAAGAGGCAACTTGTAAGTTTTTGTGATTTAAAATTACTATCCAATGTTTGTTTTTTATTTCTAAATCAACCTTATGTCTACACGCAATAAGATACATCAGCATAACTACTTAATTTTGCAAACATACATTACCATCCTATTCACAATGTGTTAGACACAGGTATTGCCTAATATTCAGAGATCCTCATTATAACGTATTAGTTAAGTCTGTATTGGGGTTTTTTCTCGATGATGAAATATGTATGCAGGATGTCTATCAGAAGTGAACTGAACATTTATATATTTGGCTTCGTGCAATTGATACTTCTCATCATAAGCACGGCATACTTCGTTTTTTGCACTACTCTAACATACCAGCACAACGTAAGTATCTTATTGAGTTCTCACTTATGGAGCTTGAATTATGACAGAACTCCCAGCTGTGTGAATTAGTGATTATTTTTCGTGTAGAAAAATACGTAAAATAACCTCACATATCCATTTCATGTAAAATATTGATGGAAAAAGTCTAATATTTTGGTACGCCATATGCAATCATAATTAGCACTAAGCAAAAATTAATTTCCCATCTCGATAAATTTTAAAAAACTGTTTACGATGCACTCTCCAAGCTTCAATATAAACGATGATATCACTAGCACTTTACTTCCAGATTGAATCGCTACAAGAACAGTGGATGCTGGTTATACTCCTTACAGCATTTTTTCCCTTTCAAAACCCTATTGTGAACATTATGGCTAATTCGAATATAAGGAAATTACTGCTAAAGAGACCCTCTAAAATGAGCAATAGTAACACGACTCCAACACGCAAATAATATGCAAAGTAATTGTTATAAATTACATGAAATCGTTGACCCATGCGAACGAAAACGGACCGACTAAAATATATTTAACATGATAGGCCGTTTTATTCTAATGACTATTAATTCGTTCACTTTTTTTATCCTCAATAAACCTGAACAAATGGCACCATGTCTACGAGAAATTCATTTTTCAAGAACTTTAGTTAAACAGCTGAACCTTAACCACGCAGTTAAGAAGTAATCATATAGAAAATTAACACATCATGAAGCGACTTTTATTGCTTCAAATGAAACGAAAATCGCATGGCCTTTTGCGGCACAATACAACTGTAAAAATATATGAAGATATAAAACACGTATGTAAGAGCGTAATTTGTTTTCATATTGATATGAAAAAGCATAAATATACAAATAAAATGCTAAAACAAATCATGTGGCTCTGGCCGATCAGTCTATAAATATAATGTACACCACAACCTACACGAGCCTATAGTAAATATAAATCTGTTGATTGCACAAACTTTGATGTAGTCATATAACGTGAGATAAGCGCATGCACAGAAAATTATTACGTAGATTAAAATAAATAAGAAAAGAAACGCATTAAATTTAAATGCCAGTACGGTTCCTGCCGTGAGGAGTAGAATGGTAGCGCCAGATATAATCTTATACCTAATTTCCTGTTAAAAACTGGCGTCAAGCGCTACCGGCAATATGTTACATAAAAAGAACGCATGGACCTGACTCGAGTTAACTAACCGGGGTTTTCAAACAAATATTACTGTGATATGACTATCAACGGTCAGGATATGTTAAGACTAATACATCCTCTAAACGAGATAGTCGAAAGACAAGTTCGATAGTTTGCAATTCGATATCTTTTCTGGTGGTAAAGAATTCGACGCGGTTGAATCAATTTCATCATAGATACTCATGTCTGGTGATATACTGCCGGAATGACAGGAAGGAACACTGTAATCTGTTGGTTCCGCTGTATAGTGTGAATTATATTGGAATGAATCTAGAGATTCGAAGTTTTTGGTACCGATTATGAATACCTGCAAAAATGATTTCATATAACATCATTAGTGCTTATAATTCCATGAAATATAAAATAAATATTTCAAAAAATCATTTTAAAAACCTTATTTAAGTCTTTACTATCAGATACTCTTGATATGTTTTTCCGGTTGTTGATCACATTCTGAGTTCTAGGGTTACTCATCAACCTACTAACTCTACGGTTTAGTAGAAACAACACCAACAAGAATCCAATAAGGATGATAAGAATGAATGAACCTGAAGTAAATATATATTACACCAGTTGTTGACAGAGCTTAAAAAATTAAGTACAAACCCATTTCTATTATGAACCGTCGGCTTGTAACAGATTCGAAGATTATAGCCGCAGTATGTGAGACCTGTACATGTTCCGGAAGGCATAACTTATCCACAATAGAACAGTCGGGACCAGAAAAACATATGGGGCAATGGCAACGAAGATTATTAATGCATGAACCGCCATTCCTACAAGTCATTATTATTACATGAGTAATGTCGCCCATCGAAAGATCCCAATAAATGAAGTGTAATTATGATTAAACGATATAAAAATATGATCTAAAATAAATTTAAATTTTGGGAATGACTTAACACTTGTGTTATTTACCTATTTTAAAAGTATAGACGCACCTGCAATAATGATCACTACAAGAACACACGTCGGGAGCAATGCATGAACTATTGGAACTGCATCCACTTGCGCATACAGCTGGAAAATGTTGTTCTATAATCAGTATAGATCAACGTTTAGCAAAAAATGTTCACTAAGAACAGCTTTATGAAAATATATCACTAAAAGAAAATACAAGGGTTGGCATGATAATTAAAGAATAATTTTAAGTCATATGTAAACTAAGTAAATAGCTTATCAGACTTTATCCAGAAGGAAGTATTCTAACAAATATTTCACATTTAAATAGTTAGCTCCATCCAATTCAACAAAATGTCCCGATGAGCAAAATTATACTAACTACTGATTCCTTTTGAACACGATAACATTCAGTAATGAGTATAAGGAATTAAATTAAACACTCACGTGTATCACAGTCAACCCCGCTCCAGCCTTTATTGCACACTTTTTCTCCCAATGATGAACAAATATAATTTTGTACATGTTCCCCAACTTTGGGATTACAATGTCTCATGCATTTTGGTCCATAGAGATTCCTATGAGAAAATTTTTAATAGGAAAATATTAGATAATCTCTAGATAGTTTGATCCAAGATACCAATTTATATAGTCGCAAAAATCAAGTCTAAATAGTGTTATTTAACTGACTAAGTTAAACGTACTTTTTAAATATATTGGCCACTCACTTAGCACACTCCACACCAACCGTGATCTCAACATCATCGCCAATGGTGAATGAACTAGTAATACCTAATCCATCTATCGCTATTCGTTTATTCACTTGTCCTATAGTTACTGAAATATTTACAATTATTCTAGAACCAAATATCTTTACCACAATAAGATATTTATAACATTTGAATAATTCCAGCATTTTCTTCATATTGAAATGATAAACGCCTAACTATGATTCGATGCAAACAAATACAATAGCTTCTAATCAAATACCCACATCCATGATTGTTTATTACAATAGCAGTGAACGCAACGAAATCCTGAAAATAAAAATTTACTGATAAAACGAAATTAAAATGTCTCTTATATCCACTCCATATAATGGCAATAAAGAATACGTGACATTAAGAAACATGCTCCCTAGCTTTTAAAACTAAGTATTAAGAGTAATTGTACATTTTAAAATAAAATAAGATAAAGAATAACTAGCATTAATCGCGTTGTCAAATGGCCTGCTAACAACTCTATATCCATTTGCATGTACGGTGAAGTTATATTGATTGAAGAAACACTTTTTGTCCGACCGTAGGGGAGCTGCCGTGGGCCACTCAGTATAACAAAATTTTATCATTGCACCCTCTACTGAAGAGAGGCGCATTCGAAACAATCCCGAACCAAGAGCAGAACACTAGAAGTAACATTAGTTCTCAGTATCCAAATACTTCATCCGATGCTATGCATACGAAAAATCTAACAAAAGCCTGGTTTAAAATCACAAGGTATATGAGACTCACCGATATAATCAGAAGGGATAAGTGATATAAGAAAAGCATAATGAATGTGGATACTTTATAACCACAAATATTCGGTGCTGTTGCCAAATCCTTATATAAGCATGGATTTACCTTAAAGTTATGATAATTAATGGTGATATGTGATAACAATTCGCAGTCATATTTGCACAAATGGTAATAGTTCAACTCAAATGAGACGTCAAGCGATCCATTTAAAGTCCACCTACATAATTTGCAAATTATCCAAACACGATTAAACTATTAAAAGTTTAGCAACCTATAATTTTCCCTCCTCTTAAATACAAAATGAGAAAAATACAGTTCCTATGTTAAAATTAATCAAGATATAGTAAGAAAATATATAAATAAACTATTTTCCACTGACAACAATATTCCAACTTCCTCAGAGTAAATACACTCTATAAGGTTTTAAATTAGAGGGAGAATGCAGATGTAATTTTCTAAGCACTCGTTTAACCAATAATCATACGCAGAGTGAAATCCCATATACTACACTCGATTTAGCAACCACATAGCTAATGTTTTGATTATTAATAAGACATCAATGTCAAAAAGTGCGCTTATATTAATCTGTGCATAACGTTTTATTTGAAATAAACATTTTAAAGTATGAGCATAGTAAACCGACAGACAATTAATGTTAAAATCAAACCTATTCCAACCCAAGAATGTTTTCTTATCAATAGGATGGATAATCTCTGGTTGGTGGGAGGAGCATCTATAAAAAATTTCTGGGGGTAAGAAGTCACCAGATGTCTACACCTACGGATAAGACACCTAATGCATTGGAGGGTCAGTTCGGTACAGTTCAAATCTTAAGCAAGCTATAATGAATTATTCATTATAAGAGTGGTTTTGCCATAAAGATGCAAGAACTGTGTAACAAAATTAGTCATAGTGCTTACTAGTTTAAGTTTAAATAGTTAAAAGATATATATGGTAAGCATAAGTACTAAAATCAAACTAAGCAAAGGTTCCTTACTTTTAACCACAGCAAAGAACAAGACAGACACATTCTTTTTTAAATACTAAGTAACAAGTGGGCTAGTACTTATTTACTAGAGACTACTAAATGATGTCATGTTTTAAATTAGGCGCGCATATAAAACAAAATAAATCACCTCATCCAGATTACAGTTTTGTACCCTATTCATAATATTTCCTTTAATAAGTTTAGCGAAGATAACTTGCTACCTCTTCTACCAGAAACTCGAAGTATCTAATTATCACGGGAAACCTAAGCCATCTTTGTGGATTCTCGTTAAAACTCTATCACCTATATTGACGCGATCATATGGGCTTGACTATTTTTATTGTATTAAAAAAAAGGACATTTTTTTAAGGATACTCTATAGTATGATTGAATAATCCTCAGGATACTTGAGTACATATGAATTTTCTTAGTCAATAATGCGCTACTGATCTCAATGTAGAAATGTCTCCCTGTTCAGCCACATTTTAAACTTTGTATTTATCACTGAATTCGAAGGTATATGTATTGTTTTTTAAAACTGTCTTCTCCATATCCAAGACAAGGAAAAAGTACACAAATAACATATAGTTGATAGGAATTACCTAATAGACAAGGTAAGAACGTACTCCAAGATTAGCCGTACGTTATATATGTAATCTTTTCCAGAAAGTACTCGAGCCAGCACGAATATACAATAATCTATTGGTTTAGAATGTCTCGGAAATAATTTCTAGAAACTAGAAATTTATTAGCTTATTTTAAGCTGGATACATTTACCCCTATTATGGGCACTAGCACATGGTCTTACCAAAATAATGTGAAGTCTTAGCTGTAGTCTTTCTCCTTAATGTTTCATTTGAGTTGCATTACAGGTTTATGAGTTTGTTTAGGTTGATGATTGGGTGGAAGGAACCCATGTACGTAATGTATGGATTTCGTTGTATAACTTCTAATATCGAATACTTACCAAATACTCATTCCCTTGATATTCAGATGGTCATCCTAGGTAGCTGTATCTTTAAAAGCCAACAGAACAATCAAAATTCGAAACACTAACATTAAAATTTTAGAAACTACACAGAAAAGTATACACGCTTTTCGAGACTTGCTTGGACACTGTTCAGTGCTGCCAACATCCTGATGGAGGGAGAAGTTAATGCAGCGCTAGTAATCGCTTGGATTACGTAACACTTTGACAACAATTATAGACTGATGGATGTCACTAACGGAAAATCAGATAAAGAAATCTAATAATTGAGAAACTGGGTCATCAAGCTTACAAACAGAACTCGGAATACAGTTTATTGGCAAATTCTCATCTAATTGTGAAGAAATAGAACTACAAAGAAACTAATCAGATCAAGGAAATTTTAAATATATCTTCGTTATGGATATTACCAATATCCAACGCCCGCCGAGTTATTCACCTGCTCCCATCTAGAGTAGCTGAATAAAGTAAATTGATGTAATGAGAATGCAAGATTGACTGGCGTATTATAAGTTATTTAAAATAATTCTGTATATTATACTCAGAAATCATTCACATGAGCATCTGGAATTTCCATTGCTGAACAAGCATATCGATGGAGCTCATGCATTGAAGATTTCCAAATTTCTACTAAATTTATTTAAATGGAAAGCTGTTCATCACAATGGAGTGATTTGATGAGTTTCACCAAGGTACCTCTAGGAATTTCGTCCCGACTCCTATGAAGGTAGGAAAACTTGTATAATATAACTGTTTATTTTCAATTTCTTAAAACGTCTTCGCAATGCTTCATACAGTTAATAGAAATATCTAAAATATAAAACTTATAAATATGACTTTTTTAAACCAATTTTCTAAGAAATTGAAAACCTCCAAATGAGATCTATAACGAACACTTTCAGAAGAATATAGTTTATTTACCATCTTATGAGCACTCTACTTACTGTAAAACACTATCTAGTTGATCACTCAATGGTGTCCATGATCATGCTGGTCATGAAACTTGTACTGTAGTCGTTTATTTTCAGGTACGATAAAGTCATAGGCTAATACTCCCGCCTGAAAACTTTATTTATTAGAAGCATGAATAGGGATATAAAAATAGTAAAAATTATATCACTAGATGATTAAATTTTGTACATATAAACACACGTTTCCAAAAACATGTTCAATAAAATTATTAATATCATATATCACTACATATTGCCTTATGTTAATGGCCTTCCACGTGGGATAATAAGAACAATATTTTCAAAAATTTGATTTTTCATAATGTAGCAAGTGCGAACCTTATCTTACTAAATAATTTGACTATTAAGATATAAAGAATTCATTATCACATTTATATCCTAACTTGAAGAAGAAAGAATATAATTATTAAAAGCAGTATAAATATTTATAAGGAAGGTTAAAACAATAATACTTATATTCTAGACTAAATTATCCCTTGCATAATCTCACCTTAATGGCGCTTAGAGCAAGAATAAGCCTCCATAACATTTTGAAGTACTGACCATAAGGAGACTGCGACCAAACATCTGAGGTTTGATTCTAAAATTTACTTATAGTTACACAATATGCTGTAGGAGTAGAAACTAAAAAAGTCGTAACAATTACTCACAATTGCTCGATAAGCAGCGTAAGTTTCTTTCTTCTTTTGTCCAAACAGAAACATTTTAGGACGATTGTTAATGCTGTCCCACTTACCCTCACTTGCAAGACGATTCACTTCTCGCCAAATAGCATGAGTATCACTGAAAATTAGAGGTTCGAAAAGACCGCTCACGTACATAATAACATTATTTATAATATTGCACCTTAGTTTTCACGTTAATATTGGTCATGCAATGTACTTAGTATATATAAGCAATAAAATATTTTGGAATTTAAAAACCCACTTTGTATGAGTAGAGGCTTGTCTTCTAATAACTCTAGCAGTTAATACGGGTAGGCGAGATAGATTAGACATCCGCAGTTTAACTTAAATCTAACAAAACGAAAACAATATATCTACTAGTTATATAATAGATATCAATCGTACTACAAAAAATATACTATCAACAGCGTTCTAGTAAACTTTGTAATGTAAAAGCATTAGTTAATAAACATAAATAAAATGAGAAAAGTTACAGGACAAATTCCCATCAGTTAGTTACTTCATGGTAATATAAAATTAGGTTATTTTCAATAATTTACACCTGCCTTTTGTCTACAATGAATATTTAATAACAAATGGATTATTCGTGTCTAAGTAATAATTGAGCAAATCCTACCGAAAACAGATCAAGCTACTTTATAATAGTTTAAATCTCCACCTACTGGCCAAGTAGCAAAATGGAACCACGCACAGAAATCTCATAACCGTCCTTTAATATTGTAATCTTTGCTATTTCAGTTCAAATTTAATAAATGGATAGTTTAGTAGTGAACGCTATAATAAACAAGTTGCAATTTTGGAATTACTATATACAAAAATAAATAAATCTATTAAAGTAACATATTGAAATGATCGAGTTGTCCTGTATATTCCATCTACTTTAATTTTAAAAATAAATTTATAAGGTGAGTGATATCCAACCAACTCATAGTTTTCAATCCATCACGACGAAGGATGCATTTATTTATTTATTTATTTTATTTAGGATTATAATTACTCATACAAATGAATATTCGATGTACTAGTTCTTCAACTTAGCTGCCGCCAATGACTTAACATAAGATGCCAATTACATAGTTATAATTTTTGAAATTTTTTCTAAAAATAATTTCTTAAAAGCTCATTTTTGGTGTAAGGTACTCAATCTCCTGGACGAAACATCCCTGTGTGTATATGATCTTCGCTTTAAATTATACTGTGGCAGTGTAGTTGAGTAGAATTAACTTGTTTCATTTTCTAAAAGTTAAAGATAGGTAAAATAGGACCTATTTATTGTTAACTAAATAAGCCTATTATAAATTTGAAAATCACTAATTTCTATTAAGATGTTATGTGTAATTGATGTTTGATAATGTTTTTCGAGATTTTTTAATGGTATTAATAGTTCAGTTAAAAATGACTGGTAAGTTACCGCAACCAACGTTTCTGTTTTTGCAATTGGTTCTGCATTTGATTCATGTTCTTATCAGAGCTACGTGGCAATAATTGCTTTTGATTGCATTTTATGTATTTATCTAACATTAATTTGGTGCTTACCATGTGTATAAAGGTTTAATATAAATATTTTAATTAAATAATGTTTTTCTAGGTTAAATGTATCGTATTCTGATTAATAAGAAGATGACTCTGGCGGTGGTCCGGCTGCTTAGTTCTTCAATTCCCGTACATTCAGCGTTAGTATTTGTTGATATCTGACTACCATTTTGTTCAGTAGTAGGCCTTTTAATTATGTTGTATTACTTATATTTTCAGTTTTATGTAAGTTGACGGTAGTCTGAAGTTTTTAATGTTTTGTTGTTCTATATATCTAAAAAGTATAGAGTGAAACGCGTAAAACTTGCTCTCAGTTACAGTGATTATACGGAATAATTTTTAAAAAACTAAATAGATTCGTATAATTTAAGAGTAAATATTTATCTAAAAATGCCGTTCTGTAAAAAATAGCACTTGAATGATATAGGAGTTTTTCCTTTAAGGAAGCAAACATGTCTCTTCGATTTACACAAAAAATACAATGGAAAAATGACTTCTTTTGCTGGATACGATATGCCGATACAGTATCAAGATTTAAGCATCAAAGACTCTTCAGTTCATACTAGGCGTCATGCAAGTGTCTTCGATGTTTCGCATATGCTACAGACTCATGTTATAGGAAAAGACAGGTATTATTTTCAGAATTTTACTACGGTCCTTGGCATTTTATTACGTGATATGACTTTAAGCGTTGTTTACAGAGTGGCCTTCATAGAAAGTCTAACTACAGCTGATATCCAAGGTCTCGTTGAGAATAGTGGAACATTATCAGGTTTGTATATATCAAAATAAATATTTTCAGCCTCTATATTTATTTAAAATGTTTATTGTGCTTTAGGTGGTATTTTTGTAATAAGGAGAGTTATATTTCATAAATATTCAGGTGGGAATTGATATGATTTCTTTGAAGTTTTTACGAACGAGAAGGGAGGAATCAAAGACGACTTGATTGTTACTAAAACCGACCAAGACTTCATATACATGGTGACAAATGCTGGATGTATTGACAAAGATTTGCCATATCTACAGGTAGTGTTTTAGATTATTTTTCAGTAGTTTTGTTCGAAAGACAGTAATTAGATTTATTTCCAGGAATGCGTTGCAAAATGGCGTTCTGAAGGAAAAGATGTTGATATTAAAACTTTGGATGGACGTGGATTAGTTGCTTTACAGGGTAATCATAATATTTATATTAGATACTATTTCACCATATTAGAATTATTTTTAGGACCTGAAATGGCAATGATTTTGCAACCAGAAACTGATATTGATTTATCAAAGTTGACCTTTATGAGAACTACGGTTGGAAAAGTTTTTGGTATTGACGACTGTCGTGTTACCAGGTGTGGATATACAGGAGAAGACGGGGTAGAGGTATGCAAACTATAATACTTTCTCTTTACCTGAATATTTGTAGTACTTTAAATAATACCATTTTACAGATCTCAGTTGACGCTAAGAGTGCCTCTATACTAGTTGAGAGAATATTGGAATCGAAGGTACAATACTAATATGTAGAACCTTGATACTGATAGTAGTAGTTATATATATGAATTTAAATTAGTATTGTGAATTCAAACAATATCTGTTTATCTATACAGTTTCTATTTAAGAATGGTTCGGCAAAACTAGCTGGCTTAGGAGCACGTGATGTTCTTCGGATGGAAGCTGGTCTATGTTTATATGGTAGTGATATCGACGAAAATACAACTCCTATCGAGGCCGGCTTGGCATTTGTCATAGGTCCGTTTTTTTCGTTTATTTGTTATTGTTTAATATTTATAGATAAAATTACCTTATAGCAAAACGGCGTCGAGAAAGAATGGATTTCCCTGGTGCAACGAAGATTATGGATCAACTTAACAGTAGGAGTTGGCCAAAAAGAAGAGTGGGATTGGTGTCTGAACCAGGACGCGCACCACGAGGTAATCCATGTTATTTGTAACTTCTAGGGTATGCTTATTTATTAATATAACGTACGATTATCTTCCATTTCGTTTTCTCCATATTTGGCTTTATTAATTAAGGTCATCTGCCATTAATTGATCCACTTGATAAGGCTGCTATCGGATTCGTTACTTCTGGTTGCCCCTCTCCATGCACTGGTAAATAGTTACACTATATATACATAAATATATTTCTGTATTTTTTAAAGTACATTTTTAGGGAAAAACATCGCCATTGCTTACGTAGATAAACCATATTCAAAGGAAGGTACTCAATTTATAGTTGATTTTGGAACAAAACAGTCAAAAGTTACTGTAAATAAATTACCATTTGTTAAAACTAACTACTATCACGGAAAGTAATTATTTGGATTAATATATTTTAGATATATACTTTGCCAATGGTTTGTTATGGCACTAAGGAAATTTGTTGTTCTGTTCTGTTCTGTTTATGTGAAACTCAATTCGTTATAAAGGATATATATATATATATATATGGAGTAGTGGTAGTGCACATTTTGTTACCATTAATCATGTATGAATCAATTAAATTTATAGTAGAGATCGGAATCAAATTGGATGGGTTTTCTAGGTAAATTTGGAGGAGCCAAGGCTTGAGGTGTAACTATATTAGGATAGTTGGGAAAACGTTCTCTAAAGATATCTTCTGATTGTTGTCGCATGTATGATATCATCTCCATGAGGTCGTCAGGCTCGTTAAGAGTGTGCATAACGGTTACCTGTAACGTTTTTAAAAAAATCCTTATTTGCTAACTAGACCCATCACTCGTAATCACCCATTGCTTTGAATCAGGAAATCTTGGTAGTTGTTCAAATTCATGTGAAAATGGGATCGTGTTCATCCATTGATTATAGGATGAGACGGATCCCTCTTGAAACTTGACACCGTCGTGCTGCGTTGGGGCAAAGTAGTCCTAAATTCGTAATAGCGCTAATTTTGCTTTAATATTTCCCCGAAATAGGATTTTAATGTTTTTGCGTATGTCAGTCTATCACTGTTTGACAGGTTTAAACGTACCACTGAATACTTAGCGGGCAGCTTTCGGATGTTGGTTTTCATATTAAAGATTGTAGGTGAGACAAGCATTCTATTGAAATCATTAGCGTCAATATTGCCTTAAAATTACCAATTAATAATGAATATGTAAGTTATGGACCAGTTTTGAAATATTAAGTACTTTATTGCCTAAGGTTCCTACTTTGTTAATTATAAACTAACCATATTTTACTTCCACGATAGGTTTATTGCTTTTTCGTTCATCATATTGATATCGATATTCTATTGCTCGTCCATACGTACTGGGATTACCATCCAAATGTTCCGGCAATACTGGGATTTATTTATATTTATATATTCATTGTATTATTAAGTGATAAATTATACTGTGAACCCACCTGAAAATCCTTTGAGGGTGAATAGAATAAATAAAAAAAAGAGCATAACTGGAGAAAGTGACATGATCAGACTGCATTTTATACTCAATAGTATCTAGGCCACGGCTATAATCAAGCGAAAGAGCCTGGAAAAAGAAGCGAAACGAATGTATTGAAAGTCAACTTGTGCATAAAATTTAACTAGGTTTCATAAGTATAATATCTCGAATTTAAACGAATAATTTTATAAAGTATATTTAAGGCATATATATATATGTTTTTATTATGACTAATAATCACACTATTCGCAGAAATTTTTATAAGTTGGTCATTAAGTCGAAATCTAGATTACCAAAAACTACGTTCATTAAAACATCTATAAGAAATCTATCAAATTATTTAAAAGCAGAAGTTGATGAGAATGAATCTTCAGGGTATGTTACTGTTATCTTCAGAGAACGTCAGGCAAATTCATTTAATCAGACATCCATCTGTTAATCATAGTCCAGTACACATGTTTAAGCTCTAATAATAACTAATTATAAATATCATTTTTAAAACAATTGTCTTTCAGCATATTTTCTATGCTATACAAGTATACGTATATTACAAGTCATCTTTTTATTATCATGTCTTTAATTGGATAACATTTAATGACATAGATTCTCATGTTTCATCATGAGGTAACTGAAATACTATGTATATTGGTGTTGTCGTTACTAGAAGAAATTGAATGAGTTGTCGTTTCTAAAAAAACTGTTACTGGCTGTAGTGATGTTTTTGATTCCAAATAGGAACTATTGAGCGTTGTCATATGTTGAGACTCTGTTGTGCTAGTTACATCGCTTTTTTCCGTAAGATGTGGTTCAAGCGTTGTACTATTGTCTCTATTTCTAAGATCCATACGTTCAATGTTGTCGATATCACGAAAGTGCCGGTAAACGGTTGACTTAGCTTTACTGAGTTGTTCATCAAAATCTGCTTCTGCTTCACTGTGATTATATCCTTTAACTAAATTTTGATTTGATTCATTATAATGTGTGTCTTGATCTCCATTCTCGAGTGGCGGCCATAGACGATCTTTATTTTCTTCTACAATTGGCTCACAATTTTGATGGCAAGGATGTTCATTATTTTTCGATTCATCCGTTTGTTGATTTAAAGACTTTTGGTTACTATTATAGTAATGCGATAAAAATTCATGAGGAATATGATCATTACTCTTATTCAATATATGAAATTTGTTGCCATTTTCCAATAGATCTTGATGCTGTACATTTGGTGTTTTAGTTAATACTTCGCTGAAATCAGTTAATTGATTTCGTGTACGGAAATTCCCGGAACTTAATCGATCGAAATGGGGTCCGTCTTTTCCTTCAGATTTCTTTCTGTTTGCTTCGTTTTGCCAGCTAATTTGTCTTCCCTCATCAAGCGGGAAGTTATGTTGTTCTTCTGCCTTTCTCGATTGAGTTTGGTGTGAAGATTGTTTATAACTGCTAAAATCAGGAAACTGGTTTTGGTTTATATTTTGTTGGTACCTCACATTGCCTGTATAATTTTGGTATTCTGGTACTGAAGTCGATATGTCGCTTATAACATGTTCATTAGGTTGTCTAAGATCAAGTATATTAGGAAGCAACTGATCTGTTCTTTCGGTCTTTGGATTTGGATTTTTAATTGCCATTGGACTTTCATTGGTTATTAGATTGTTTGGAATTAGTTGATACTGTATTGGGGGAATAGAAAATAGTCGATATGGAACCTGAGGTCGAATAGGATTGAATTTTCCATCACCTAAAAATGTCTCTTATAAGTTTATTTAAGAAATTATTTAGTAGTCCCATTTCATTGTGTGAATAAACGTTATATATACTTTTAAGCAACTTGTGAAATCTCACCAAATAATTGCTGTGGTACTGATTCATGCGGAGATAAGCCTTGATGAACAGTATCTTGAACATATTTATTTCTCATAGTATTTTTCTCTTGAGATTGGATTTGTGAATGTTTCTCAAGATTTCCAAGATCTTTGTAGTTTGGTTGAAGAAAATAGGCATCATATGGTGTTGGTTTATGCCACTTAGGAATAATGTCGTGTTTTATTTCACTATAATCAGCGTAAGGTATGTGTATTCTGTCAAAATTATTAGTTCTTGGATATGGATTTTCCAGTACAAATATGTCTTTCTTATGATCTTCATTTACCGAACCTTGTTTGCTAGGTTCTACGTATTGTTCACTCATAGGTGAGAATTGGTCTATAGCAGATAGATTTGAAGAGCGATAGCGTTCGGTGTTTGAAGTATCTTCAAATGGATAGGAGCGAGTGATCTTGTTTATATTCGTTTCGGCAAGATTTGTCCTGTTTTGATCATCAGCAAATTGCCGCCGGTTATCTTCTGATTTTTGTTCCACTTCACTATCTCTATTCTGTGGTAATTGCTTCCCATACACCCTGTACCCAGGTCCATCCGTATTTTCTATACTTGATGCGTGTTGATTTTCTTTCAAGGAGTGTTCGTTCCAGAGCTGGTCGTTTGGGAAAGGAAAATGGTTTACTGACCTACTTAATGGGTTCAATTCTTTCACATTACTGTTAGTATGCGAATTAGGATTCTGTTGGGATACTGCTTCAGATGGTTGTGAATTGTAAAGATATCCATGTGCCATACCATATACAGGTTGTGGTAAGTTCTCCAGTGCTTGAAATTGTGTAAGACGGCTATATGTAGGTGCAATTTCGAATGGATAAACACGCTCATCTAAAATTAAATTAGAAGCCTATTTTAAATTACTCACATCTATCTCATCTTACATTTTTGTGACTAGTGTACTGATATCTTTTTACATTCAATAAAATACTTATGTTGAAATAAATAATCAGTAGATATTGGGATTAAAATTTATAATATCTAATAATTGTAAAGGACATATGAGCAAGGCACTTTAAACCAAACTCACCTCGATTTTTATGCTCTTGACATTGTGAAACTGCTAGAATAGAAACAAAAATCCACTTCATAATAAAAGTACTACAGTCACGTTGTGCCACCGAAGTGGTCTTTTATACAGAAGGAACCGGAGACAAATCATTGAGGACATTAAATGAACCATCTAGCGAAGCATTACAACCGTTTTCTTTAAGTATCGCCGCAACGATGGAAAGAATAAAAGAATATCGGGATGTATATCTTCTTAATGATCATATATTGAAAATGTGAGACGATTCGCTTTAATTGTAGCGTTCTGTTATCTTATTCAGTTATTACAGGCATATGCATATTCATGAGTTTAGTTGCAATTATCGGTAATAGATACAGTACCTAAGCCAATGCCACTATCATAAACTTCTCATTCACGTATGCACGTGGCATTGGTCCTCTAACAAACTAAATCCTATCAAACAGTTAACTGATCTAAGAACCATCTGTTTTAAAAAAAATAACTAAGAAATAGTTATAGTACTAAATTCAGCCTTTTGTTATTTAGCAATTGAATTATAGTACACTATTTCAATGAGGTAAACGAGAATTCTTTCGTTTGCTAAAGAATTAAAAAGACTCAAAATTACATATCAAAGTTTTAAAGTGCAAACTTGATTGATTTCCCTCTTGATTTATTCCTTCTTCTAATCACGAGATATGATCAAACAGTGTAGTGTTTGTGCCTCTGACAATTAGGATAAGACTCAAGGCAAGGCAAACAAAAAATCAAACAGCGACGTGTTCTGATCATGTTGTATGTATTTGTCTGTCTTTGTTGTTAAAATCTAAGGTTTCCAATGACACAAAATGCAGTTGCTAAAGTCCATTAAATGCTTTTATAATAAATGAATTCAACTAAAATTAATAAGCATGCATGTTATGCCTATACAAAACGCTTAATTATACAAGATAGTGACGCATCAGAGATAAAACTAAACTGAACTAAAGCGACAATACGTTCAGCACGGAAAAAAATTTAATGAAAATCGTTCCTAAGACCGGGATTTTTCTTTACAAACGTTTGTAAGAAATAATACATATCGTCACAGTGTGTTAAGGGTATAGAGTAAAATATTCAATATTTAATATTAAATGACCAAAATAACTGTAACTGTTGTTAACTAGATTTGGATAAGACAAATAATGTGCATTTAAGATATATTTTAAGATATTTCAATCGACTTTTAATTCGTAGGTCAATAGGTGAGCTCTGCGTGCGTTCAAGTTCTGTTGACAGTACCACGAAACTACTCGACACAGTACAGTAAACATCTCTCACCACCAAGTTCTATGCAAAGTGGACACAGGATGCCATATGAATAAATGTCGCTACCGATGAAATACAAATGACTATGTCGCACCCCACAGTCACGCACTTTTACCTTCATAAATAATATTCTGCGATGACATTTCCTCATCTTTAGTGATCACTGTTTAGACCTTATTTTCACCATATTATTCTCATAATAATGTGGTGCTAATAATTTTATTATTCAAGTAATTTAGTTCTAGTTGTTTAAACACAGTTTATTGATATAATAATGTAATATAGATTATTCCAGCCATATTTTGTACATTAATTTTACTGTGAAGTTTACTAATAGAGAAGAGTATTCTAATAATATTAGAACTTTATTAGTGCTTAATGAACCACAAAAAATAGGGGAAGTCAGCAAAGCAAGAACATGGCAGGGATACCGTTTCGCGTGTCAAACCAGTGGTGGATGCACGTTTAATAAGCTAAATAAATATTGCATGTAGGCACAACCCTCTTACAGTATACAATCCTAGCAGATGAAAATGCGCAATAAGTTCTGCACATTTTACAGATTATTATGAATATTTTTGGGAAGATTAAGAGAAGATGTTTTTATATACTTTATTTTATCGTTTTTAAGCCGCTGTAATGACTTTATTTAGTTAACAAATTTAAATTAGGAAAAAATAGATTACGTTTTATATAACTTGTAAAAACAAAGAAATATCTAATGCAATTTATGAAAAGGTGCATTTTAAAGTTTAATGAATTCAATCTACCTACAATTTTGCACTTCATACCAACAGTGTACTCAAAGATCAGCAATGATGCTTACATTTTAACTAGGAGCTTTATGTAATTTGCTGATACGGCGACCTCTGCCCCTATCAGCTCGTATCCACGGTAATCGTAGAGTAAACACAGTACAACCGGCTGCGCCACTTCTGTATAAAAGAGATGTTTGCGAGTGGCATGCAGTAGAACTTCCCGAGTCGCATTTTCCACCTCAAATAATCAGCGTTTCTAATTTACCACTTTGTCCTAAAACAACGAATAATAGTCGTCAATAATAATATTTATTGATAGAATGTCGAATGAATACAAGTGCTTTCCATCTTTTATATTTTAACTCTTCGTCAGCCTCAAACTTAAAAAATGACTCCAATCAATAATACTTTAATTTGTTTTAATTTTAGAATGCAACCGTTTCTGCTTACTTCACTTCTGGTATGTGCAGTCTGGGCACAACAATATGAACCAGTGAGTTTCATAGCAATTACATTTAAGTGAACTGTAGCCTTGGAGATATTAGTGCATGAAAGAGTCAGTAATTCGAGTTACTATTGTCTTTCTATGACATTTGTTTAACAGTACCAAATGCAGTATGGCCAACCACAGTACCAAATTCCATCACCACAAAACCAACAACCAATTAGATTCAGTCAATACAGGTATAATTAAAATGCACTTACTAATTTTGGATTTAAAATACTATCGATTTGGTGTGAGAGAAATGTTTGGTTTTAATTATAAATAATAGTAGTTTTTTAGAGCCAACACGAATACCGGTTACAATAGCAATTCTTATGGACAGCAGCTGAGCTACAATCAGCCGGGTTACAATCAGGGATACACCACCACCCCTAACTATAACAGTCAGTATGGTGTATACTCTACACCATATGGCATGAACAGACAGTTCGACCCAACGAATGGCCGATTTTTTAATGGAGCGAAAACAATATCATCATTGTTAACTCTTGTTACGACGGCACTCATCGTTACTCTCTAATTAAAGATCACAAATCTGTAAAATATCTTCATATCCCAGTCCCATGATCTTGTCCACATTATATAGAAATAAAAATTTTACTCCAATGTCAAGTTGCTTATGAGATTAATAGACCAATTTCCATATAGGTCTCAATACTATATGAATCCTATAAAATAGTTTATTTTATGAAATAATGAAATTTGTATTTGCTTTCAACTCAACTACATGAAAGTGTACTTAACTTTGTCACAAATTCCTTTATATTCCTTGAAGGAAATCTCTTTATTACTATATTTTCTTGTTTAACGTAAAGCATGGATGTTGATTACTGAACTCATTTGTTGTACGATATTATTTCGCAGCAGGGTATTAGACGCCTAGAAAGTCAATAAATTTAACAAAATCATAGAAGTAAAAGAAAGATGCAATTCTAACCTGCTCCAGTTTCCTCTTTATATTCCTACAGTTTTCAATTTGTCGCTCGTTTGTAGATTCCTTGTCAGACTGGATATCCTACAAAGTTTATAGAACTTATGATTCTTTCTAATACACTATATTTAAGACTTTAATAGAAAAAACAAAGAAAGTGATAAAAATTATTGTACCTTATTGAAATCACTAAGAAATCTGCATATGCTTTTAATATGCTTACTATTCTCATTACTGCAATTAGAAAATTTCGGGAGACTCTAAAATAAATACAATAATATCAAAATTGAAAGCTCATTTATGATGAAATGACAATTTCACTGACTATTCCATCAATCCAAGACGTCTTATTGAGACACAACATCATCTCCTGTTCACGCTGTGAGAGTTTGTAGCTGACATTCATAGAATAGTATCTAAATTTATGTCATCCAAATTTATAGAAGTTGTGTCCTGGTTAAATAATAAAAGTTAAGTAGAAAGATTTTTAAACCTAATACATGGCAAACTATGAATAACTCGCTAACATATGGTTGTCTTCAATATGACGAATATATAAGTCAAATCACTTTTTATTGGCATGCTTTAAAAAAAGACTTTCACCAGTGCCCGCGATAAATAAATTTTAATATGTCACTTTTTAAAAAATTTTATATCCATTATTACTCTATGCATCTACTAATAATATTTGAATGTTAAATACGTATAAAGTTTTAAAATAACATAATAGAAAGCCAGTTGTTAAAGGTATTTTATAAAAGAATAATAGAGGTGACTTAAAAATGGATGCAAACTTTATTCCTAATCCATGCAGAGTGGACACTAAATCTGATTTCGTGATATTGCCGATGTTGCTTGTAGTCTGACGTGGCTCAGATGTAGGAGCAATTCCGTGACTACTAACATTTAACAGGTTAATCGATCGAAATGCATCCAGCATGACCTACATATGAATTTAGTTTTGCAGAAATATGGTATATTTACAAATAAAAATGTGTTGTTTAAAACGCTATGAATCAAAATAGTTTACTTTTCCCTTGACGCTTTGAATTGGGTCAATGACTACGGCGATGGCTCTAGGATGTAGAGCCTCAAATGATTGCTGGGTGCTCACATCAACAGTAGACAACCAACAGCCAAAACCAGGGTGTGAATGGTACATAAAAAGTATACACATGTGTAATTATAAAATCATACAGTTACAATGATAAATTTACAGTGTTCAAATATATTCCATAAGCACTGTTGCACATTCAAAGGCTTTTAATTTATTTTTTAGGCTTACAATTCAGCAATAATCTCTATAAGTTACTAGCCATTTGATATCTTACTGTGAAGCATGTACTAAGAAAGCTAGAACAGTGCACTTAAATATGTGTTGCCTACTTCACTAGGGAATTGAATTGTCACTACCCATTAATTCCGGAATTTTTCCAACAGAATTGTGTGAAAAATGTATTTGATACATTAATGTATACACTCACCATCCAACCACCATTTCACTTCTACCTGTTTGTTTTAACAAATTCATGTGCTTCATCTGATATATCGGATCCACAGATTCAACTGTCACACTCTAGAGAAATATACGTGTGCAAATTATTACATTTTAAAATAAGTAAAATGTACCGTTCCGCTTTGCGGCATGGCAAAAACGTCCACAATGTTGATTGTATAATCATCTACAAAGTTACCCAACATCAGACCCATAACCTGAAAAAATAACTTAGGAATCACATACATGATAGTATTGAAATTTAGGTAAAATAAATATCTAATCTGCTACTCTTTTGAGGAATGATTTTTATTTCGTTTTCTCCACTTCCTCCACTTATTCTTACCTCAAGAGGTACTCCCTCCCTAGCATGTCTCATCATTTTAAGCAATGCTAATGCTGATATATTTACTGTTTCTGCGGTATCAGCATGTGATGGATTATCTTTTGCATCACGCGGTAATCGTAACTAAAAAATAGGCTGGACAGTTTTTATAACGATTTTCAGTTTCTTACCATGTAGTTAATTTCAGAGATTTTCTCGAAAAAACTATGCTTATCAGCAGGTTTCATGCCTGCTCAAAACTAACATTTTCAGAGATAATCAGATGTGACTGATAAATTTGTGAAGGAAGAGATCAGCATCAAAACAACGATAATGGAGGTTGGCTGTCGATAGTAAAAATGCTAGTAAAACTCACTCTCATAGCCAGTCTGCTAAGCAGCCGATTCATCCTATATGATTACCGAAAATAAAGTAAAGTAGGAATCACATATTCGTAGCGAAGCCTATTAATATCTCATAAGAGCACTGATAAGTAAGAGAAATATTAGTGAGATACGAAAGGCATTGAAATACTTACGTCTTAATTCATGATTTTGTTGTAATAGAAATAAACTGATATTATCTGATTTTTATTAAACTTTAAAAACTATAGATTACTCGGTAGAATATGATCACAAGAGATTAAGATTACCTAAATCTTATAGGTAAGCAAAGTACCCGAAAAAAATTAAAGCAAAATTTACGCAAGAGAGCAAGACTAAATGCACATCACTATATTTAGGAGTATTAAAAGAAAGTAGAATTCATTCCATGCATTGCAACTTAACTATAGGAGTACTAAAAAATCAGAAAAATGTCGAACAAGCAATTATTGCTAATCTTCGTAATATGAAAATTATAATGAAGATAATTGTGATCAAAGGACCCTATTAATTTAGCTGAAACTAAATATTATATAAACAGCATGTGATCATCTTGATCTTCACCATCATTCTCTCCAAAAAATAGCCGTTTTCTTGGTGTCTTTATTAAGTTATCTAATTGTGGTTTTTTAATTTTTTTCATTATTCGATGAGAAAATATCTGTTTGTCGTAGATAGCATCTCTGTAAATTTACATATATTAAGGAAAAATAACCAAAAAATTAAGTTATGCTGGGTATATAAGTATATTGGAAAAACCTTACGCGCTAAAGCTTCGCGGTCGAGAGATGGTTTCTGGAACCGAATTTTGAATGGGTGGAGCAAAAAGTACTTGGGGAACACGGGACCCCTGAAATATTGTTCTATTAGATAAAATTCTCTACAAACTCTGTAATAGATTTTTTAAACAATATTTATGTAAATCACCATGGGTATGAGAAAGAAGACACTTACAGACAATAAATACTCTGGCATATCCATATTGTTACATGTTCTTATTCTACGAATATGATTTTTGATAGCAGCTAAATTTCGTGCAGCTACAGAAGGAGCTAAATATACATGGGATGTATTGAACCTCAATATAGAACAGTATCAGACGTAAATGGAATAAATAGAGTAAATCCAGCTTAGAATTAACAAAGTTTTACAAATCAAGCATTTTTTTCAAAGGTAATCGACAAAAGCCGTGCAAATTTTGCAAGATAAAAATAATAAATACCACATACGCGGTACCGTTTTTCGCATTGCTCGCTCTTTCGTTGCCAGGTGCCTTGCACCATCTAGCGCCATGGACGTATCACATGCTCTGAAATCTCGCTAAAAGCTTTATCCAACACAATAATTACCACCAAATAAGAATAGGATACTTCTATCTGTAGTTTTAGATTAGATAGAAATTCCAAAACTAATATCAAGAGTTGTAAAATTCATGAAATATCAAGAATTTCAATTACTACTTACAAATCTCGTGGCTCCTCCACAGTATCTGGTGTTAAAGATGACATTTAATAGAACTGAAGGGACTATTGTAAAGACAATACTGTAAAACAGCACTTAAAAATAATTATAAGTACGGTGGATAAAGCAGAAAGCACAGAATACAATTGAAATGCATAATTACTAACACGTGGTATTTTAGAAATAAACCAAGACACAAATCAGAGATGATTTGTGCACACAAAGCATCCATACATATATAACCTATCGATTTTGGAAACCAAGTCCATAAATAGTTGATAAATTGTACTAGTAGATCAAATAGTCTAAACAGATAGATTAGGCGTACCGTTTTCCCCAAAAATGCACTTGTCTTTACGATCTAATACAAAAATGAGGAGTGACCTCGGATATACAGCAGTGTCAACTACTGGTTCTCTTACGCCCTGATGTTACTATAAGCAAAGATTAAAATATCCCTAAAATGAATACATCCCATCAAAGAAATAACAACTTTTATTGGGGAATCGCAAAGTTAGAATGTAATCACTTTACGTAACAAATATAATAACAACAAAACAATAGAACTACGCTATCATTCCTAGACAATCCTCATGCTCGTTTTATTAAAGAACTTATTATAATTCATATCTAAAAGAAATGTCCATAAAGGCTATATAAAACACTACTGAAATAAACAATGCAATACTGCTACTAATCAAGACCATGTCTCAAACTGTATCTTTCCCATTTTTTCCAATTTATCTACAAACAACTGATCATCAGCCCATCCATTTTTTTCAGCTATCTGATTGAGAGCAGTTGCTACATCTTTAGGCATGTCCCCAGAACTACCAGCAATAAATAATGACCCTGAAAAATACGAAAAATTATGACTGTAAGTCAAACATAAACACTACGAACTGTTAATCTATAAAATTCTATACTCTACCTCCCTTCAGTCCAATAATATTCCATACATCATCTGAGTGCTCTTTCATAACATGTTGAACGTAAGTCTAAATGTTAAATCAATCAATAGATTAATATAATAAAGTTTGGAATTTGGTTCTTCTTATCCATCTAGTTGAAGTATTTATACCTTTTTTTCTTCCAAATCCCGACTAAAAGCAGTAAATACCCGTGTTGCTCTCAGATTTTCCCATTCGTCACAAAAGTAGAAGTCACGAAAACGCCCTCTACATCCAAAGAAAAGTAAAGAAGGTGTAGGTAATAGAGTCCTAAAATAGTTCTAAATTGTATGTTTTAACTAATGGACTAATGGTAACACCTGCAAATCTAGATGGTTTGTCTAATTTCACCTTCATAAATACAGTATTTTGTTTTTATACCATTTATCCCATTACAAATGCTATGCAAACTACTTGGCTATATTCGTCAGCATTTACACGATACACTGGCAAAATTGGTCATTGCGAAAAGATTAAACTATGAACCGTGGATGTTTCAATAAAACATTTCAGTTAATTTTTCATGTAGAGCATTTTATTTCGATACGAAATAAATGAAAGGAGATTAGAAAACAGTGTCAGATCATTAAAACTGCAACGTCCTTACATGCAGCCACTTTCTATCAATAGTGGAGAAACTCATCTTTCCCTCCATGTCAAATAACTCCTGAATGGTGCTACTCCCGTACCTGGTCCAACACAAATCACGGGCTCCTCTTGACTGGGAAATTTGAAAGTCCCAGCTCTAATTCTAGTGAAAACCTCAAATTAAAACACCTGTGCTCCACGCGTTACTGGGTAATTTTACACTTTTAAATGATAATAACTAAGTTTACATATTTGTAGTAGAACATAAGCACGGATATTTGATGAACCTACCAGTTTAAAGTGGTAATGTCAATTTTCATATATTTATATTATTCTGTAAAGATATCTCCTAATTTGAAAAAAAAACCCTTAATGGAAACCTATCATCTACTAAACAAATAGTATAAAGAATCAACCTTATCTCCAATTTTTAAGCGTGCCATGAAAGTACTGCATAAGCCACGTCGAGGTTCACGCATACGCGTTTTGTATTCCACCTAAATTGTGCTTAGAATTACATGTCTATCGTAGTTAAGTAAAATTTTCTAAATGTTCCAAAAACCTTAGCAACAAGAAGTTCTATAACGTCGGGGTGAGCTTGCATACTGCTGGCAATGCTAAACGCACGAGGACGAATCATTGAAAACAGATCAAACAATCTCTCAGGAGGAATGGCAGCAGATGTTTCAGGAAAGTCCTGTAGCGTTTCCGCTACTGTACGGCGACATCGATTAGAATAGTCTAATAGGTCATCCTGCAATATTGTTAACTTTATAAAAAGCTTCGCCTTTTCGACTCAACCACTAAAATTAAATCATCATGGACTCATTTGCTAACTAGCATTACTTGATTTAAATAATACTATACATAACCCGTAACTGTATTTATTCACAAATCCGAATTAGTAATATTCTTTTCATTGTTCAATACAATTGTTGGTAGAAGAATATTAAACATTTAATAAAAAAGACACATTAGAAGAAATGGTATTGATCCGTCCTTTAAGAATTAAGGATAGAAATGCAATACGAATTTTAGGTTGAAATACGATAATTACACATGGGTTAGTCATAGTATTCAAAGTTGAAAACATCATTGGGAGATAATGAGATATGTCTGAATTGTTGAATAGCGGCGGTAGAAGGTAGAAAAATGCACTACTGGTGAATTGAACTAAGCATATTAAAGAGAACTGTATCACCTGAAAACTTCCGTTTGTACGACTTATACATTAGTGAACGAATCAAAGTTTTTAAAATCGGATAAGACTTACCAGATTTATTTCCCTCACTTTAGTAAATGAATTTATATTGATAGAGCAGTGTTGCGGTTTCATAGCAATTTTATATGAAATAATTTTCAGGTAAATGGATAAGTATAATATAAAATTAGCCCCAGAACAAACAAGTCCGAAATAAAATAACAGTCTATCATAGTATGAACAGTTGCTAGAAAAAATGTCTTTTATTACCCGTAAAGTTCTTAGTGACCCATAGTTGCCTTGATCAACGATTTTTAATAAACTAAATCGACAGTACAATAGATGGACGTACCTACATGCATAAGTATACATTAGAGTGAACGGATCTACCCTCTTATAACATCCAATTAATGTCATATGAAATGTAAAAAATATTGCCATTCCCGAAGGAATCATGACAAAACATCGGAATACAGTGTATGATGATATAAGATGTTCATGAACCTAAATAATATAAGTATATCGGGAACAAATAGGCATAAAGCTTATGACTATTTATCAGATACTGGAATCCAAAAGCATACTTTTGGGATGTAGAATACTAGAAATCTGTCAAAAGCTATGGTTGTTGTGGTGAACAAAATGATGTGGTATGCTAAAGTATCAGATGTCGAGAGAATAATATTTGCTGGATCAGCATAGTTTGATCTCAGTAAAATAACAGGTATCAGAGCCCATAGATTAGTTCCCAAATAGATCAAGCTAGCAATTATTAAACCATATATGTGCATACGGAAATGGCTAGTAATAAATGACGTCCGGTGTAATATAAAACCAAGTATTATATTCAATACCGTTGATGCTATGGTAGTAATTAATAACGAGATTCCAAAAAATAGCCGAGTAGAGAGATCAGGATCATGTGGGTTCTTTGTATAAAAGCATAGAATAATATCCGATACCATTCGAGTGCCAGATTGAGTTATAGACAGGAAAAAGCTATCCTTTATTCGGAATAGTAGTGAAGTCTGCGAAACCACAATAAATAAGCCACTTCATAATAATGAATATTTGAAAACAAAAGAAAAATAATGGGTAACTATTTTATAACAAGCATTAGTTGAGATCTCTTGAGGAACAAAAACATGAATTAATACCAAGCTTACTACTAGACGAAACTACTGTCACTCTAAAAGAAAATTCGACGGTATCTGATATTTAGTAATTATAAATCAAAACAATAAGAATGCTAATTATTCAATTAGCTAACAAAGCGAAAAATAGTTCAGCTAAATATTAATTATTCATTTAAACTAAATCAACCAAAAGGCGTGTTCAGCAAAATGAGATGAAATTATGTTTAGGCCAAAGTCTGCTAATCAATTATGTAAGAATAAATCACCTAAACTATGCAAATACTATATAAACGGAACTTGAGAATTTTCTATAGGAATTGTAAAGAACAACCAAAGTACAAGTACACTAGTCAATGGTTAAAAACCAACTCTATAGGATTAGATGAATGATAACAAAGATGAAAAAAGTTATCAGAAGAGTATCGGAAAAATATCTTGAATGACTTTAAATCCTTAGAAAAATCACCATAAATAAATCGAATGCCTCATTATAAAATTGTACAGCTCATATCTATCCTTTATAGTCAATCTTGAATATTCCTATATTTTGAATAAAATCTTATCGTATAAAAAGTTAGAGACGTAAACAGGTAAGTTAGAATTGATGGAAATCACTTACTTCTTACATAACGTAAACACCACAGGCACCGGATAATTAGCTATTCACTAACAGTAAATAAGATGAATAATACTCCAGCCTCTTTTAATGATTTAATATAGCAAGTCTTTAAATCTTCGATTCGAACGCTCATCAGTTCAACTATTCTCCCTATGAGAAAATCCTTTCTAGAAACTAACATTCAAGTATACACTATGTGAATTCCTGACAACTCATAAACCTAAATTTAAGGAGGTTATAAAGTTATAAGCAACAAATTTTAAAATAGTAGATGCTTAAGCTCAAAAAGGAAAATATAGACATATATCTCAAAGGAGTAAAAAAAATCCATCAAAACATTAGGAGACAAATTTCCAGAAAAAGTGGGAACTACTGCATGCAATATGATAATTATATGACATACAGTGGGAGTTAGACTGCAGACCAGAGCTCTAAGCCGTTTAAATTGGTTAAATACTTAGAAATTCATTAAAAGAGAACTATTTACAAGATAGATTCGCACTCTTAAAAGATTAAACTGAAAAAGCAAAACATAAGAAAACTAGGTGGAACACACTACACAAAGTGGAGTTCTATGAGGAACCATGAATACCATCATAAAATTCGTAACCAATCGACATCGACCATTACAAACACCAGAAAAGGCGAGGAAGCCCTAACGTTTAAGATAGCAATAATGTCAAAATACAGAAGCTAGTGAATGAATCACGGTTTGAATGCATAAAACAGAAATGAAACTTGAGAGATACATCACTAGCAAAAATAAAGGCAAGAACTATTCAGATTACTTAAGTGATAATAGTTACAAATGCTATGTTAATGAGTAATACATAAATTAACCTAGTTTTTGCTATTTAACTGAATTCTTCCCGAATCAAGACCAACTAGATTTAAAATTTCCTCTTCATTATAGCTTAACTAAACTTAAAAGAGTTTAGCACATTATTAATGTAAATGACTGTTTTAGTAAATATAAATTATTAGGAATAGTGTTTGTTATTACTTCTCCTATTAGCACATACTATAACACAATATGCTACCGTAGTATTTAGAAAATGCTAGTAACGTATTATATTTTTAAAATATTATAACAATGTAATTAAATGTAGTTTTACATTTGAATTGAAACTAATACTGTTATTTTGTAACAATATCCTAAATCAAAAATGCTAGATTTAAAATCGATAAGTACTATATAATTCGTTAGGCTGTAACTTTACTTCAGTTAAATAGCGTTTCAAATATTATATAATATACAATAATATGCATTAAAGAGTATATGTTAAATCAATTTTTTTAAAATATATAATTTCTGAACGAAACTTACTAGACCTTGAGGACTCGCAAGCTCTAACAATTTTTCTTTCTCCACCCTACTCGTTGAGATGCTTCCAAGAGTTTCAAAAAACGATTTTCGGGGTACCATTTGCAGATCAAACAGTTTCGTAAAACATATCCGCAAAGTCGTTGGTACTGAATTCAAAAGAAAAATAATAGTGATCTCCTAAATTATCACTATAACTTCCCTCCTATGCAAATACTCTCTAAGTTTTAAAGAACAATGTCACCAACAAATAAAGGCGCATTAAATATAAACATTTACATCTATTACTCACCACCAATAAGCCAAGTTGGGGGTAGTTTAATATGGGGATCATTTGGCTTTATAACGAAAGGAGAATCTAATACGATATTGTCATACTGAAGAGCTTTGAGAGCAGTCTCGATCGATTCCACTAGATTGTATGGTCGAATCATTAAAACATCTCCAGGATTATATCTAAACACTGTTCACTTTTGTTCAGATATAAATAAGATTAGTCTACTATTATTATGCATAACCTAAATAATACTGATGGTGTTAGAAGCAAATGTATTAAAAATAAATGCAGAACAGAAACTTACTTAAACAATGGATTCTGCTTAATACAAAAACGTATTAGACGAGTGTCCTAGATAAAAATATATGGAATAACACGCTAATTATATGATATAGAAACACACAACATCCCATAATTTAGCTAACCTGGAAATGATTGTCAGCAGTCACCCGCAAATTAGCGATTACCGCTAATTCTTCATAATCTTGATTAGAATTATAGTCTTTCTCTCGAAACATTTCTTTGTCAAAGTTTAAATGGTATTTGGATGGCAATTGTTTAGTTGGATCGAAATCAGTGTTCATAACCTAAGATTAAGATTTTAGATGAACATAGACTAATCCATAAATACAAAATTACTTTAAATAACTATATCAGTGTAATAAGTTTATGGTTAAAGGAATTCCCTAGGTGGTACGATAGAATAATTGGTATATTTTTTCATTGTGTATATATATGATATAATAAACAATGCATTTTGTGCATAATTTTAAAGTTTATAATCATCCAAAATGATATTTTCCACTCTTATTATTTATTGAAGTGAATTGATAATAGCATAACTATGTTGCGCTCAGAAAATGTCAGACATAACAAACTTAATCAAAAATAGGTATCAAATTAGAAAAGCTAATTACCTCAAATAACTCTAATCTTGAAATAGCACACCATAATGACTTCCTCCAAGGTGTGAGGGCCCCATCAATCCCAAGTTCATGCTGATCGTCAGCTTAAGGTAGATTATTAAATAAAATTTTAATAGTACCCAAAAAGTGGAAAATATCTAAAGAGAATAAAAACTAACTAATTTTCTCCGAATTTATAAATTAGAGCAACCGTTAATACCATTTACCTAATCCTAAATCAACTATTGCTTCCGCTCCTAATTGTAACAGTCGACGAAAAAGTTTCTTCCCAGCAAAGTTGTACTTCTGATATGACGAATCACCCAGGCCCAACACGGCTATATGTGTCTAATGGTAAAATATTTCAATTTTAGAGAATTTAAATCGTGGAAAAAATAGAAGCAATACTAGATAACTATGTTTTACCACTCACTCCAGATAACCACTTTATACTTAAATTTTTTCTAAGTAGTCGTCTCCAGGCAGCTCTCATATTCGGTGGAAATTCTCCCTGACCAGTTGTCGCCACAACAAAAATTGTCAATACTTCTAAAGGAAGTATCTGCAAATTTAATAAAAAGTTAGTTAACAATCAATTTTATATTAGAGCTAGCAGAAATGTTAGTTTGAATTCGGATACAAAGTGAATGCCAAATTATGATCTCAGGCAAACAATGAAAACTTACATCCACATCATATTCATCAAATCCTACTAAACGCACTGGAATATCTTGTAGTCTGGCTTCCCTAGATAATGACTCAGCAATATCCTCAGCTGTACCAGTTTCACTACCATATATAATAAGAATTGACGACATACAGCCTAAAGCAATCTTTTATTGATAGCAAACTTCTCACATGGCACGTATATATAACCGATAAACTGACAATACCAATAAAATACAAATAAATTAAACAAAGTTTATTTGTAACTTCACAATGTTTTACGGAGAGAAAAAAATGAGACCAATATAACACAATTTATATGATATATATTATCATTAAAAATACTACTCCTGACATCGTCCTGCACTTCTAAACATTTGTAGTAATTTATCAGACTTTTTCCTAGTAAACGATAATGTAGCCTTTTTATAAAAATCGGATGCTATATAAAGATTGTTGATAACATCATCGAGAAGAACGGCACTAAGAGTGGAACTGGCAGGAGCATCATATTTCAAACTGAAAACCTTAAATAGATCAACGATGGGAAAATTTTAAAAACTGAATAATTACTTGACAAAGTGAACGTGAAGATGATAAAATGATGGTTGGTAATGGAAGTAAGAGCGAATTTGGTCACTGCGAACTCCATATTTATTTCGTATAGCCCTTAAGCTTTGACTACGAATATTTTCTAACAAAGGTAGATCATCTGAAGTCAGATCTCTGTAAATACTTATAATGAGGGCTTACCAACTATTTCTAAAACCAGTGGCATTGCTAATGCACCTTTAACACAACTAACTAACCTAATAGATTTCACTCCTTTCCTATGAATTATAGCTAGCACATACAAATCTTCGATATTACTTCCATCCCATTTAATGTCAGGTGAAAGTATGAATCCATTATGAACATCTGGATCCTCAAAGATAATTCGATCTGCCTCTGCTTGTTTTGCCAACAAATTATATACCCACTGTAAAACAATATCCAGTGTGTACTGCCACTGATATTCCAGTAAATAGCATAAATAAATTACGAGAACAAAAATGAATTTTAATTGATGAGAAGTAGTGATTAGCTATGGCAGTAAAAAAATCCATATACGACAAATAAACAATAATAATCAATTACGGTAATTATGAAACCACAAACCGTGAGATTTAGCTGACTACTCTGTATAAACTCTAACGTTATGGTCTCATAATCTTCGGTAGTCTCATTGATTATAAATTTTTCTTCCTTTCTATATTTAGTAATAATCTTCTCGTTAGCAGGATATATCAATTGTGATTGGATAGCTAAATAAATCTTAAAAAATAATCAACTACTCTGACAAAAAATAATAATATAGTAACAGTAACCTACTATTTATTTGTGGAGCAATCTGAACTTCATAATTCCCGAAAATATCATTCTTTGAAAGTTCTTTTAACTGAGCAGAATTTATGAGATCAATGATGTCCTTACGATTTTCAGAAAAAGCTGACTTATTCAACAGCAAAATACCTTGTTCACCACTGGGTTGTTCCAATAGAATAAATAAAGACTGTAATTATTAAATTCACACGTTATGAATAAGGATATAAATTACAAAGTAGAAATATTTAAAAGCTCACTTTATGACTTATATCACTTCCAAGAACTTCTTTAAAAGAAGCAGACTTTAGCCACATTTGAGCATGTTGTTCACTTGTGCATTCATTGTTTGCAAAAGGTTCTAGTTCTAGCTTTTCATCCATTGTTAAGAAATGGTTAATTATAACTTAATTATAGACTGCAAAGATAAGCGAAAATTGACTCAGAAAATAATCGCATAATACCTTTCATTATTTAATAATAAACTAAATACCATTAATCTCAAAGATACCTAATGTACAAAATATCGCTTAACTTTATATTTGCTGTGCATTAGAAACGGTGAAATTATTTTTACGTAATGGAATTGCGTATGGATGCTGTTACCATAATTACTATCTAAAACAATTAGAGAAGTGGCATGTACTTATCATTTCTTCTTTGTTCAGGAAATTGAATCGAGATGTAAATCGATCACTGATGTTGGTTTCGTTTATTTCCTTTTTGCTATAGCAGCTGAAGTAATTTCGTAGCTGGACCTTATTAGATATTTGTTGAAAACAGATTTTTATGATTTTTTTTGTTATGACATTATTGCTACCAGTAATCTAGGTATAATTATAGTATTTGATGATAACTTAATAACTAACCCTTTAATTACAGTTTTACATTAGTTTGACAGTACTAAGTTATTCACGCTGTTGTATTGCTAATTCCTTATTGAAAACCATAATAGACTATGTAAACTGTTAATAAACCAATATTCATTACATAATGTTATTTCTGTTTGTTTAAATAATTTTGTTTAGATACCAACCTATTATGCAGAGGTTATCAGGTTCGCTTTTTCGTCTGAGTGGATACGGGATAAACGCATTAACCAAATTTCCTTCGGTTAAAGAATCATATTTTCTTAACCACTTTACCAGTACATTGAATGTGAAGCATTGTTCAACTTCGCCTATCTTTGATATTGAATCAGCGGAAGAGTTTACTGACAAAGTAGTTAACTCTCCAACTGCAGTAATTGTTGATTTTCATGCTGACTGGTGTGGTCCATGCAGAGTATTAGGGCCTAGATTAGAAGAAAAGGTAATTCTGTTATTCAAACGAATAAGTGACTACGTGCTTTCACTTATATATATTAAGGCATGTGCACTTTTTTAAGTTACTGAAAATTAATTTTTTGCAGGTATATGGACGTAACGGTGACGTCGTGTTGGCGAAGATTAATGTAGATTATGCTGGTGAATTGGCAACTGACTATGGCATTACGGCAGTGCCAACTGTTATGTCTTTTAAGAATGGAGAGCGTATAGGCATGTTTACAGGAGTTATTGATGATGAAGAAATCGATAAATTCATTGATGATGCCATCAACAACTAGAGTTGGCCCTGTCTTGCCTTAGTTTAAACCTGTTTTTAATTTTGATATATGTATTATTATGTCGAGATCATATGTGGAAGTTGTGATTTATAATGTAATTGTTGTAGTTTAAATATAGGATTTAATGATGAAAATATGTAGTTAAGATGCATATACACTGAATTGATAGACTTACTATATTTTTTGAAAACATTTGTCTGTAAAGATTGTTTTCCTGTTTTATCATACTTAGTTTGTAATTTTGTTCGGGCGCCAGTGCCAATCAAGTTCCACAATGTCATCAGGTTTCCTAACAACTGTCCTCGGAGTTTCATGTTGGTTATTCACATCGTGCAGTCATGTTTAGTGACAGTCACTACATGAAATTTAATTTAATGTTTGGATATAAATATAGATTGATAATATGATCTGTAATATCCGCATATATATATATATATATTTGTCGATAGTGTCATCATTCTCTAGCTGTAATACAAACATGAGCTGACGAGGCAAAAGTCTGGAATACGCAGTACACTTCTAGTGACTCACTACGACAATTTTCTTTTAATCCTCAAATTGAGTCTAGCATTTTCGGCCTAATACAGATTTAAATGTCTTATGGTTATATGATTGTTTTGGTAATAATATTATTAGTAACATTGTACTCATGATTTAATGGAAAAAATAGTGTATTAGATGACTTCTTGGATAACTTTGGCGTAATTATTTATGAGATGATTTTTTAAATACATCGAAAATTTCGTGCCACCGCTATATTTAGGATTATCTTGAAACTGCTCCAAAATTAAGCTTTAGCAAAACTTAAATATTCCCGTAAACTGTTATATAAATATTGGCATCTTATCTATGGTACGTTTAAATACATGAGTCTTTCTCAGGCTATTTCGACCATATGTTAAATCAGAGTTAGTTGTGTTTGGGTAGCGTAAGTTATCCATTAAGCAGAAATCAAAACTGCTGAATAGGATGTGGCCAAATGGATTATCGACTATTAAGAATACGAATTCATTTTCAGATACTATTAACAGGGTACGTTCCTTTTTTAAAAAGTTGCTACTTATCCGTTCTTATATTCAAAAATTGTATTGAATCTCTGCTTTTCCAGTTTAAAGTTAAATAGAAAAAATTTATTTCAAAGGGGAAAATTTACTTAGAAAAGTCTTTGGAAATATGTTAACGGAAATAAAGATAATCTCTCTTAAAAAATAACTACTTTTATATGTTAATTAAATATTTAATGTTGAGTTATACCAATTAAGAACTATACAAGTTCATCTGACAACTGCCTTAAACAAAATTTCGGGAAAGATGCTCAATGGAATGGATGTTCTAACAGCTTACGAAAAGGCCACAAATCATCCACTATTGACTTGAATTCTATCTCACGTGTTAAACTACGGCAGCATGATATGAGCGGTAAGATATTAGATATATAATTGCACATAGTGGTCACCATAGGCTATAGGGTTTTTGTAGGAGTCATGTATATATTTTGTTTTATTTTTAATATATTATTTTAGAGCAAACCGTCTCGTATATGAATCGGCATTCATATCATGGATCTACTTCGTTTCCTCTAAACGATCAAAATATTCCAAAATTTAATCAGAGATTTGCATATCAGCCGCAATATGTGCAACATAATCTTTCGCCAACTGCAGACTGCCGAGGCAGCTGTGTGGGTAATTATTACAAGGCGTTCAGTTAGCCTTGAATTTCTCTCATTAGCAATTAGCTTTTCCACCTGTAATGTTATATATACAAAATATATCGACGTTTATCTATAAATCTACTTTGGTGCCAGTGGTATTTCTTTTAGGGTTATTAATTTTATAGAAAGAAATAGTTTTCTACCACTATTAAAGATTTGTTATCCTCTAATTCTCCCTATTATATTGATCGTATTGCATTGTTCTCGTACGGATTGGCATGACAGTGCACCAACTATTTTCTATGTCATTCACTATAATACCAATTTCTATGATTGGTAGGACTCCCATCGAAAAGAAACTATAATATATGCTGCTTTTCATGGAATAGTTTAATCAAGACAACAAACTTCTTCTAAAATATATTCCAAACAGATAAACTCAGGAAAAATATTGATAATGTGGTCTAGAGTCTCATATTTTAGACTCAAAAGTATAATGTATATATTGTTATCTCACTTTCTATTCTTGGATTTAATTTTTTTAATAGTTATAGTGATTACCGTACAAAACCTCCAAATTGTTGTATAGACTTTACTAATCAAGTAATGAGTAAATTAAGAAAGAAAACTCTAAGAAATTCTTAAAAACTTTGTAGGGACAAATAAATTGAATTTACGGATCAAAAAGGATATTTATGCAGTGGTTCAAGTGCAGCTGTCTAGCGGGTGTTCGGTTGCAAAAGCGCATGTTAGTTATTGATTGCTGTCACCTACATAATTAACTCGCCTTTCTTGGATATCCCCATTGTTGCAAATTTTATGCTGTTTTGCACAGCTGTATTTAGAATAAATCTAGATATATGCATGATTAGCTTTAAAAAATACTTGAAGATCGTTTTTTATTACATTCTTATCTCATTAAGCTCACTAGTTCTGTAGTAATAAAATCAAGTTATTCCATCTGTGGTAGACTTATGCTAACTTTGAGCACTTTTCATTACTAAAATATTCATGGTATATATTTCTCGATATCAGTCATATATTTATCCTCATCACAGTGTAAAAGTGGTGCGCTCAGAGCCTCTGTTATTACTATAAGAGACAACATTCTCTTAGCCTGTTCACTGTGTAATTACGTATTTACTTCTTTATTTACACAAAGCAACAAACGTTTAACTTCATGCATATTCTAATTAGAATTTGAGCTAATTACTATGTACTACATTTCATAAGTCTTTATTAGTGATCTGGGCTATTTTTGAGTAATTATTCAACTGTTGGGAAGAGATCTCTTATGCTATTCATATGGTTAAATTCATGTGGGTACAGTATTTTGGCTATTTCTAAACCTATATTAGTACATATTAGTTTATGATAATGACTGAAAAATATTTTAAAAAATAAGGTTTTAGTCAATTTTTTCCTATTTAGCGTGTATTTCAGTTCTTAAGTTACATTTATACTTCAGATCCTTGGAAGGCGAGAACAAAGTAAATGAAAATTTATCGTTGAATACCACCAAATTTGGAGTTTATTCTATTTACTATTCTAGTCCACTTATGAATTAGTTACATATTATTATATTTATTGTGTATAACAGTGTTCTGTTTTCAAAGAAACTATTGACTGCCTATTGATCGTCGCTCGTTTGTTCCTGTCGGCACGCGCAAAATCCCATGAGTTCTTTTAGCCGCGCAAACCGTTTTAATATTTGCTCTTTTCCTTTCGATATATTGTAGTCTGAGATTAAATTTTAGACCTTATTGAAATTCCGAAATTTTTGATAGTTATTTCTAAAGTTTTAGTGGTATTCATCTTTGTAAGCACATTATTGACCTTCTTAATTAAGTACAATGGGTATTTTAAGGCACTTATTTCTCCGATATCGCTCGATTCGGATCCATCATGTATCTATAGGGAAAATTTTTCTGGAAATATTTTGTGTAAGTTAAATTGATTTTTGACAAAGACTTATCTCTGTATATCTTTTAAACTTATAATTCTTACCTAGTAATTTCAGCTCCTGCTCCCGCTAAAACACAATCTTTGATCATAATGAGTTCAAATGATTCCTTAGGAGGTGGCCGTCGAGAAGTTCCATTTGGTGTTGATACTTTGCAACAAGTAAGTTCATATAATTTCTCTTAACAATCATGATACTTTTTTCTCGATGATACTAGATTATGTATCAAGTGAATAGTTTTGGATCTTCATATTTTGCGTTAATATTACGGAATATCTTTGTTTTTGTAGTAATTTCACGAATATTTAAGTATCCGTAATGATACAGTACAGTAGACACATTCAATATGCGAGTGTTTGATATTTATTAGAATAACCATATATTATTTTTCCAGGGCCCTGATATTCAAGATAGTGAATCTGTGATAAATATGAGCTCTGGCATAACAATGAAAAGAGATGAAATTGCTGGTGCAATGCAACAACCGCCACACACACATATAATACCGCAAGGAAGTGAGTAATTTGTTAAAATTTATAAGCTCTCTGTGATCTTACAAATCCGTATTTTTATAAATACTGTTAGGGATTATTAGGGTTTTGCTGCATATACACTGCTTCGGTTAGTATAGCTTATTTTCAGGCATACCTATTCAAGGCCAGGTGCTTGTTGATCCTGCAACGGGACAACATTATATTGTACCACAAACAGCTTTTTATCAGCCTGTGCAACCAATGCAGCCCATGTTTTACCCTCAACCTACACACATGTATTATCCTTACGGTCAACCTATAGGGCCACAAGGTACTTAAAAATTAAAGTCAGACAAAGAGTCTTGTAGTCAGCACATACAGAAAATCAAAATTTCTTGTTAACAGAAAGAGGTGCATACTATGTTCTTATCTTAAATAATTTTTTAATTGGAATTTTTTAGGTATTAGCATTTAAATTTGACATTAATTAATAAATGAAGGGCAAAATAGAATTTTGGCTTTAAATCATACTACGAGTAGTTCTCAATTGTCTTCGTACCTTAATCCAAAAACTTGACTTTTGATGACTTTACATTTCTTCAGTGAAGGCAAAAATCTGGTTAAATTATTTGTCTTTATATAGTACTAATTATTAGGGAACGTTTTTGGGCTTTAAAAAGTCGGAAGGGATTATCGAATTAATTATTGCTTTTACGAAACTTTGACCTTTTTTATTTTTAGACTGCACTTCTGTATGTACCATTTTACCACGACTATCACAGAAATATGTGTATGCTTTATACTTCCTATGAATAATTTCAGGTTTTGTCATTCCATCTAATGGACAATCACATTCCCAAAGTCATTATCCGGTCCAGGTGGCTTCTTATCCTCAACGACATTTTAATGCTGCACCTCCTTTTCGAATTCAGGGATATCCGCAAAGTGTTGCTTCAACTGAAGATGTATCACGTAGAGATATAGAAGAACGTCGATTTGGTAGGATGTTTAAGTGATTACTATTACCTACTATTCTTATTGTAAAGTCTGTATTATTATTTAGAAAAGCACGTAATTAGTGATTGTTTATTTACTATCATAGTTTACTATTGTATAAATAGAAGATCCTCCTCCTTCTTCACCGTCATTTTCTACACGCTCTATTTCAACAGCCATGTTTCCTAATAATACATACGGAAATTCTCCTACGCCAGTGCTTGCCCAGCAATACCGGTATATTTTTCTGCTTAAATTTTACATTTCGGACGAAATTTTGATCTTTTCTACTAATATTAATTTTGGTATAGCCTAATTTTTTGAAAGTGTTTAAATTGCTAAAATTTTAGTCAACAAAACAATCAAAGGTCTAGTCCAAGCAGTCAGCCAGATGATCCAGAGGGGGGGCGAGATGGGTTTAGGTTTGTTTTCATAAAGTAAACAGATGCCTTACCTATGTATTGTCTAATTGTTATATTTAGACGTGACATCTCTCGATCAAGTGCTGAATTTTCTCGTTCTACAGTTAGTGAATTTAGTCGTCAAGGAAGTGGAGAATTTTCACGCTCCAACGAAAATTTTGTACGTCTTGGAAGTGCTGAAAATAGTAAACAGATTGAAAGGACTCCACTTTATGGAGGTCCTCCACCATGGTGGGGCAGAGCACGTGCTGAAATCGGGGATTCACTTACTGATGTTGAAAGGTGAGTCAAGGGTGTAGGAATGATTCTGTAATTTCCTTGCTTTTGTTATAAATACAAACTATTTTATGATTGTCGTTACATATTTTAGTAAGCGTGATCAGCATATGCCTCCTCCTGCTTTATCAACGGCATCAGACACAGAGGCTAATCGCTCTTTGGTATGTCGTCCACAGACAGCTAAATCTGTGCGTATGGATATTGATTTCAAGAAGATGCCTGAAGCAAATGAGAGACCAAAATCAAAAAGTTTGTCAATTTTAATGCTAATTTATGTATAAAATACATATTCCATGATTTTATGCATTTAGCAACAACACGTGCTGTCAGAATGGATATAGACTTAAGTAAACCACTAATTGATGAGGAAAAGACTGAAAAACCAAAAAGTCAGTTTTCTAACACTTATTGTTTTATATATGATTGAATGTGTTTTATTTCTGATCTTATAGTTCTTCGTGTTCCCGGTACTGCTTTCACTGTTACATTTGATTCCCCTGTTGAGGAAGTTTCACTGCAGGATGCCGCTCGAAAATCAGCTCAGGTGGTAGTAATTATTTGCAGTTTTATTCATATATTGCTTAGTAAATCATGTAATATAGGCTCGGCGTATTCTGGGCCGTCGATCTGGTATTGGTAATGCAGGCCCAAATACAACAACAATAAATAAAAAGGATACAGGATTACCTCCAGGAGAGCAGCCTGCCAATAAGAGTTACTTGTTAAATAAATTGTTACATGGTTAGTTATTAGTGACTTTTGTACTTTGAGATTTTTTTTTGAGGCAACATTATTTTATGCATATTTAAGGTGCAAACTTAAATACTTCGGAGACAGATTCGAATATTTCTGAGGTCATTGAACGAAAAGATAATGATGTTATCAGTGAAGCAGGGACGTATGTTGTTGGTGAGCTCAGAAATAGTCTGTTTTAAGATAATAGTCTGTTCCTATATACTTCTTTTTTGTACCGTACTTGCTTTTTTAGATCTACCTTCTCACGGTAATAATTCAGCTAGTCAAATGATGCCTTCTAGAATTATCGAGGACTCTGATTCATCTACAGACTCTGATAGTGATAGTGAAGAGTATGCGACATCTATTTATTCACTTTCTAGCTATGTCTACTATATATTTTTTGGCTTATAACTTTTTAATTAATTAATATACTTTTATGTCTGATATTACGTCCACTCCACCTATAAAACCGGAATCAAGATCTTCTAACTCTGCGAATTCAGTGACAGGACAGAGTGATATACTAAAAGAACTTGTTAAACTTAGGAATATGGCTGGTATTAGATCCACATCAATATCTAATACATCGACTACAACAACTATTTGTGAGAATTTCAGTTTGTTTTATTATTTTGTTATGGTAAACTCCTAATTTCCTTTGAGAATTGATTTAATATGTATATATTTGTTATACCCTACATATCTTCATCTTAGCCTATGGTGCTCCGACCTCACATACATTACGTAGTTCGAAACCTGCGGCTCCGGTTTTAACAAATCAGTTTCCTCAAGGATTGAACAAGCGCATATCACTTGGTAGTACACCTACAAATCGGTCGGTTCTCGCTGCAAGCCATCAAGCGGTTAATACCGGCTCAAGTTCAAGCAATATTACTCCATTCAGGTATATTATTATTTATTTGTTTAATTTTCAGTAATTTTTTGTTTTAGCTATTATTAAAGGAAGTAAAAGGCAAATAAAATCTTCATGAATGCTACCCTTGTAAAAACCCATACTTTATTGTTCCTGCTGTTTACAAGGCAGTTAAAATAATATAGCTTTAGAAAGCTTAACTTCTTTATGTTACGTAAATTGACCATTTAGTTCTCTCTGAACATTTTTTTCACAGGAAATGGCGGTGCCAGAGCGAAACGTACGTAAGCCGTGTGCGCTTCTACGCACGTTATTGCACGCGCTACTCAGATTACGCTCGTAATTCATATTTTGAAGGATTAGACTTGATATTTTACGTGATTAATATACGTTTACAATGAATTGTGAGCGCGAATTCTGATATTATAGCAACATTAAACTTTTCTTCTTTTTTTTTATAAACTGCATGTTGATTTCTTGACTTCAAAGTTGCCTGCAAAAGTCGCGAGTATTTCTACCTCTGTAACTTGTCTCCACCTTTATTTGTTATTGCGATTGATTATGTAATTTTCTACTTAACTATGAACGTTGGTGGAGGTTTAGATAGTCTCTTTCTAAACAATACTGAATGTAATTAGTTTTATTCCTCATACATCTAGTAATTTGGCATGTAATTATTCCTATCGTGCCGCTGTTGTGACTTGGAAAAAAAATTGTGTGGTTGTGGTTGATTTCCGATAGTCTTTTGGATGGTGACTTTATGTTTAATATATAGCTCTGATATAAGCTTCATAGATATAGTTCTTATTTTTAGACGTGGTGATGGAGGTCGCTTTTCTATGCGTGGTGTAACGGCTGGGCCATCTAGCCCTCAACAATTGCCTAAGAAACCACCGTTTAGAGCAGGGGGATCTAACAATAAACCATTTGTAAGTTTTCGGTAGATATTCGAGTTAATTGTATACATTAGGATATAAACTATTACCAAATGAATATTTAGTTTTAGACGTGTAGTGTGGTCCAGCAAAGAGCGCAAGAAATGAATGCTTGGTTACGGAGAAAAGATTATAATCCAATGAAAGCAGCTGCAGAAGCCAAAAAAGCTAAGGAACTCAAAGAAAGGTGATTGCAACTTATAATGGAATACTTCGTTTGTTTATTTCTGTTTTATTAGTGAATAGCTATCATTTAATTTAAGTGACATATCTCTAATGTCTATCAACTTTGAATCCGATAGGTAAGTGTTGTATATCATAATCGTTGTTACTGTGATATGTTGTGTTATTACAGGGATGTTAGTATTTTTGGTTTATGTATTATTTATTAAGTATATGTTAACAGTGAATCTATAATTTCAGAGGCGACCAGTTTGTCTCGAACCGGTCTATTTCATTTCATGTGGGTCCCACTGCTACTAAATCATCGAAGGTAAGTTTGGCCTATAGATCTACATTGATTTTTGTACTTTTACCTACAAATAATATTTCAGAGTAATTTGAGTGATCTTTTGCGTAACCGATCACAGGAATCACTAGCACAGGAAGAAGCTGATCAAGCTAGCCAGAAAGTCCTTGCTGAATATTCGCGAGGCGTTGTTAAAAATATTAACAGACTTTCACAACAAAGTAGTCGTGCAAGTGGCAAAGTACATATTAACCTCCTTTTTTTTAATATTTTAAAATTATTTTTTAAAACTGCATACTATTTGATGATTTATAGCACTTGACTGGTCTGGCTCGTGCAGTTGATATGTTATCCCAAAAATGCAAAAAAAGTATAGAACTGATAAGGTAATTTCCAGTTCTGTTATGATCCATAGAAGTATATACTGACTGTCTATAATCTACCGTTTAGATCTCAGAACAGAGGTTGTCTTTCGGTATCAATTGAGGATTTATTAGCAACTGCTGCTGAGCCACCGCGTCAAGATGAATCCCTCAATGACCAGTTGGACCGTCTATCTGACGCATTTGATGCTGTCCAAAGGTCAATATTGAAATTTTTTACAGTTCACTTCGTATAGGTGCTCTAATAGATTTTAGATACCTAGAGCAGTACTCCCTTGATGGTCACCAGTCCCCAATTCCTCATCTTCCCGAAGAGTTTCCCGATTCAAATTCTGTTGTCAGTGAATTTTCTTCACTCAGGTGAATTTAGTTTCAAACCAATAAGTAGATTTAATAAATGGTTCAAAAGTGTCAGTATTTATTTTTACTTTTCAGCTTACGATCCCAACCATCTGCATCATTAAATAGCCACTTTAGTGGTTCAGTAGCCTCAGCTCCTCGACAATTAAGAACATCGACCTATCGGTCTAAAGTCTTAGATCGCAATGCTACGGGGAAAATGCCAAAAAGCAGCTAATTCTATTTATATGTAATTAGGACTTATTTGTACTGTTACATGCGAGCTCTTACATTTGTATCATTGTAATGTTTTAACTTCATTTAAATTTTCATCAATTATCCTTTCATATGTAACACGCTAACCTTAACTCAAGCCTAACTTATAATTTCGGTCTACTTGGCTCGTGTGGCTCATTATTTTTTTTAGGAAATATAGGAGTATTATTCTGCTCAAGAGTTGCCTTGTTATCTTGCTTAACAGTTACCTAATCATAATTTCCATGGGTGCCTGAGTCCGTTCTAAACAATTATTAATAAAAACTAAACTAGTCTAGATCATTGGCTGATTATTTTATTAGGACATAGATATAAATCACAATTGTTCTAATACTGTATATAACTTGAATAAATTGTAGCCTTCTGGAATCAGCTATGTTAGACCAGGGTTTAGCTTTGTATAATCAACAGATTTTACCAATCCAAGGGCGGGGGAGGGGGTTTATCACTTTTCTCTAGATATATTTGCAAGTTATGCCTCCAGATCACTATATAAAAATTGAATAATAGTGCTGAAATTTTTTGAACCACTTTATTAGTATAAATATTCGACCAGTCCTACTACATACAGATGTACGCATTCCAGACAATGGGGGAAAATTGATAGTAGAGAAAAATATAAAATGGTGAATAAAATATGTTGTTGTAAGTTGCTTAGGTAAACATAGATATTACCTCAACTGTAATTATACTATACTATTACTACTGATACCCGTAATGATTTTAATATTTCCTATCATTAAAACTTCAAAAACAACATACAATGACGGTAAATTTTTAAATTTCAAGAACTGTAATCCCGCCCCACATAAGTCCATAGCAGAATAGGTGAGGAACTCCTAAACCTACTATGCAAAACAGCATCCACATTAAGCGCTTTCAAATATGATAAATACATTTAATAATTTAAAGGCCACATTGGAGAACCTGTTGTAAATTAAAAGGTCCTATGCCGATGATATATTGGATCGTAATAAGATTGCGTTTAACAAAATGGGTATTTCTTTTTCTCGTTCTAGGAGGATTGGTGCATTTTAGTAATCATTGTATTGCAGAGTATTGTTATAAGTTACTGTTGCTCGTGTTATGTTACGTAATACATTTTTGTTGACTTGGATTCCCTTAAATGCCGCTCGGTTTTGACGTTTAATTATTAATACAGGTAATTCATCACCATGCCTAAGCAAATTACTGAGATCAAGGAGTTTTTGGTGAAAGCTCGTAGAAAGGACGCAAAATCTGTTAAGATTAAGAAGAATCGTGAAAATGTTAAGTTCAAAGTCAGATGCAGCAAGTATCTCTACACTCTTGTTGTCAATGTAAGTTTTGAAGCATATTCGACTCTTAGACTTCGATTTTTATTATACTATTAAAATAATTTTTATGCTGATATTTGGTTGGAGGAATAAGGGCTGTTGGGTAGAACTATGTCCGAATTATCACGTTATTGATTTACCATAGTGTTTGCATAGGTACTATGGCTAAATTTATCGTAGTTATTCCGATTATTATCCTTCCTAGAGGTGGATATTATTTTGGCCTTTCTTGGTCTTATGAGGATATTTCAGGTTTATTTTTGCTTAGATTACAACTTATTTAATTGCGAGACTTTCCTTGTAAAAATTTACGTGATATAGAACCAGTTTTCGAGTATTTTTCACTATTAAGTGAGTTATTAAATGTGTATGTGCCGTTATGTTTATGTGTTTAGGATAAGGAGAAGGCTGAAAAACTGAAGCAGTCGCTACCACCAGGCATTCAAGTCAAAGAACTCAAGTAATTACTGTTACGTTGTTTGAATGTTGTTTATTGAGATGACATAAAATCGTGCATACACGTAGTTCAATTATTTATGAGCAGTTCAGATAGACAGAAGTCACTTTACTTTAGACACCCGTTGTCTAACAAAGCAAATTATCAATTGTATGAGTTATGTTCACACTGTGGGTCATCCGGTGTTAGGGCCATCCATGGGCATTTTAAGTTAATCTGTCCACAAGGGTTATGTCCGATAGCGCAGTACCTAAACAATCCCACATATAAAGTTATCATATTGCACAAGAAGGATGAACAGACCATTCATGGTAGAAGAAAAGATACATTGTGACGAATAACACCGAGACGTAGAAAACGAGTGAGATGATTTCTAATCGTCGAATGACTGTCTGCCACTTCGTGTTCATGTCATTGTAGGGTTTCTGTGATACGAGCTCTTGCCTACAATTGGGCATTATTTTACAGGATAGCTTTTTGCTTATTTTTGTGGTATTACTAGTAGTCATAACCTACCGGATTCCTGTGACGCTTTTCTCTATCCGAGAGATGCAGGCAATTATATCTTCTAGTACTTGTTCGAAATATTGATATAAGACCATATTATCGTACTGTGTTATACTCAACCGTCTTCTTAATGAGTCTCGTGCGGGAATTGTTTGCTGTAATGTGTGAATGCCTAGTTATACTGGTTGTTACCTAAACTAACCCATAATAAAGGCAGTGTGAGGTATGTGTGGTCTGTTTGAGATGTAGCAGTACCTGATTTGATTCATGTATCTGCAGTTGTTCTTTGTTATCAATGCTAGGACGAGGTAAGAGAGATAGGAGGGAGATTGCTACACCTCGTGCTTTGTCTCTCAGTCCAGTCTGTACATGGCCATTAGAAAGTAGGTGGTCCTGCATAATTGATCAGTAATTAAATTGATTTACCATCAAGTTAATAGTATTTATATTTCTAAAGTGTAGTTTGTTTAAAAAAATGGCAAAAACTTACAACAGCTTGAGGGTCCTGAACATGACGGTATTGGCTAACATTTCTGAAGTTGAGAGATTACATGATTCTAAGTTTTATTTCACTGTTCGTTGGCATTTTTCAACTACAACTAGATGTGGTTTTTCAAAAATGATCTAACCTTCCTAATCTTCGTAGACTAACGTCGAATGAAAGCCACCTCAAATACCAGGGAATTTCATGTTTAACCCGTACGTCTCTTTCCAAGAATACGAACATTGAAGTTGTCACAGTAGAGAGACCAATAATTGCAAGAAGAATAAAATAATAAAGACCTGTAAAGTGAAGTATCCAATAAATGGAATTGAACAAAGATACAAAAATAAGTAGTAGATTAGACCTGGGAAATAAATGAATTCACCGATAAGTGGTATTCCTGAAAACGATCCACGTCCCTTCCTATTAGTGGACATGCTGAATTTTGGCATATCTTCAACAATAGCTAAAAGAATAACTGACATACTCATTAGGGTCATGATTCCCAAACGGAACTTGGCATCCCTAAAAATAGTGGATATAATTATGTCGAATTAAAGACGTACTGTTTATTTTTGCAAATCTGAGTTGTACAAACGTTGAATATATTTTAGTAAATAATGCTATTATACCTTACTCTTCCGCTTGTACTAGGTGTATGGAATCCGATAACAGCAACAAGTGTAATTATGGTACTGGGGATCACAAGATTAAATACTGTAAAAATTTATTTTTATTATTCTCTTTTTTTAAATATTTTTAAACGTTTATTTTGATAATAGAGATGTCACGTAGGGAGGACCACAAATTACACAGGAGGGTAATTGAGTGTTATTTGGGCTCTATTGTTCATAACTCCGTTTCAAGTAAAAATGTTGTAAGTCTGAACACATATAATCAGTATTGAATTCCCGATATAACAAGTCTATCTCCAACATGAGATTTATGTCTTACATGAAAGTGCAGTTGAATTCACTGACACGGTAATAAAAAAGTGTTTGATGGACGTGGGGTAAATACGAAAGAAATACCGTAAAAAATTTATTTTTTGCTTCTAGGTATATGGGAAAACCTATTTTAAAATTTACCTGGACAAATAATAGTATATAAATCTTACACAATTTTAAATGTGTGAAAATTTGCAAAATTTCCTCTTTAAATAAAGTTATAAAAAAATAAAACCCTGCTCTCTTGTGTAATTTGTAACTCTAGGCAACCAACTCTATATAGTTTAAGCTAGTAGAAAGTACTTCTCTATATAGATGCGAACCTCCAAAAATATTTGATTGTGTAATATAAAACATTAAATGTGGTAAATCATAAACAGAAATTTGTAATTGCTAAAAATACTATAAGTATATAATTGAATATGGAAATAGTTACCATAATAGAAACTCTGTCTTTCCACTACTAAATCTATAATAATCATTTCCCAAAAAAGAGGTGGATCAAGATAGTCATATAAGAAACCATCCGATTTCGCTGAACTACGGATCTGGAAAGAGAAAATTTAGTCAAAATAACTAGCTACTTATTTCATTAATTCTTCGAAATAAAACTACCGTATCAAGCTCCCATTCCTGGTTATCATAGAAGTCGATAAGTGATAGATTTTGGGAGTACAAGGAATATTTAATAGAATCATTTGAATGGGCCCACGATCCAAATAATAAAGTACATTGCTGACTAAATAGAAATAGTCTAAACATGCGAGTGAAGGGTTATATCAAAAGAAAAAGGAAGAGTGGAATAATCAAATAAATACAAATTTGAATTTTATTATTAATATAGAAAGGTGATAAAATAACTCACGTATCGAAAGGAAAGAATTTTACATCGAGTTTGCAAAGACTTTCCGATGAGAATGGGATATAATACCGTACGTGACCAGTGTAGTTAACTCGAATATCATTGTTCGATTGTAGTTTAACTGCATCATTGAAGTTTAAACTGCAAGAGTTTTTGTTTTGTAGTTATAATGTAGCTTTTTTCGAAGAAGAAAGTTTTTGCATGGAATTATGGTTTTACTTATTTTTGAAAGCGACAATAATGGCTGTAAGCCGTTGAAATAATTGGTCTAAATATTATTTCTAAGCAACTGAGTTGTTATTAAAAGATTGTAGTTTCTTGGTTATGTTATCATCAAGTAAATTAATTTCACATCCTTCTGTCGCAGTGGCTATATTAGGATCTAGTTTTCGTTGCTTCGTAGCGACCAGTTCTTCTTTTTATATACGGTTTCTTCCTTTCTATCAATAATTGATATTTTAGTTAGTAGTTCAAATGTATGCTATCATATTTCACTTTTATAGTAAAACCTTAAGCTCATCGACGTTTTTTAGTTGTTGTTTTTTCTACCAAAGTAATCCAAAATAGCTGGAAGTTATTTTTCCAGTAGCAATGCTTGTATTTTCAAAATGAAAAATGTCATTGTTAGTTAAGTAAACATTACAAGTTTGTATTCTCGAACCACTTTACAATAGCTAAAATACGTCTGCCATTTAGGGTTCGACGCCAATCATCAGCCGGTTTCTCGCTCGTCCGCCCACCTTATATCTCGACTGGCTTATGCAACTTATGAACATTTTCAGATCGTAAATACACTAGTGATTATTTGTGATTAGATTTATTCCAGCATCGTAGCAAAATTTGTGCATTAATATTCAATCAATTTATATTAAGTTACTGGATTCTAATCGCAAAACACTTTCCTATTATTCTTTCCTAGTACTTCGTATCAATTTAAAATATTGGTTGTTATTATTAGGCTACATTCTTTCGTGACTTTTAAAATCTTCACATTCATGTTTAGTAACTTCCATAGAACTTTTATTTCACAGTTAATACGTTTAATTCTCTTGTTTATTTTTTCTGTATTGTTTTTACCTGTAATATAAAGAAAATTCGGGAATCCATACGTCTGCTGAAGATAGAAATATCTCTGTGGCACCCTCGTAACTCGAAGGATTCCATTGCAGAAATTCATCTTTCCAATACTGAAAGCTAAATACTGTTAATATGCGTTTTCCAGCAGTAACTAATTTTATCTCACTGTATTTGTGATTTAAAATATTGAGATAATACCTTTACTATCATGAATTATATTTATCATGGATATACGGTCTTTATATTAAAAACTAGATGCATTAAATGTCAGTCATGGATTTTATTTTCCAGGTTACTTTTGACGACTTTTTAAAGTCATGTTAATCTATCTGCTGTCGACTTTTTGCTGCTTCACACTGTTCACATCAGCTCAAGTCGTCACAAAAGCAGGTTTCAACTATTTTAAATCTATTCAAAGTAACATCCATGGAACGACGGGTGTAACCGTCAGATAATTGCAACGATACCAGGCGAAAATGAGATGTTCGCTTGAAAAGCTAATCCAGATATCGTCGAGGATTTACGTTTTAATTTATTTGTCAGATAAACTAGGGAAATTCTAATTAACACAATTATATTGTCCCATATTATCCCTGTAATTAAAGTTCTTAACCAAAGTAGTCACAAGGATAGTGACCAGTACTATCTTCATATCATATTAGGATCGATAAACACCCCATGTCTTCACATATTAACAGGTAATTTTTAAAATTTCTCTAGCTACGAATACTGTCAGTTTTATCATCAACAATTCATAAGTGGTAACCCCTTGGGGTGCAGCAGGCTGTACGAGGTGATATGTTGTGATGACATATCTCTGGGGAGGAACAAAAGGAAACAATTCCAAAGCAAAATTCGTAAATACTTTTGTAATTATTGTTACTTCTAGTATAACAAACAATGAGTTTTTAGCAAAAACGTTACTTTAAAAGTTCATGAAATAAAACTGTTTAATAAATTACTATAGAAATCACCAATGAGAATTTGGCAACATAGAAAAGTTAGGGCAAAGAAAGTGATCATATAAAATAATGATAATGATATAAGGGCTTTTATGGGGTATACCTAACTGAATATAAGATTCCCCTCATAATACTTTCGTAGAAACCAGGAGTATCTCAATATCAAGATGAGCCGGATGAAGAGCATAAAAAATGCACTTAGAATTGAAATGAAGAGGCGCTTTCGAGCTAGATCAATCATGAGACGGACGAACCCGGAATTGGAATGGCACTTGAGAGCTTGAGGAAAGAGCAGAGGAACAAAGTATACAGCAGATTAAATTTTAAATAATAAATTAAGAAATTCAGTGTAATACGAAGACGTTATTAGGCTTGAATGCAGAATTAATAGCTGATACTCTGTAGCTAACACAAAATATACCAGACATTTTTAGAATATTGTTAAAAGAATAGAGAAATAGGCTAAATATGATAATGATCTAGTAAATGAGAACTGTATTGCAGTAATCGATTTCTGCTCATCAACGGATTTTAATACATGTGGAGTTGGTCGTTGCTTAGAACATCGTACGGGGAACAGATGCCAGTGCCCAAAAGGTTGGATGGGGAGAGGATGTCAACGTGAGTATCATTTATGTAATTTTATTTCCTTTCATTTAAGGTAAATATGTTCTGAATCCACATTATTTCTTCTTTTATAATAGAATGAACATATTGAAATAGTACAAGAAATTTTTACTAATATACTACAATATAATGACTTTCCCCGTTTTTCCAACTCTTTGTTCTCTCCTTTATGTCATGTTCTAATCGCGTGTCAATAGCGAACACTTCTAAAAACATAAATCTACCATGGATTAGACGCAGGTATTTTGGGCGACAAGACGCTTTTGAATGATATAGAATTTACGAACAATAGAAGATAGACGTTATAGAACAACGAAACCTAAATATTATAAGTTTCCCACTCAAAAGTAGGAATATTTTATCAGAAGGATTTATGTATATAAAGATTATTAGTAATAATTCCATAGGACCGTGCCAAGATGTGTATCGGAGTTGTATTCGTTGGAAAGAGGAAGATAGGTGTAATTGGACGCGACCATTTTCACCATTTTTTTCTGACAACTGTGCACTAACTTGTGGAGCATGTCAAAAGAATGGAATGAGTAAGTGTGAAAAAAATATGTCAAAATGTTGTATCAATTTTAATAAATTATAGTAATATGCTCTTTTTTTATAAAATTTCTAAAAGCTAATATAATAAATTATAGAGTTACCACTAACTCTACCCCCTATTCTTGATAATATAGCATGGTTTGTTGGTCGATGGGAATCAAAAACAACAGCTGGAGACAGGTAAAGCCTAATAAATATTGATGCTTGACCTTATCCCTCTAATGATAACAATATTAATTATGCATGCAAATAGATAGCCCCTTGTTACAGATTTCCAGAGCCCATGACAGGTCCCTACCGAGAAGTTCTTGAAGTACAAATTTCGGATGTACCAATGTTCGATAGACCTCCAGTTAACATTAGGTATAAGTTTCATAAGCCTGAATTTATATTCAACTACTCCTCACTTTCTCAATTAAATACTTTTCATATTTTTATAAATTCAGGTAAATATGTGTTGCATGTAAAGGTTCAGGTAGTAAAAGAAGGTATCCCCTAAGCTTATTGTAAACCAGCTTCTGATGTGAAAAGTCAATATGAGATATATGCACACTTAATAGGTTCCTGACATGATGAGATACGGATGTCATTATAGAATGGGAGAACAGGACACTTTAGACAAAAGGCACTGAAGTATTTAGATATCTTACGCCATAAAAGATTGCAGAATTAACTTGTAATTGGATAATATTTCGAGAACAGTTATAGTTATCCTAAATTTCTATACAATGTATTCAACGTCATAAAATGGTACCAACTAGCAGTGAGACTTACGATATTCACTGTTCATCAGCTTGTAGAGATTGAGAATATTGTTTAATGAAATAAAAATTTTAATTAAGCTATATATTATATTGGCCTTCCATATCGCATTTATCTATTTTTCAGAATAATGGTAGAGCACTGTCATTGAATGTGGAATATAAAAGCGAATTTAGTAAAATAATGTCCCCAAATTTATCTTGAAAACTGAATTAATTATATGGAAAGAATTAAATCTTTAGAAAAAAATTATCTATGGTTGAAGTAAGCGGAAATGATAACTTATATTTCAATGTTTGTGCTTAGTTATTTATCTTATTTACGTTATAGATATCATCTAGGTGTACTATTTAGTCACATAAAAGCTATCATAACCACAATTACAGTACTTATGCGATAACAGCAGACGGACGGGACATCCATAGTGAGGTCGGATTTATGACAAGCAAACCATTCAGGGAAGACACAGGATTCGTAGAGTACGACAAACCAATCAATGGGGATGACAAAGTCGCCATAGAGAGTGTGGGTAACAACGGTAAGGATTTCTTGTGTGGAATGTGGTATTTAAATATTAAGTAATTTGTCTGTATCTATATACTATTAAAATATAAAGTTTTCAGTAGAACGAAAAGGACTACAATAGTTTTTTTTAAGTGATTTAGTCTAGGCTTAGTCATTGCATTTATATCATCAACTATATAAATAATATTATATATGACAAAAGGTTAATTACATACAACTAACCAAAATATAAGGATCAGTGTGCAAGGAATCAAATTGAAAAGATAGTCACAGTTTTAGTTTATCTACCTTTCTTAATAATTCTTTTTAAAGTCCTATATTAATAAGTTTTCCAAAAACATATTTGCTTGTTTAATAGAAGATAATGGAAAGTTAACTTAGTTCTTGGCTTAATTACTATACCCATCTAAAATTTGTTGGATAATTTGAAAGAACTATTACTTAAGGTGTAGTAAATGTATCTATTGTTCATTGAACCAAGGCAGATGCGTCCCAAACAACAGTATATCTTCTAACAGAATGTCCGAGTGACACTTCATATCATTTCGGATGAAGGCGCAAAAACATAGCGAATACGAGTATCGAGGGGAAACATCTCTAGGGAGAAAAATCTTGACGAAAGGATTTTGCATGGACTTTGGAGCAAGAGGTTCCAAGTGATAAAATGAGTCATAAATACCTTTATGATGCAATTTGCTACTATATTTATTAATTTTAGATAAAGAATATAGTTATCATTTCTAGCTATTCATTATTTACTAAAAATTACTAAGATGTTAATGTAAAACATATAATTATGTCTCAATGCCGTTATTGGGCAAGGAATGATGAAAACGTGCTGAGACTTTCCCAATTATGCAAATTTAACACTCATACTACCCCATAGAATATTTTCAAATGTACTAATTGTTCGTGGTTGTGCTTGTCTTGCCTTAGTCGCTGCGTCTAAAGTAGACTAATCAGGGCGTTGAAGCTCGCATCCACCAGTCTGCGGATAGAGTTGGATATAAAGCATGAATAGGCTACTTAGTCCGATCATAGGCAAAATGATTTGGAAGAAAAAAGATAATCTCCATATGAGATTTCCTAAATATGGATTAAAAAAGCCAGCATCAATTTTTTCCTACAGAAATAGCAATATACAATATTTTTTGTTTTTTCACTTCTAATAAAATAAAAGTTCTGCTTACGTTATTACCTATTTAGAAATACACTTATGAAATATCTAAATCAAATTGGTTTATGTTACAAATGCTGATTATTTTAACAGATTTAAATATTAATATTCAGGTTTACTGATTATCGAGGAAGGGATTGTTCGTGGAACAGCAATTAAACTCGAAACAAAGTACAGAAAATCGGTAATTGGCTGGAGGAAGGAGTTTAAGGAGGTAGGTAACATATGGTTAAAAACCAGTGGAAAATATTCTATCGGAAGAAACCAAAAAAGTGAAAACTGAGAAAGTAATGAATGCATTATGAAACTTGTTATAGGCTAAACGTATGTTTTTACTGATTGGTCCAAATCTTATGGAAGAGAGAGTAATCATTACAAATTCAAAGGGAGTAACTAAAAAATGGCTTAAAAGGTGGGTTAATTGAAGTAAAACTAGATGGAAGGTATTCCAAAAGTTTAACTTGACTATCTATAAATTCGAGTTAAGTTGAAGGTATTAAAGGTATCATCGAACCTTCAACTATCTTGAAGAGTTCGTATCGGAGGACAACAAAGTAGATTAGAAGTCTTTATAAAGCATTTAAGTTTCATTTATATTTGTTAAATTGCAATTTTTGCCTTTTGAAAGTTTGAAATCTCTTAATACGTATAAATTAAATAAGAAGAGCATAATGTTATAATACACTCACCAATTCGAAACTTCCAGATAAGCTGATGGTGTTCTTGACGGCATCCTAAATATGTAGTTTACTTAAATCGTAATCGGGTAAAATGAAGGCTTAATAAATATTAATTGTGTTCCTTATTGTTCTATAAAATAAATCTAACTTTGATAAATATTGTTCAATACAATTTAACTATTACCAGCTTAATTATTTGGTACAAGAATACACTCATTGAAACAGACACGATTTTGCTCGGATGTGTTACTGGTCGGGTGCCCTTTCTAAAATATAATTTTCAGTTTATAAAATCTGTGCAAATCAGTCATATATATTGGGATATTTTTAATTGTTTAAATACTAGTTTATATAAATAATTTAAGCGGGAGTCATATGGATCAGCCTCATGGCTTAAATAAATATCGTTATTTTTTTCACTGAGAAAAGTATTCAACCCAGAATTTAATTTATTAGTTTAGTAAAACATTTTTATATCAAATACATGGTCTAGTGTTAGTGGACGCATGTTAATAGTAATGAAATAGACAATTGCTTCTACAAAAGCTCACATCCTCAAATTGATTTGAATCCCCTGGGTTTGAATTAAACCAAGATCCATTTGAAACTCTTTCTTACCACATTCCGATGCTAATCAACTTTGTCGGGGCGTTCCTCTCAAAACAAAACACAAGATGAAAGTGACATTCTGTTAACGAAACACAGAAAATTTGATCTTGGCATTTGTGATCTATAGTGTAGTGATCTAATTTTTTTCTTCATTGCAAATTTCAAAAAAAAAGATTCAATCGGCACACATATTATTCGATAATATCTTTGAGACTGCTTCCTGTAAGCCTATACTTTTGTTTTTTCTCTAGTGGTACTCATCATAGACGACTATTCTATTCTAAGCAATATAGTTTTATCTTTATGGTATTATCACAGAAAGTAACAGCGAAATTAATTATGAGTAGTATTCGTTTTGGCATCAGGTAACAGGTTGACTACTAGCACTTATATATCAACTCAGTTAAAGTAATGCCAATAGTGAAGAATAACAGACAAAGAACAACACATTTTTGAGGCTTAGATTTACGACATAACATTATTTTATGTGTCAATATCTTGTATTAAAAATAGTCACATAACCTTTAAAAGAAAGGCAACTATAAGTGTGCATAGTTTTTAGGATAGAAAAGCAAAGTTAGAGCGTTATTTCCTGGAAGTGATCAGTAGAGTGAGTGATCCAGAATCACTGCTTTATTCCCAATAGGTTTCTTTTCATGCAACTCTATTTGGCGTTGACGTCACTTCGATGGGATCTTCTGGGCGCTAGTTAAAAATGACAAGTGCGCCCCATTGCAACGACTAAGCTGTGATGTCCAGCGCTGGGATTGAGTCGTGTTGTGATTCCATGCAAGATTTACTAGTATCCCACTTAACCTGCACTTTGTTCTTTAAATAAGGTTTCATAAAACAATAAACCGTACTAGTTCTGAAGTGAATTTTACCAGCAAGTACTAATGAAGAGTATGCGTTGACGCGTTAAAACTAACCTGTAATACCGTAGCAGATCGTCGTGTAACCTATAAGTTACAGGAATATCTGATCTCCGAAGTGTCTTAAAATTTTCAGGTAGAAGGTAATCATTTTTCCCAAATGCCCTTTTCAATCTTTCCATTGGAAGATTATTCATAGAAGAAGAAGCAAAAGATGGGTGTGGAGCTGTCATTTCTTCAGGATTTTGTTTATGCAATTCATTCAGGTTTTCTTTAGCCGGAATATTATAGTTTTTGAAATAACCATTAAAAGATTGAATGTCGTGGTCTCGAATGGGGACCTAAAATTTTCCACTATTTAGTGAATACTTCTTTATATAGCAAAACAATCTCAATTTAGCGTTAATTATGGGAATAATTTGCGTAAATAACCATAAATTCACCTGATCTTTATTTTGATAAGACACTTTGTTCTTTTCAGGTCTCATCACAGGACCCATGCACATAACTATTCCTATTAAGGACAATGACCAAACAAATAAACGGATCATCTCCGTATAACCTCAAGAGGTGAGTACTGAGCTTCCAGTCCAAGTAGCATTGAGCATTAGGTTCAGTAATAAGCCATGAAATAATAAAGACGAATTCGAATGTATTCTTACTATGTAAGTAATAATATTTTTCAGTAATCAATAGATGAAATACGCCTAAATTCATACGCAATATATGCAAATAGAAAATTGTGATAGTTGATAAGGCCCATACTAAATATACTGGATGATAGATAATTTAGATGATTTCCATTATAATTTCAACATAATAATGTCGACAAGTTAAATAAAAATTAATGTCAATTTATTAGCAACGAGATAATTTGATTTAAGACAGTTGAAAAATGGAGTGTTAGATTTAATTGTTAAGTAAGTAAATAATATGATAGGTAAAATAGGAAACATTTCTACATCGGCTCATCGTCAGCGGCCGGCGCGTGGCGGCCTTCTGGAGGGCGGAGTCTATAGGATGGATCGCACTCAAGGGAGTCCGCCCCTCAACACAACTATTCAATCCTGGAATCTATCCGCCTATGAAGCAATAGCAAGAAGGGGTCATATAGAAAATCCTATTGGAGAAAATAAATCTACTCATGTTCTATGGGAATTGTATCAGAGGAAAATTCATGGGAAAGAGATCACATTCATGGAGCAAATAATATTAATCACCTACAACTCCCAAATGTATTCTGCGAAATATAAACATCTCAGAAATATTCTAATAGGTGGTATAAAATTCATTTTATTGTTTAGTTAATAATTTAACTGTTTTGTTATGTCACTAGAATTTAATATTGTCAACTACATCTCTAAGTACATATATATGTTCAAAAAGATATTATCTTGTTAGGGAACAATAGAAATGTATTATATGCATCCAGTTTGAAAAGAAACTAATGTTTTAATTAAGTGATATAACTTTTTAAAAGATCTAGAAAGACGTTCTGGTCGCAGTAAAACAGCTAGTGATGTAGTTCCAGAACAGAATTCATCTAATGAGATTTTCCTTAAAATTTCTAATAATCTGAATGGTAACAAGGACACTATGACAAATTGAAGATAACTAATAAACATTCCAACTTTTTCTAGATATTCATATTATGAAATAGATTATATTTATCAGTAGTTATAAATTTTATAGTTCCTTTTATTTTTTAAAACAATACATTATCGTCTTTATGAGTAACGTCTGATTATTTCCAATTGAGGGTAACTGATTAGAAAATACCAAATTGGAGATACATTTCCATTAGGATGTGAGTATTTTAGTAAACAAATTATTTAAAACTTGAGCCAGTTATGTTTTGAATAAGCCTATTACTGAATATTTTATGTTAATTTCTCATAGTGATGTTTATCTGAGACGTTTAGTTAAGCAAATATTCTTTGTTTGTACGAATAGTTTTTTCGCATCTTAATTGGGTAAAAATTATTGCAGTTCATTAATCAAATTCATTACAGGAATATTTTCCGAACTATTCAAGGTGGATTTGTTTAAGCACAACTTGGTAATCCATTCACTTCATTGTATTTGTGCAGTCAAGATATGGGGAAGTAACAATAGTTGTGAAGAATCCTTGAATATTAAAGATGGATAACAATTATAGGAACAATAGGGCGAATAAAAAGAAAACTAGATCATGATATTTGAGGGCATTTAAGCAATTTGTAATTAGCAGGCGTTGAATGCAAACAATATTTTTTCGCTTTTCCTCATTCTGCGCTCAATAGTCGTTAGTACAAAGGTGATAGTTATTAGCATGAACATTTAAACAATTGAAGGCATACCGTTAGCTTAAGATAATTAGTATAAAAACGTAGCTATGGTACAATCCAAAATCTTTTAATTCAAGAAAGTACTTGATGTATCAGTTAAATCAAACCGAATGGCCTTTTACTCGAAAAGAATTTCTTACATACTTAGGCTAAAACTAGAACGAATTATTTTCTTATCTAAAAGATCCTGCTGTTAGTGTTACATCTAATAATTTTTCCACTCACTTGAAATAAGATAAAGTGTTACGGAAATCAATTATTTCAATAAGTACGTCATGCTGACCTTGATATTTGGGAACTCTAGTAGCATAAATCCAGGATTTTGAAAATATCTTTGCACCGAAAATATGCTTATGAAAAACAGGCTTGCAAAAGGTTTAATCGGGAAGTCTCAAAACACTCCTTATATTAATATAAACTGCATCCTCCCAGTATTAGTTTCGAGTAATGTATATGTGATAACACTCGGAATATAATGCAGAAGTTTCTTCAGAAATATTATCCATACTTTGTTTCGCATTTAGCAACATTCTAAATGCTTCACACAATTGTCAAATATAAATTGCAACAATTTTTGAACATTAATTTATGCCAGTGAATCCATGTTATAGCTCAATATTTCTACCATTACGAAAATACACAACTTTCTAATAAATTCATTTTGATAAATACTTACGCAGCTGAACTGCAAGTATTTTGATTGTAAACAGCTCAGTTAGGGACGAGTTACGGCGTAAGTCGGCACAACAAAGTTGATTCTGTATTTATAGGTTCCAGGCTAAAATTTAAAGTTATTTTAGAGTTGATTTTTAGATGATTGGTTCTTTGCTAAATGCTATTTGGTATTATGCTAAAAGCCCAAACTAATTAAAATAAAATGTGATTATAGGAAAGAGGAAGAAATGTTTGAAGCGTACGCGACCAATGAGGTAGCTACGAAGCTAAATCTTGAAATAACTTCAATAGTATGCCAAAGTAGGTCCCATCTATTGTTCTATTCGGCTATTTTATAAATTAGAGCAGAAGAATAGTTTGTATAACAGCCTTTTAGAGTCCTCAAACAGTGTTCTTGCGGGTAGTAAAGTTGGAGAGTTATTTGTTTGTAGCCCAAATAGTAAGTCTTATCTTTTGGTTTCTTTACTGTATTTGGTTATGTAGAGATTTATACGTTGTGACTATTTTCATAATAACAGAATAGCAGTAATGTGCCTTATTTTATGCTTATAATTGTTTTTTGGAAGAACGTCGCGGCTTTGGGCTTACAGCATGTAAACAGTTCGAACGTCGTGCTGTTCTTGACCTCACTATATGTGAGAGGGAAGAACTATTAATTTGTATGTCGGATGGGCAACTGGCTGCACATTATTTAGGTAATCATTTACAGTTTCATTAATATTTGTTTTCCACATGTTTGCTAGACTTAGATATTTTACAGTTTTTCATATATTGAAGTCTCATTTGTGTACATAAGCTGGTATTTCTAAGGTTTACGATTTTTATAATCACTTAGAAAATTCAAATCTATTGGTTCTAATACTTTGTAGCATTTATATTAGTACTGCAATTAATTCGTATGTTTTGTCAGATGATCGGCAATTTCCTGTGATTGCTATTTTGCATAAAGTAAAACCTGTACATAACTTTGTAAAGTGGAATCCTAAGGTCGGTAATTTTACTTTTCATATGCTGCTTCTGTCAGGTTTAATTTTAATTGCTATAAATATTTGAGTTATTTATTCATAAAATGATTAGAATGAAAAATATTTAATTTTTTTTAGTAGCATTTACAGGGTAGCGATTCACTCTATTTAATTGTTTCATCTAAGAAGAGACTATTCATGTTTAGATGGGCTGATAAAGATTTTCAAGATGTCCAGTTTGAATACAACCATTCATTTGCTGATAAACCTAGTACAATGAGGTTTGTTTATTTTTTATTAGCACGTTGATTATTGTCATTATAAGTATTTTTAGGGTTTGCGGGAATAATCTTATATTTTCTGTAGGGAAAGAGTACTATATTATAAAACTCATTGAAAATAATTCAGCCGATGGGGAAGTAAGTTTATTTTTGCCATTTTACCTATTTTACATATAAAAGAACAATTGCTGTTTTTTAGTCGTTTGTGGGCGAGATACGCCGTTTGTTTGAATTTTCTGATTCTGCGGTTATTGTTGATATCTATGATCGTAAATTGCTTGGATTTTGTCGTGGTGATGTTCTTGTTCTGTACAATTATGATGGACAGAACACCGCTCACATCCCAGATGTTCGTTTTAGCGAGCCACCTTTGGATATGGGTGTGTAATATTGTAATATCATTGTAAACAACTTAGAAGTTTGTATCATTTACAAAAGGTTATTTTTTAGTATACAATAGTCCTTACCTCGTCTCTTTACTGTCAAAAGGTCGCATTGAAGTTCGATCTCTCAGTCCGTCTCTATTAATACAGACTATGGTTCTAAATAGAGCAAGAGCAGTATGTGGAGGAAACGCGTAATCCCCTTTTAAATTCTAAACATTTACTTAATTCCATTGGTTTTTGTCTTTTTGATCTTTATGTTTCAGTGGATATGTTTATGTTAGCAGTCCTAATGGTGTCTGGATTCTCGATGCCCATACAAATTTGAGAAAAAATTTATCTATCCTGATAGATGAAAAAAATTTCGATCTAGCCATTCAGTTAGTGGTGCGTTAATCATTTTGTAGTAAGATACAATCAGTGTTCTAATATATTAATTTCGATGAATTCTTTCCTATGCTTATTCATTTTAGGAAGAATTCAATATTTTGAATACATATGATAAGCTTGAAATGAAACGACAAGCGGCCTTAAATTTATTTAACAAGCGGAAGTTCGAAGAATCGTTTGCATTATATGCAGAGATTAAAACTGGTGGGTTAATTTGCACTTTTATTATTTTTAAATTTTGCAAGTATGTATTTTTAATTGATGTTATTTAATTTTAGATGTTATTACTGTTATCCAGCTCTTCCCTCAATTATTGCCAGAAAAGCTTCAAAAATCTGTTCCAATCCTAGATTTACCTGCAAATGATATGAAACGTGCACTTCTTGCATTGGGAAATTACTTATCAGCTGTATGTTTCTAAGTTACTTAAAATATATAATGCTATAAACCAATATTAACTGATAAAATATGTTTTTAAGGTACGATCTGACTACTCTAAACAATTTGACCAATATCATAAAGATAAGACTACAGGACATATGAAAATGAGTTCTGAGGATTTCAAAGCACTCAAAATATCTCTTCAAGCAGTTGATACTACTTTGCTTAAATGTTATTTGCAGGTGATTCATCTATTTTAATAATTCTGAATTGTCCTCGATGCTTATTTTTTGAATATATGATATTTATATGATGATAAAGATTTTTTTAGACAAAACCATCATTAGTAGATCCACTGCTTCGTCTACACAATAATTCGTGTTTCTTCGAAGATGCTGAAAAGATATTAAAACGAGAGAATTGTCTTCCATCGTTATTTGTTTTATATGAATCAAGAAAGAAGCATGAATTAGGCTAGTAACTAAAATTATTCATTGATAATATTTAACTGCATCAACATAATTCTGGTTTTTACACCAACTACTATTTTCAGCTCTCGAACTTCTCTATTCACAGGCGCTTAATCCTAATGCAGACCCATTTTTTAAAGGTGTGGATCGTACTATAGAGTACCTACAAACACTGGGTAATACTCATTTGGATCTTATTTTTAAATATAGTGCATGGGTCTTCGATAAGAACATGCATAAAGGGCTAGAGGTTAGTATTTTTGAGGTATAATTTTATGCATATTAAGATCACTAAGAATTATAATTTGTTTTAAGATTTTTATTGGTGATGAGTCTGATGTTGCACGAAATTTAGACAGAATGAAAGTGTTGAGGTTTCTAGAGTCTCACTGTGTCGCCGCGGCTATACCATATCTAGTTGGTTGAGATGTTTAAAATTTGTTATTCTTAGTATTTCTGTTTACAGATTATATAATTATGAACCTCTAATAATTCTATTTAGGAACACTTAATCTATAACTGGGGTGAAACAAGTTTTCATCAAAACCTAGCAGAATATTATATAGCCAAAATTAAAATATTGTACAAGGATTATGTTCATGTGTTTCCTGACGGTTAAGTATTCATATTGTGTTACTATTTCTTTCTGTAGAGTAATGTCTCGATAATTCTTAAATATTACAGATGAGAATATCACTTTTGCTGGGGATGAAGAGGGTGATCTCGGAGTATACCGAAAAAGTCTTCTTAAATTCCTTCAGTTTTCCTTTGCATATAATCCGAACACAATCCTTTCGCATCTTAACAATTATTGTTAGTTTAGTTACTTCTTTAAAGAAATGTAGAGAGTTCGTATATATTTTAAGATAAAATTATTATATTAGTGTGGGATGAAATAACTTCAGCATTCTATGAGGAGCGAGCACTCGTTCTTGGCAGACTTAAGCAACATGAGCAGGTTCCTGTTCTATATTTCATATATGATTTTTTTTTAGTAGTAATTTTTCGTTAAGGCTTTAACTATCTATACTTCGATTCTTAACGATTTTGATGCTGCAGAAAGATACTGCAAGTTGTACTATAATCCTAATGATGATTGTAACTCACAGGTAAATTTTTTATTGCTATGTACTTTAGCAGTAATATTTCTAGATTTCTGATTTTATAGGTCTATTTACTACTATTTAAAGCTTATATTTGTCCATCTGACCCTATCAAAGCTGGGTTATCAAACAAGGATTTTCCTGTACCATCACCCGATGTGCATAATTCAATAAAAGTTCTTAGCAAGCATGCTAACATGATAAATATTGGTGAGTATTTCGACTGAATAAGTCTTGATCCAACGTGATATATTTTTCAGTCTCTGCTATTGAGCTTATCCCTCCTGATACACCATTAACGATTTTATCAAAGGCCCTTAATGCCGCGTTGCAGACGACTCAAGATGAAGCCACGGCTGTATGTGTTTTATAAACGTTTTACATTTTTACTTTGGTATAAAGATCGTGATACTGATGGAATATTTTAAGAGTGCATTACGTCGATCGGTATGCCTAGCCGGGCTTGAAAAAAATGAAGCACGTCTTAGAAATATTGAAAGTACACGGATAGTTATCACAAATTCAAGCGAATGCGTACACTGCAGAAAAAAAATTGGAAATAGGTAGATGTTTTAAATATCTACTTAATGCTATCATATAATAAGCCAATATTTAGTTACTTCGGCTAATTTTCAGCGCATTTGTGAGATATCCAACAGATGACAGCTTAGCTCATTTTGGTTGTTATAGTGAGGGCCCTACATAGGAAGCCACAATTTAATGTTGTCGTATTGATGTAAAGGGTTTCTTTATAAGTTCGTTCATAATTAACTACTTTTCTACTTTATTAATTTTTTAAATTATTTTTATCATCACTAACTTCACACAACCTCATACTGTAAATATTTACTATTATAGTTGATCTTCATAATTTTTACTTTGCCTTTTAGCACACCACAGATGCCTAGTATTTGTACAATTCTTGCACTGTGATATTCTTTACGAGTTTGTGTAAATTATAGCTGATATATTATTTGAAATCTATTTGGTTATCGAATTAATTTAAAATAAATATATATAGACACTTGTTAAGCTTAGTTTTGGCATAATTACCAATATATAGGTGGGGTATTTCCCTAGCAATAGGATACATGTGGATCCATGGATTATTTGAAAAGGAATTAAACAGAAACAAGAGTATTACTATAGCATCTTTTGTTCTGTTTCTTCCAACGTCTGCAGGTATGTAGATTTGACAGGATATTTCTATCGTCTAGTAATCAGCCATGAAACAAATGAAGTATAATTGAGGAAATATCCTTTATCTATAGACCTTAATACAGTTGGAAAATAGTACATGCCATTCGGGGCATCATTCCTTGTAAATAAGGATCATTTTAAACTGCGAAAGCTGTTATTTCCGAGATTTTGAAGAAATATTGACTCATAACTCCCGAATTAGAATTGGAAAATTAGTTCTATATGTAGTTACTAATGTTTGGTTGCGCCTATATTAGACTAAGAAATTGGATAATTTATGGAGCTCAAATTACGCAGATGGCTAAACTTGGGTTTCATAAAATACTGTAACATTACTAGGCCATATGCGACTGAGTCATTAAATTTCCTGTCTATCAATTTGAAATATGTACGTTTAATATTATCGGTCATGACGACCGACTAAAATGCATAGCGCAATTTATGAGTCAAAATTTCTTGAGATTTACATCCATATTTGACTCCTAAAAGTTAAGAAGTTATATCTCCTGTTTTTAAAATTGCACCTAAATGCAGACGACTAACTTTAAATCAATCGGTTACCAAAACAACATTAACTTTAAAAAACTTTCGAACACTCATCTGCGTCTTCAAATTAATATTATTCATGAAGTACTCTAAATATTCCACACTAACTGGAAGGAATGTTTACCAAATCATTTTGAATCTAAATAAAAGCAAGTGCAACATAAAGTGGCCGTAATTGTCATTAAAATTTGAGACAATGGCAGAAACGTCACGATACAATTGAAAGCATGCTACTTGCTGAAGCAATATAGTGAATGCAAAAAATACGTTAAATATAATTATATAAATAAATAATGTCTTTGCTTCTGAATACAACTCTTTAAGTACATTAGCAAAGATTTAATTACAATTCTAAGTGTTTTCAGGGAAAAACTGGTTATATCTTTGCAGCTTTAACCTATTATAAATATACTCTATCTTTATTCAAAGGGAATTTAAATACAATATTTGAGAATATCATTTTCAAAAATAATAAAATAAAAGGTTTAAAAAACTGTTGGTTGCTCGAAAAAATAAGTACCCCGGTGTTTTAGGTGGCACTGAACCATCTATGTGAATACGTTGAGGGTGATATGTGTATAACTTGAAAACAGCTTATAGCGAGTTCCTAACTGTGAATGTTTGCTAAAATTTTATTATTATATACTAGCTCGAAATTTTCTAATTTTGACAAGTAATATATCATCCCAATATATTTCCATATGCTAGAGTATTCGAGCAGGAACTAGATTCACGTAAAAAAGGGAAAAATAAATCGGATATGCAGCATGTCTAATTACCCTACTTGTACCATGAATATGTTTCTGTCTTCTGAGCAAATAGGGCGGAAATGGGTCCCTAATTAGGGATTCTTGATGGAAGATATAGGCAGTCCAAGAAGTATAAAGAAAAATACAAATACCTAAAAGTCAAAATACATAGTTCACTAGATTCAGTTAGACGAAGAATATTGTCTATAGTACTACGATTTATTAATTATTATGAATTCTATTATTGGTTTCATATTTTTAATATTCTTCCATGAGAACGAGATGTTTTTCGAACCACGCTTAGTTTTAATAACTGAGTTACAAATTCCTAGTTTATTAAATTTTAATCAAATATTATTCAAGATTATAAATAATAGTACTGGAAACAAGACATTACTAGCAATTGGGAAAATCGAAAAATATTCGAATAAATTGATTCTCTTTTGCAGTGTACAATCCTGCAAAAACTAAGGAGCTCTTAAAGAAGTCTATAAGTTATCATATGTTATATCTAATTCCGTTAATTCATTCACCTCGTGCTCTTTGTTTGCTCGTAGAGTGGAAAATATTTGTTTGGCAAGCGGGTAGATCGATCGCTTTTCTCAATATATATAAAACGAGATGTATAAGCCTATAAATATTTTGCTTAGATAGACATAATTTAAGATGAACATCATTGGACTTGAATAAATATAGGCTTATTGAATCTTCCACATCAAAATCATCAAAAACTCTCGACTGTTTGAGACATATTGCACTGTATTATTTGACAGAATTGATTAAATTACTAATATACGACCATTAGTATCATCTGAACGCCATCCCTCACTTTTATTAAAGATCCACAGTATATACTTGGGCGGCAAAATATGAAATTGAAACTTATAGATAAGACATTGACGTGCATATTTTGATAGGACATTCGAGATGATAACTGATTAGGTTCATGGTTTATTTTCCGCTTGCTAATTTCACACTAATTTAAACTTATTCTGACAGCATTATACGGGAAATAGTAAACAATTAGTATTCAATTTCCTGCAATACATATTATTATGAGATAATTGAAAGCAAGAATAATCTTTTGTGACAATCAAAACCGTGGGAATGAGATGGTATCATAACAATGAAGTGCTAATAACCGGTCATAGGAGACAAGATTGTGTAGGAACTGTGTGAAAATCATGATAATGTCAAATAAAAAATAGAAAAAAATACGGAAATTACTAGTTATAGAAAAAATCAGCTACTATAATTCTAATGGATTCTAAAATAACATCGGAATTTAGCTATTATTCAATCAGTTCGTATTCCTGTTCTCCTGGGAAATAGCGTTTCCTGAACCGCTCTAGAGGAAGTTGTATCAGTAGCATCAGAGCAGCGAACAGTGCCATTCCAACAAAGATGGCTACCAGTATGAGCAAATACGAATTTACATAGTGAGGTTCCATATTTTAACGTATGTTTGAAGTCCAGAGTGATTTGACAAAACTATCAAAGTGATGTCAGTCTATAACTCCTTTGTGTCTCAATTTTATTGAGATCTCAAAATACCTATCTGTCACGCCGTCCTGCGCGCAAATGTCGACTGGCAGCCTATAATAGTAGCCGATAATGGCATGAAATAGTATATAAACGTGTAGGACGCAGACAGATCAGCGCTTGATATGGCCTCGATGAGCGGTGAGGGTCACTCTTGGCAACGGGCCAGAGTGCCGGTCAGCCTAGCCACGCCTCCTCTCCCACCTTCGATCGATCGGCTTGTGTGGACACCTGCACATGACTCAACGGCTGGTTCCTATCCAAAAGCTACAGTATTCTCGAAGAGTCATCTTTAGTACAGAAGATTTCCCTCTGGAGTGCACGTTTATTACGACAAGGGTTAAAAACCCTTTGACTGCTGTATTTCCTTAATATATGACTTAGAGATGTTACTAATTGTATTTCTACTATATTTATCATATTTATATGGAACAGTTGAGCCTCAGGGTCAAGTTGAATTGGACCCAGGACTAATCCCTTTGAGACAGCCAATAAAGAACACTATTGGAGGAGTTTATTCTAATAATGTGACCTTATTCTTTCGGAACTCTCCCTATAGAGTGATGTCGGACCTTACTGTGGAAGTTGGAGCTACTTTAACGATAGAGACAGGAGTCCAGATGTACTTTGATACTGGAATTGGGTTAAAGATCAAGGGAGCTATCCAGGCCATTGTGGGTGTTGTTTAATCTTTGTTTCAAAATATCTGTACATAACAAAAAATAACTGAGTACTTCACTAATAGATATTAGCAACATTTTTTGCGAAAAAATGTTATTTTCATGTTATCACTTCAATTTTCTCGATATATCCGCTGCCTATTGGTGGCCCAATAGGCAATATCTTATCTTCTATGTCGTTATTGAATCGATTAAAATAGTAGCTTAAAATAGCAGACAGCTAACTACTAAAGTCAATAGAGATTCGTTAATTTTTGATACTCATGAATATCCAAAGTAATTATACTGAATAAGCATTTTTATGGAACTAAAATGCAGATAATCCTTTGATACTGGGAAGCCAGAAGTGTGAAGTGAGGCCTTGTTCATATTATGTAACGCGGTCTAATAACATTTCCAGCTGTGAAAACTGTTTGCTTTGTTCTGACTACCACAGACAGTACAGGTGATGCATACATACCAACGTGTGTCTTATCTTCAGAGCATTATCCTACAACTATATATATATATATATATATTTATTTATTTGTAATAATAAGGTCTATGTTTCTGGCGACAATTCATGAAGACAATCAATATTCCTATCGCGTCATGCTAACACCTCAGCCAGAAATAATGGCTGAGAAGAGCTTGGAGAATGACTCACTAAACGAATAGCATTCAAAGAGACGATTGTGAAAATATCGTAAAAGAAAGCAGTTACCATCACATAACGTTTGAAAAGCCAACTTTCGAAAAAGGTTGCAATAAATTTTATTTTTAAGTAGACATAGTCAGCAAAGGTTCTAGAGTGTTGAGATAATTCTTTTCTCTAAATTATATTTATTTAAGATAATTCAAACAATTATGTGTTTAATTAATACCTAGTATTTCTTTGAGCTTATTAGAGTCAAGAGACTATTTGATGTCACCCGATGCGCCCCATTGCTGAGCACGTATTCCTTTGCTTGTATAGTTCAAGGACAATGTTAGAATTCTAGCGATTATAAAAGAAATGATTTCCAATTAGAGTCTAGTAGTTCTACTAGATATTTTTGAAAGGCTTATGACTAACCAAATATAAAACTAGTATTAAGATAATATATTTTTCAGGGAAATGAATTCGCACATATTCAGTTTTTGCCATACCAACAACAACTGAACTATGAAAATTCATTCCCGGATTTTCGTTTGATCGATGGACCATCAGTAAGACAGGGTAGACTGCAAGTTCGATTCAGGGACAGGTGGAGATCAGTATGTACAATGGTTACGAAGTGAGTCTTAAAATATTAGGAATTTTAATTGGCTTCCCTTAGTTACTTGAGTAGTTAAAATATTTATTAACTTTTACCTAGAAGATTGTTAAGTAACTATAAGTAAATATCAGTGTCACTTAAAATAAATATAACACTTTAATTAATCAATTCGAGAGTAATATAACTTATGGCGTGCAGGTAATAATTTTCTCAAGATTTTGTTCTTCAGTTGGACAAGTATAGACACAAGCACAGCTTGCCGTTCTATGGGTTATAGTGATGGAGGTATGATTGAACTACAATTTTTCTTGTACTTTTTAAAAATGCAACTATCCTCATATTTATTTTTTCTTCTAAGATTCATTTGTTTTTAACCAGTTTTTTTGATTTATATATTTCTTATTCGAACCATGTGTCACTTTCTCTACTCAGCTTTATTTAATCAATATTTTTATTTGTAGAAATGCAAATGAACAACAGTTATTTTTATTTTAAGTAGTTGATCTGTATTTTACATAAAATTAGTAGCTAATTATTAGCAACTGAACTGATTTAAAAGTGAGTGAAATGTTTTGTAAGCAAAATTATTTTAATCTTAGTAAAGTAAGTTGTTGAACTCATTGTTTCTAAAACATCTGACTGCAACCACCCTGTATCATCTATTTTCGTTTACCATCTCGTCCGACCTCTCAAGGTCTCCCTGGTAATAATGACCTGAGAATAGAATAACGGACGCCCTATTGTGAGTGGAGGCGTTTGATTGCAGACATAAAGAGAAAGTGGAATGCCAAACGTCCATTCGATAGTCAGATAAAATAATTGTTCTAACCTATAATCACTTAGCAATCTAATACTTTTTTTACAAAAAAGATTCTCATATACAATAAATTTCTGTTAGGTAATTACTCTACATTGTTACTTCAGGGTTTCTAACATGGTATCGGCGCAACAATGAAACTTATCCATTTGTTCTACCTAAACCGGACTGTCATCCAGGAGCAAAAAGTCTTTGGGATTGTCCAGGTTTTTCTGATACTAACCAAATAAGATTGTCTGAGAACTTATGTCAAGGAGAGGACGACTTAGGAATAGTTTGCTGGGGACCTCCCTCATTTCAAGGGTGGGCTAAACATTGGAAAGGTTAGCATCTATATTAAATTATTTCATCTTGTTCGATATAACAGAATTAATAAAAATTTCTGGCAAAGTATTGAAAGTATTGTCAAAATTTTATCTGTTTAATCGTTTTATGCGAATTAAAACTTGTAGGTCTTTTATTTAAGAAGGAACTTATTATTATTAAATTTCATTCTTTGGAGTCCTATCTATTTTCATGCTTGTTAAATTTGTTTGTTATATTTATTAAAGAGGATTAATATCAATTTTCAAATTATTTCAGGCCTCCAGATTTTTAACTCACCCTTCAGTTATGTGAATGCTGATCCAGACTTAGTTTCTGTACAAAAGGAATCGCAAAGTCGACTTGAATTTATTGATATTTTATATGCAGGTTACGATGGGTGAGTGCAAAAGCGAAACAAAGTATTAAGTGAAAATCAGGTATGGTCTTTTGCATATTATGCTACTTCAGAGATCATACATACCAGGCTTATATCAAATAATAAGGCGGCGTATCACAATAAGTGTTAATAAATGAATTATTTTCTAGAGTGACAAAGAATGTAACTGCTGCACTTTGGATTGAAGGAGTTGCTCCAATAATGAATGGACTACGTGTGGAAAGAAGTGCGCGAGATGGAATGTACATTTATGAACCATCTGGTTGGTCAAATGAGTTGTGGTACAAAATTATTTAGAGGTGTCCGATGTGTCAATATGGTAATTGAATATCTAAAAATTATTGAAGTGCTTAAATGACCTATGGATATTAACACTAGTACTTACAGGGCCAATTCTAATAGCGAACTCAACGTTTTCGTGGAACAGAGGCCACGGTATTGCAGTCGATAATACAACCGATGGCAGAGTATTTATAAACATGACAAGAATTGAGAGCAATTATGGAGATGGAGTGTGGTACAGACAGAAGATTGGCACAAACCTTCTCGCACATGGAATAAGTTCGCTATTATATATTTCTTAAATGCAAAAAAAATTACTTTGTTCTTTAGAAAATGTCCGGAATGGTATTCTAAAGTTTCATTCACAAGCTGTTTTAGATTTGGCTATATAACATCTTTTTTTTAATAATTTGCAATTAAAACAGAAACTGCTTTAATTTGCTATGTATTTTAGGAGTAAAACGAGAATTAGGATTCTACGAAGAAGAAAAACCACGAGCAGACATTTGTCTAACACATAAAGTTCCTTCTAATCTATTTTTCCCACATCTTCTTTCCATCCATCTTGCTAATGGAACACTTATTGATCCCAGTTTACCATATGGTTGTTGGATAGTAAGTAGTTCCTAATTCTTACTTTTTATCCATTTATTGCGTTTGGTTCCATTTTTAATTATAGCGCTAGAAAATATAAATTTATCTGTATATTTAAAATTTTCAGAGCATCTCCTTACCACCTCGACTTCCATACACATACTCATTGCAATTTTTATCCATCAGAAATAGAAATCCCAAAGCTAGTTCGACATATCTCATTGTATGTGACGCAACTGAAGACCTAAACGCATGTGCACTTGAAAGACACCGCATACCAATGCTGGACGGCGTCTACCCACAAAGCCTCAATATAAAGTAAGTATAGCACGGCGTACGCCTTTCAATTCACTAGCGCTTCCTTAGTCTCAGACGGGATAGGTACCGATCACGGATATCACCAACGAGGAATCCATTGGTTGTCTTCATTGACTGACTACACGCACCGAAACGTGTATACACTAGCGGCCTATTCTTAGGCACGCCGTATGCCAGCCAAGTTCTCTACTATTCAAGTATAACACCACACCGCAAGTGGCTTATATTTCAAAAGTATATTGATGAAACTGTAGAGCGTATAACCTTCTGAGTAACATATATGTAGTTGAATTAATAATTTAATGTTTACAGTTAATACTCAATATTGTTTGTAGAAGTTCTGGCCTTCCTATCTATTTGGCTTTGGATCATCAAATAGAAGGTCATAATATAGGATATGTAGCAGGAGATGTAGATGTGCTATTCAGAGTTCATGCCAGTGTTATGGGTACGTTGAATAATAAGTTATACGAAAGTTATACGTGAAAAACGTTTCAATCACTTTATAAGTGCTAATTTTCTTAAATTTAGATAAAGCCTTCTACGGACTTAATATCACCAACTCAATTATTAATAATAACACGGGAAATGGCATCTACTGTAATGATATTAGAGAGCGCACTGCTCTTTCAAATGTTACTTTGAATAAAAATCAAGGAGTGGCTGGCTTGCTTGTGAAGGTAAAGTTTTGTATCTACCCACCTCCTAATTTCAAATGCTTAGGGAAAATTTTTTTAAGATTCATCACTATTTTTAAATGTTGCTACGCATATAAGTATTTTTAACGATCAGATTTTAGGACGGTGCAGCAGATATTTGGTTAAATGATACTCGCATTCAAGACAATTGGGGTGATGGAATGAATATTAGCTATGCAGGAGGATCCATAACCGTAAATGGAACTAGAATAGAAAGGAATAGATGGAGGGGTAAATACAGATATTTTATTTTGGCAAAATATTATTCTATATACAAATTAATAGTGTTTATAATAAGTTATGTGTTTTATAGGGGCTGCGTTCCACTTCAACGACTCATCGCCATTCATTGCCCTTTATCAGGAAATTATTTTCAAAGGAAAACCTTCTAACAACATCTTCTACCTTCCAACAATAGTATCCGATAATGAATGGGGAGGGATACTTATAGGAAATTTCTGTCTTTCAACCAGCCGACGGATTGAGCCTAAGGTTTGTTGCAAGAAGGATATTTATTAGTAATAATAAATCTCTTGCCATTTCGTGAATTTAAAAATACTTTTAAAATAGGTTTTGATAAATTGGATTGAACTACTACATAATAGCTACCACCCAGCTCTAGAAATTCATTCTTGTCAAGGTAAAGATACATCCAGAACAATCATCGATGTTACAGGAAACAGGATAGAAGGTTAGTAAAATAACATTTTAAAACATAAAATCCCTCAATTATTGATACTACAATTTACGTGGCAAATTTTAGGGAATAAAGGAATGGGACTACGTATGGCTCCAACTGTCAATGTACATGCACTAATTAGTAGTAATCAGTTCTTAAATAATAATGATACAGCCCTATTCATAAAGAATTCAGAATATCCACAACTTTATATATTGGGGGCCAATGTAAGTTCTTATTTTTTCCTCAGCTTTAATGTGGATAAGTTCATGTTCAACTAAACTAATATAAATAAAAATAGTAAAGATAAAGACGTAAAAAAAATCTCAGTTTCCTACATACATTGATATAAATCATATAAATACATTGTTTTTTAAAGGTAACTATCTCGAAAAATTCATTTAAATTCAATCGAGGCAAGTATATTATCTCAATCGGTCTCAACGAGGACGCCCTCGAACAGAAATTGACCTTCAATCAACAAAATGAAGTAGGCTTATTATTAAAAGTGAAAGTGATATATAAAAGATTATATCACTTCTCAAATCTATTGTATGAAACAAGAATATTGGAGAAATTTTAATTAAAGATATGGTAATTAATTATCAGGTCCGAGAAAACATTGTATTTAACCCATATCCTCATCTACGCCCCCGTACAACTCCACATGCTGCACTTGTGGTTTCTAGCAGGTTTGCTATACCTGATGTTTTCTTATAGTTTATGCTACAGTTATTTATTTATAGCAATGTAGTCATCCATCGAAACTGTTTTAAAAACGCGCAAGCGGAGTTCGAGATAGGCACTGAGTTAGCTGCTCATGCGAAATGGATTGACGCCAGAGAGAATAACTGGGGTACTCCTAGCATACCACAGTTTATGAGAAAAATATTCGATCAGGTGAATTATAAATATCTCTGTAATATAGTATATAGAAATATAAGAGCTTGTATAGTACTTATTATATAATGCATCACTGGATTATTAATGTAGTATATTGCATGAAATGTTCTTTATATTTAGTTAATAAAACCCCCAAAAAATCCACATTTCAGCAAAATATTTCAGTTTAACCGTTACTCACTAGCAGCCATAGAGGTTGACCCATTTGCTGCTGTCTGTAACCAGAGGAACCCGCATATTACTAGAGTTCAGGAGTACTTTCGCGAGTTTCGTCACGACTCAGAACCATTCGTACTTGGAGGAACCATTTACGAAAACCATGATCTTGCACCTGGAAGGTAAAAGAATATATCATCTATCTTCTTAATATCGGATAGTATTTCATGTTAAAATGTATTATACATACGTAGGTATACTGTAACCGATGATTTACACGTAGTTCCTGGTGCTAAGTTAACTATCGCTCCTGGATCAATACTCGAGTTTCTTGACGGAATTGGAATGCTTGTACAGGTTAATAATCTTTAATTATTTATAAAATGGTTTATAACTTGCAAGATTAATGATATTCTATTCAATTCAGACGCATTTTACCGAACAATTTTAGGGTGAATTGTCACGAACAGAGTTCTATGGACATGAGAAAAAGGTGCTATTTACTAGCAAGCCATATGTTTTAAACCAGATAAGCAATATCCGTTTGGTAGATGATGATGGAAATTATGAAGTTGTGGAAGGAAGGCTGGAGGTCAGATATAATAGTATAGCAAAAAATTCTAAGAGTAAGAAGTTAATTTTCGTATCGCTGATTCTACACAAATTGTCAGGTGCTGGTAGATGGTGAGTGGGGAACTGTTTGCAATCGCTCATGGACAGCACAACATGCTAAGATGGCGTGCAACCAACTAGGACTGATAATGGACCCAGAATTCTTCGAAAACTGGAGAATTTTTCCTTCGAAGGGAGACTTATCCATGGTTATGGACAATATTCGTTGTGAAGAAAATGAGGTGTGTGCAGTACTATCTATTTTTTCACATAAAATCATCTAATCTACATCTGTTTAAATAAATCTGGTGAATTCATTAATGATTCTTAAATTATGTTTCCTACTGACATTTGTATTTTCCTAAAATTTAGAAAATTTCTTGTATAGGTGGATATAACTCACTGTAGACATGATGGCATCCGTCATAATGTTAATGCAGGATGCAGAACATCAGAAGTGGTCGGTAGGTTACGAGAGAAAGAAACTGTTGAGTCATAAAGACCATCAAATATTTTCTGAAAATTTGATAAGAAAGAAAATTAAAACAAATTGAGAAAATATATAGATATACGAAGCACAAAACTGCTCCATCGTTTAACAATCGCTTAAGGAATTCGATGTTCTGAACCACGCTGGGCTGGAGTGCGATACTCTCTGCTTGCAAATCCACCAACTGTAACAGGACAAACAACAATGAACAATTGGATAATTGAAAAGGTACAGTCAAAAGAACTGTTTCTGGAAAGTATTACCACAAATAAATATTATTACTGTAGTACTTTCAGCTTTAAAAATATAAGTTTATTGAACGCTAAGCCTGTATATCTTCCGAGACAATAATTTAACATATAAAATATTTGCGTTATTCATACTTTAATTTCTGACAGGCTGGATTATTTGATTTTCGTGTGCCGGAATTCTCATCAGCACTTCAGATTGACTGGAACTACCATACTTTCCACAATCTTGAAATAAGGGTGAGAAACTAATTAATTTTCCAAATTATTTGTATACAGTAAAGTAGAGCTCTTTCTTCTCTCTATTATATAATAGGGCTTGTTGTCCATATTATATGCTAAGTAAAATAATAATTTACAGAATAACTACTGGAACGGAATTGATATAGTTTATAACGATTTAACGAAAAAACCGGCTATTCGAAACAGTCGAATGACCAACAATCGGAGGAATGGACTACATTTGCGTTCTGTTGGCATTACAATTGAAGAGGTAAGGCCAATAGTAGAAATAGGACATCTTGCTGACGCAAACATTTTGTTGCATGTATATAAATAATAGTTTGTGGAAAGACTGATTAAAAATCCTTATTTATTGCTTTTAATTTCGGCATAGCCAACACTAAAAAGAATGGCTAATTAGATGTTTTATTAATAAGTATATACTTGAGAAAAGCAAAGGTATTAATAGGTATATAGAGTGGATAAATTAGTTGCGTGAATTGAAAGGTTACATAGAAACTGGTAATTAGAGAGCGAGGTTGACCTTCGTAGAAGTATTAAAATTTTACGAGAGTTAGTAAAGCACTACATTAATCTCTATAAAACTTGCTCTTGGGAATATCAGAGAAAGTTTGAAAATATTTAAGATAGCAGTAACTCATTCGGGACAAGCTGGTGTTCGGTATAATCCGCAAATCTCGAGCACTCTACAGGATGATATTGTATCTTGGTTAGATATGAGGGAACAACCAGAACTGGAAGCAAACAATGTATTCATTATTCCTAATAAAAAATACCAACACATACAGGTAAACACAAACTTATGTTGTCCCATTAAAACAAATTTGCACTAATTTTATTTATTTTAAAGGTTTTTGAGAGTCAATTAAATCAAAGAAAATTCCTTATCGCAAAACCCACATCAGATTGTCCAATAGGTGATTTATCCTAAATTATTTTCACTCTTTATTGTTTATATCTTATTCATATTTAAAACTACAAAGGACACTTATACGTTTAAATCCTATAACATTACTGCTCTTAGTGCTATTCGAACCTTGCGTATTTGAAATGACATTGGAGGCCAGTGGATACGAGTACGGATTATCATCTAAAATGGCCATCCAGGTGATAGTGTTTTCAAGTTATTAAAAGTGGCGTACTTGTATAGATACTGTCACAAACATTCTTTTTTCTACTATAAAAGTTGGTGTATATTAGTACTTTACTATAGTAAGCAGGTCTTACTAAGCATTTCAATGTAAAAGTACATAAAAATATAATATATTTAATGTCAAATGTTAATTTGGCAGAACTACATCTCAGCTGTGTTTGACAAATTTGGCCGTCTGCAGACAATCTTAGTTAAACCATTATTTATGAATAACACTTTAGCGGTTTTTGTATACAAACTAAAGGATTATATTAATAATAATGTCTCCCCTTAGATTGTGAACCCCGCATCGAATACTTCTGATGAAGACATCATATTGTTCGACTTAGGAGGTTCAAAATCGTACAGTGTAAGGATGGATGCAATACAGGTTAGCAACAAAGTACCAAACTTACAATATTAAAACATCTTTACCATCTAGTTTAAAATGTTCAGTTTCCCATCGTATCCAGCTCTAATACTGTGAAGATGCGATACACTCGATCATATGGGACTCCTAAACTAGCTATACTTATTTTGTTTTTAGACGGTAAGAATATTGAAGCAATATATTCTTACTTTGATGGTCAAATAAAAATAAGCTGATACTTTATTAAATTGATTTAAGATAACAAGTTAGCCTGTGTGTGCGAAAGAAAGGCGCCATTAGGGTAGACCAAATGCCTTGAAGAGTAACAAATCTAGCCGTTGTTTAGCGCAGGAATATCTGGATCGTTTCATACATATCTACCAATCGGCTATCGAAGACAACCAATACGGAATCTCTTCAGTACACTACAGTAATTTGTCGTATACAGATGGCACCCTAAGCAATAGATGGAACAATGAGAAATTATGGTTTCAAAAGGTTCGTGTCCAAAATTCTTCGTAAAATATACTTTATCGAGGCCTTTTTTATACAATTTTACACCCAATAATCAAGCATTCTTCCAAATAAGAAATAATATCAATTATTCATTTTAACCAACTATCGTATTCATATATATATAATCTAATTTAGTCTATTTTCCTGTTTTGTTTAAATTTCTTTCTTCAGGTGAATTTCACACGTAATTCTGAAGCTGTAATGTGGATAAGCTCTCCACAACATGAAGTTTTGCCTGGAACTCCGATTTCTGAAGTATGTTATTTAGTAGCTATTCAAAATTTTAGAGGAAAATTTAAAATAAAGTGCGTAAAATATAGCAATTCCCACTTGTCAATATCAGCTTGCTATGACAAATTTTCCCACTGTGATCAATAACATTCATGAAATTTATTTCAACTGTTTAGATTACTTATCACCTTGACAACTGTTCAATCGTATTTAATCGGGGAGCTGTAATCGAAACTCACAGAGATCTCTTTGCATCGGCGAATGTTTTCCACTGGAAAATATGGTCGGTATTCTAAAAAATATGTTAAAATCATAGTTCAAGCTAGAAAACTGTACAAGGAAATATTTCTTTTTCTTTTTCACGAGTTTTTAAATTTCAATTAGTTTCGATTAGTGGAAACGGTTTAAAAGCAGTATTCAGGTCAAATACTTTTGCCAACAACACAAATAGCGGAATAGCCGTGCGATTACCCGACACTTATGATCTACTTGCCAAACAACAGCACACATTTTGGGTGACTGACACGCTTTACCTAATTCCCTATTGCTATTTTGTTGCTATAATTCGGTGTAAATTAGGCATCAAACTTTGATATACTATTTTCTACTTTTCAGATGACTGAAAATAGATTTGAACGAAACGAGAATTTTCGTTTATTATTAGATGGATACTATGCTTTCGCGAACATTTCCTCCAATAATTTCACTGAAAACTTCTCGAAACCTGGTTTCGGAATTTTGGAAGTAAGAGGAATGGAAAAGCACATGATCATGGAGAGAAATCGATTCATTATTAACTGGGTGAGGAGTAAAACAGTGTGCCTGAGAGAATGGAAACCAAAATAGAGTGGATGAGTATTGAGACCTTGGGTCAATATTACATGTGGCTATCATTTTCATAGGTTTTGTAACAGTAATAGTGGATATTACTTGCACTAGAACAGCGCATAAAGTGTAGCCAACAGTTGACTGCATTGCAGGGCACTTGGATGGTTCGACTTGACGTCTCTTCCCAGTCCCTACGAAACGTTGTGGTTCCTGCACATATTCAGTATAACTATTTTCTACATAATCATTTCATTAGGGTTAGTCAGCAGTTATGCAGAAAACTTAGTATGACAGAAAAAATTGTTTATGCTATCTCAGTTAAATATAATAAAACAGAAAACAATAAATGCTAAACCTTGATTAATCTCAGACTAATGAGGACTACGTCGATATGTGGCCTCGTTCCTACGCTATAGGCATTTTTGGATCACAAAAGGCAGAGATCCACTTTAATCAGCTTAAAAACATTCTCCTTGATTTCGAATTGGTATCTGGATGCAAGGTATTATTACTATCAAATTCTAAAACTTTAGTTGAAAATACTTGGTCAGATTATTATAATAAATGTTTTAATGATGGACAGTAACTTATTTTCATCAAGATATTTCAGCCAGTGTTAATTAGAGACAGTATGAATGTCACCTATAATTGGTGGGGGATAGGAAATGAAGCGGAAATAGCTCAAAGGATCTTCGATGTAGATGATTGGAATATCTACACAGCAGCAAATTTCAGTCCGTTTTATGTCACAAACGAACAATTTATCCACTTTTGGTGGAATCCCAACAAGGTGAATGCCCATTTCTACACTATATATATATATATATATATCAAACAGAAAATATTATATTTATAGGGCCAACTTGCAAATGCTACTTATAGTGAACCTACGATATATGATTTAAAGGGGAGAATGTTTCACTCGAAGAATCTTACATTAATAAGAGAAAGATGGCATCAATTTCCACACTATTATAAAGTAATTGTTATCTACTTTTTTGTTTAATGTTATTACAAAAGAAGTGCAAAAATCAAGAACAATCTAAAATAGAGAGAGGAATCGCTGATGTGTAGGTATTATTTGTAGGGAATTTAATTCACTAATTCATATCTATGGTATGAAGCTTCAGATTATTAATTAGAACTAAATTTGTTTAGAGTGTTTTAAAATACTATCATAATTTGTGAAATTTTCAGCCCTTCCGTCCGTATCGTATAACTCGTGATCTGACGATTATGCCAGGTGCTACTCTTACTATAGAGAAAGGTGTAGAAGTACACGTATGGCCCAATGTACGAATATTAGTGCTTGGAGATATTGTTGCGGATGGGACGTACTGGGAACCGATTAGGTTTGTTATCTATAATTTTACGTGTTGTAGAAATACAAATTAACGTATATGGTGATGCTAGTTGAAAAAGTATAAGACTTTAAAATGAAACAATTTCTTTATGTTCTAGGTTTAAACCAATTAATACAACGGAATATGACGAAATACGCGGTAAAATCGGGACTCGGTACAAAAGAAGTTCCTCGTTTCGGCTGAGAAACAAAAGGAGTGATATGGGAATGCGAATAGAACGATGGCTTAGAAAGAAAAGAGCTGATAGGTTAAAGAATTAAATTGTAATGATTGTAGAATAAATAAATAACAGGTTCCAAACTATAAGCCAAATAATTCATTTCGCTGAAATCTATGTGGTTTAATCATGTGTTATAATAAACAGCTTTTCAGATCAAGGCCCGATATTGTGTATAAACAATTTCCATCATTATTTCGAGAAGATCCTTTTTTTCAAAGATTCACAGTGTCTCTCACATCCAATGGATCATTCCCAGGAAAAAGCGGGTTCTTGCAGGTAGGACATTATATCTTTATTGCTGTAATGATAAAATTATATTTGCCTTAGATTCACAATGCAACAACAGGAGAGATCATCCCATCTTGTGACCGTCAGTTCACCGTCAGGAATGCACAGGTTGATACATAAGTTATATTTTACTTGTTTAATAATATAGTTAAAACAATTGCCTTAACATTGGATTAAGTGCCACTTTACAGGTTGTATGCCGAGAACTAGGTTTTTCTACTATGAATGTTTATCATTGGCTTACTCCCCGATGGGAGTACAACCCAATGATCAATATTATTAAAACGTATATGGAACCGAGAGAGTGTAGTGGAGACGAGCCAACTTTAGACAGGTTACGTAATTCGTTGAATAAGCAGTCACAGATATTAAATTTTACCCGTTGACAATTTTTTTGTTCCAATACTATTGTTTTTATCTTTTTTTGTCTCTGTGGCTCGAACATCACCTATAAATTTCTCAGTCAGCCTAAATATTTTGAACAGTTAGATAGAGCTGCTCAGATTTTTTGTTAAGGTGCAACCTTCGTCTCTCTGGGAATATCTCAGACTGGCAGTGTATGGATAACGAACATTTTAATTACATCTATTGTGGACAGAATAAATCTGTGGATGAGTTAGTATACATTGTTAATACATTCGTATACATATTTTGGCTAAGCTACTAATTTCAGCTCATATATCGGAAACTGGGGAGGCCTGACATTTGCTCGTAGTAGCCTTGAGCTGAATCAAATCCCATCCAAAGGTATGCTTTTAGAATAAATATTAATGCAAATTACAAATTAGTATGAATGAAAATAAAGGAGATTAAATAACATTAATTGGGATATTAATGTCGTTTTTCTTTAGATGTCTCTATCCTGCGACATGTTGAGATCGTTGGAGGCGGAATGGGCCATAACGACACTTTGCAATCTGCGGGACTCCAAGTGTTCAACCGGTCACCTATTCTTGACCACTTAAATGTCACAAATTCTAGCATGCATGCTATACAGGTGATTTATACATCTCATATACCGTAGCATAATCTTTGTGCAAATAGTTTTACATAAATAACAATAATTTTTTCGTATAGAAAATTTTATAGCGATTACGGATATGAAATTTTGCTTGAATATATGCATTTAATTAATTCACATTACATACAACTTCCCATATATTTTAATTTTATTAAACTGTTTTTATTCTGATGCATTGGTTATTTTTTCCCACACAGTTAATTGTAGTCCTTTCTGTTTATAATGATTTAACCCTCCTAATTTTTGCACCAATATACTTTAGTAAATACAGTAGTGTAAAGAATTTGGGTCATCTTAATAACAATATTTTCATTAAAATTTAGATTGTTTCACCTCGAAGTAAGCTAATTCTCAATCATGTCAATGTTACAAACAACAAAGGCCAAGGAGTTAGCATAGTGAGCACCAATCTTCAAGCGGGAACTGGAAATGCAGGTATACTATTGCAGCTACCGGTGGTCCGGTTACAGATTATTTCAAATACTTTTGAATTTCAAGTAGTGATGCTTTTCAGAGGCCCCTATTGGAGCATTAAATATTCCATATTATTCACAAGGGATGCTCGACATCTGTGCATCGGATAAGATTTTGGAATTCACAAATAGGATATTGGTTAGTCATTTGATTATTTACGGTTACTTTACATCCTACCTATTTTAAAAACTACATATTTTCATCAATAGGTCTACTACAAATACGATTCGCGCCCAGTAGATTGCGTGAAGATCTTTTCCTCACCTAGCAGAAAAATGGCATTTCGGTTTCTACAGGTATGCAGTTATTTAAAACCAATTAATAGGCTAATGTATTTAAGCGAGATTTAATAGTTTACATATCATAGGTGAATCTATACTCCTCATCATCCGACCTTGGCCGATCAGATGCCTTAAGGATCTATAGTTCTATCGCTTTTCTACCGAGTACACTCTTGGCCGAATATAGGTACAATCGAATACAATCATAATAAAAAATAGATAATAGGAAGCCTTATATTTTAATAGGACTGATAGAGATGCTACTCCTTTCGCGCAATCAGTGAGCGCAGATATCCTCGCCCTTCACCTACGAGCGACAGCTGCTGATGGAATATATGGCTTTATTGCAGAAGTATTCAATGTGCCCAGTAGTCCTGATTCACGTAAATTATGCATTCACACTTATTTAGAATATACAAAAATCAAGCATAGTTTCTATTAAGTTTAAAAAACAAGTAAAGCTTTCTTTATCTAATTGTAGACCCCATAGACGAAATTGTTATCCGCAGTTCAAGGTTGGACAGTAATGACCGCGGTGCGATAGACTATCAGAATAGTGGAGAAATGAGTCCATCAATAATCATAGGTTGGTATTCACGATTTTAACGCAGTTCTCATTTTATGAGCAACTTTATCTTTCCAAGTACTACCAGTAAGCCACTATTTTATAGAAATAGTGTACAAATTGAGCAATAATACACCGCTTTATCATGTTGTATTTATAAATACATATGGTCTTTAAATTATAGATGATTGCTCCATTAGTCACAATGGAATTCATTTATTTGGAAATATTTCTACTTCTAGTCAAGCCGTTCAATTACAACTTCATAATACCATGGTACGATCAGCTTTTTAAATAATTTTAAAATTTCTTTTCATATTAGATCTATGATCTTTTTCACTAAAAGCAGTGTTATAATTAATTGTTCTTTTCAGTTGTTATTATTCCGTTCCAATTCTTTGACGCACAACAGAGGAGGTTTATTAGTTTCTGCCAAATCATCATCAGCTGTAGCTCGTTTAACTGGTGTAGTTAAAAATAATTTATTCTCATGGAACACCAACAGCACTACCCTTGCTTTTCTTGGAAATAATTATCAGGTACTTTCATTTATACTAAGGTGTATTAGTGATTTATAACTAAAAACAAAAGAAATGAGCTTAGTGACACTTGTGACACTGATGTTAATGCTTTCTTGTATTCATATATGATCTGTTAGTTCTTCTAACTAAACAGAATATTACGTTACTTTTTACAAACGTTTCATTAACTTTTCTTGTTTAGATGATTACGATACTGAACAACATCATCTCTATGAACTACGCGTTATATCATGACACAGTTCTTGTGCAGGGCATGTCTGTAAACTTCACTAAAAACGTTTTCTCAAACAATACGGGTCTACATACGGTTGATTTGCACGGGTATTCAAGAATCACTTCCGAGACACAGACATTTTTGCGTAATCACTTTCAAGACAACTTGGCTCTTGGACATGGACATCAATATATGGTGTGATATCTTCCCCTTTTTTATACAGTTCAGGCAATATTATTTTAAATATCATATTAAGTAAAAATTTCAGGAGGAATTTGGCTTTCAACCAGAAAAAAGATATGATGAATTTCTGAGACGTCCTAAAAGACAGGTTCGGACTGATTTGTGCCACTAATTTTCAGTTTAATGTATATGCTCATTCTAATTATTTATATTATCTAAATTTGAACAAATATTTTCAAGTAATTATTATTATTGTTTTTAGGTGTTAAATCAACAAGGAGTTTCTTTTGACTGGTGGACTCATGTTGGTACTGAAACAGAGAGATACAGAAGTACAATACTTGGTTAGGTTTATATCTAGTTCTTTTGGTGTTTATATGGTAAAATTAAGTGAAGCATTTAATAATAGTAAATGGGTCGATTATTTTAGTTGAGTCCTTATTCCTTTGTTTTCTAGCCGGAAGCGCGCAGCAGCAATACAAGGGTAATGTGTTCAACAACCCACGCAATTCCTACGAGCTAACGACATCCAAGCAGACACAGTGAGTAACAGCTTCCAGGATGTGACTCGTTAGACTTGGCATAAATGTCATATTAATAGTGAATTTCAGGATCACTTGTTTATTTGCAGATTCGACATGGGGTCTATTGATGCGCGTTTCAATTATTGGGGATATCCTGGAACTGATGGAGTTGCAGCAGGAAAAATACGCGATTACTCAGATTACCCCTATCTCATTAAGGTTTGCATTGAAAACTTTTATAAATTAACTGAAAAAAATGAAGCTAAAGATATGTTCTTTTTTTTCAGGTGGAGTACCAGCCGGTGCTAGAATCTAATACATCCCTAATTGAAGGAGATTGTCCTTCAGGATGGTTTCAAGCCGGTCATGAGGAGTTTAAAAGCTGTTTCCTTTACGTGGGTGCAGCAGCTACCTATGCAAATGCAGTCAGATATTGCGAGGTGGGAGATTTCTTCCTTAGTAAATGAAACCTCCATCTTGTAGCACTTATTATGATCACCTAACAACTGCAATATTATTCCTCTTTATTCTACATGTTTTTATTACTACAATTTTAATGCAAACTATTATTAGGAGTTGGATGCTTTCGTTCCGTATATGAGGACAGATGATGTTCGCCAGAAGGAACTAGCGAGAAGAATTGATATTTTCAGTCAAAGTTACATAACTGAGCCAGAACGGTACAGTTCATTTGGGGTACGTCTCAGAAAGATAGATATTATTTATTAACTGCTTAGATAATATTGTTAACATTCCAAGTGTAATTCCCATTCGATAAAAACTTTAGCATCTGCCTTAATGGTGTTTCATCTAATCCATTTCTTCTAACTACTAAGATAATTTAGTAACATTTCCATTATACTCTATATAAAGGGTTTTTTTTAGATTAATTTTGAAGACACTCATGTTTGGATTTCCTCCGTTTCTATTCCCTTCACGCAGTGTGGTTGGTTGAGTGCTAGAACTGGAAAGATAGGAACAGTAAACTGTAACAGTTTAATTCCATTTATTTGCGAAAAAGGTGATTTTTTTTTAGATATTGGAAGTAATATGAGATGAAAAACAGAAATGTTGTTAAAGATTGATGTTTTAAGCGATGAAAACAACTTTAATTAGTAAATATTAATTGTAGTATGCCAAGTAGGCATGATATATGAATATATATTTCAGATCTCTAGCGTTTATATAGCACCATTGTAGTTAGCCTCTAAGATGATATATTCAAAGAAAATCTATGCATTTATACTAGTTACAGTAAATTTAATAAAATAAAGACAAAATACTTATTGTATGACGATTTTTGTTGAGGTTAAAATGATATTTCCTAGGAACACAACCATACGTAGAGCCAGTTATGTGGCGAACTGGGATTATCATCGCAGTGGTAGTTATCAGCATACTGCTTGCGTTGCTGTTCCTCCTCGCTCTTTGTTGGTGTATAAAATCAAGAAGAAGGGAGGAAGAGACGATCGAGAGGAAAAATATAATAAGAGCAAGCATTAAACTACAAAGGTGATCACTTCCCCTACAACTTTGAAGTGTTTACCTTAGCAATTGTTCATAGAGTGGATTAATTATTGAATTCTCTAAGACAAAATAGTAAGAAAATTATTAAAAACGAAATTTTTATTTGTTTTAGAAAATGTAGCGAACAGCAATCAAAGAGATATGGAGGATTAAGTAATGGAAGTTCCCACAAGTCTACACATGCAAGTTTACCGAGTAGTACGATCAATGCCTATGGAGACCCATTCACAGCACATCGGTAAAGCAAAATAAGTAATAATATACTAAATAAGACTTTTAAATTAGTGAAAAATTTAGAAATATGCTCCGAGGTACGACTATATATTCTCGTTCACCAACTGAAACTGTGCGAACTAATTGTTCCGATGCACTTTCTACAGATCACACATATGAAAAAGCCAGTGGTAGTGATTCTGGACGGTAAATTTTTAAAAATATTTTGTAAGTGAAACAGAAAAGTTATACTTAATACCGCATATAGTGACATCACTTTAAATACTGTAGTCAATTATATAAATAAAAGTCATTTTTCAAAGTTATATTAAAATGATTAATTTAGGGGTAAAGCAACCTACTCAAGTGACACATACTCTATCAGGACCGACGGATCATATACAACAGAGCATTCACGCGACTATTCCGAAGGATATTACAGCTGTAAAATACCACGACGGTATATCACTTAATATATCAATCCTCTAATGAAAGTAACTTTTGCTGAGCAGAGTAAGATAATTGCTAATTTCAGAAACATGGTCTCTTCAAATCCTAATCCTTATGCGGAAATACCTACAATGAATACCTTTCAATCACCGAACAAAAAGCCAACACGACCTGGAGATCCAACTGATGTTAGATTGAGAGATCAGCGAAGTTATACTTCTTGCTCCACTGTTACTCCAACATCTTGTTCTACTTGTCCGACTGAGTCAGGTAAATCATTTAAGGAAAAATTACAATAGTTTGCTTATGGTGATAGTTAGCATTAATGTTCTAATGTTTAATCAAAATTCTAGAATAAATTGTATTTGTTACTGTCAAATTTTCATAACTCCTAGTTCTCTAGATAACTATGTAATATCTATATTTCAAAAACTGTGGTTTAATATTTTCTAAAGTAGCAATTTCAGAGCACGACTCTACTCTTACTGAGGGCTCTTGGAGCGAACGCTCTTCTATGGTATCAGACAGTACAATACAAAATAGACAGCTGGTTTCATCAAAACCAGATCCACCTAGCCGAAAGGTACCTTCTCCGAGTGACTATTTCCGTGGTAGTGGACGGCATTTTCAAAAGTTGCCATCTTGTCGATCAAATCCGAATCTAAAGGGTTCAGACAACCCGAGATCGGTGGATCCACCACGAATACCAACTATCTCTCCACATAGACCTGCACCTTCACCACCACCACCATACAAAAAATCCGGGTATTGTGCGGATGTTCCATCATCCGTACCTAGTAGATCCTTGGTAAATCTTTATCATCCCAACCAATTATCTGACCGTAGGAATTCAGAGGACTGGAATAGATTTGGTAAAAAACCAGTTGTTGAAACTTCAATGTGATCTTGATTTTTTATAATATCTAATTTAGCTCAATTATATTGTAATCGATACGCAGGGTATTTGGTATTCACTTAATGTATTTGAAAATATGCCTCATCTTGCCTCCATTTCTATCACTTTTAATTTACACTGTGATCTTATTTAATTTTCTTTACATAGTTTTGAATACTGACATGAATTTATGAAAAAAATAAAGATTAAAAGATTAAAAATCTTACTGATGCTATATATAATTTGCTGGCTCAAACTCCTAGAATGAATAACTTCTCATATGTTTATGATGTGTTGAACAGAAAGAAAATATATAAATAGAGAGTACCCTGACATCTAAAGTACTTTTAAATTGTCATGTCAAAAGATATTAAGCGAGTTCCACATATCGAAATTGATTATCAGTATGCATATCACTTTTTTTAAGCATATTAGCGATAGAAGTGGCGATTAACCCTTCCTCGACGTAGTTGTTGCGCGTTGAATCGTGCAACACAATTTAAGCCTTATCATTCGAGAGTTTCTACCTTGTAGTGTGACAATACATCGGCGAAACACATATAAATACTCCAATCACATCTCGTCTGTTAACATGATGCTTCGCTATCGTAAGCCTCCAAACTGTACCTGTGTCTCAATTATTTGTATGTATTATACATCATTATTAAGCATTACATAAATTACCTTTCACTACGAAATATTCACAGTCCATGACATCATCGTCAAAATTCTCCAATTTAGAAAACGGTCTATCCAATTTTTACACTCAGGTAAAACAGCTTTATCAGTACTTGTTTCTACCCTATACACATTGCTATTCTCAATTAAAAACAATATATTCCTTTATTACATATTTGTCAATAATGCCATGAATTATCTTAATATTAGTATATTATTCATGACGGTGAGGAATTCATTAGGGAAGGTCCACCTAAAGAACCTAATTCACAAAGTTAACACAGTTGAGAGAATATCGACCGCACTCACGAGGTTCCAATCAGCAGTCACGGACTGGCTTCTACTACAAAGTTCGAGCATCGATTAAACCTGCGTACGAGATTGCTACATTTTTATGTGCTCCACTCAAATGTTGAATTACTTAATTTTGATAATTTCTTTACCTATATTAATTTCACTACTTTCGAATTAACTATTGCTCCATTTTCTGATAACCTCTATATAATTTATTTTTGATTACTCCTAATTTCCAGTAAGATCCATAAAAATAAAAAATTTACTTTTTTACTTATTGAGCAGGAAAAATGTTCGTATCTTATCTGGAAGTTCTAACATCATTTGACCTTGATCATTTTTGTGATTTGTACCCGGACGAACACTAATTAAATTTCGTGTTGTGATTAATGGAAACTGGTTAATCGCGTGTTGTCTTGAGTCACTCCCCTCATTGTTAATAGACAGATTTAAAGGGATGGAAGTGCTTATTTTAAAATTTTATTAATTGTTTTTTTCACTAGATACATGTTTTATTTTGCCGTCTCTTTTTCATACTTTGAAATTAGGTTCTAGTTTATTGGTTATTATGATAATATAAGTTCTAAATACAATGTTAACTTATTGAAAAATTTAAGTTTCCAGAATCAAGATGTCAATTGATTTGATGTCCATTTTCACTGCATGGCTAGGTCTATACTCGATCTCCTTTACATTTATGCCATTGTTAGTTTTTATTTATTCCAAAAATATTAATATTAGGTTAGCTAATTAAACATATAAACTGTTCAGGTAAGTTATAAATAGTAGTGAGAATATGAATTTATTTTAAAGAAATTGATTTGTGTTCCTAGTGAAAGCTATCCTAGTGAACATATTTAGAGGCCTGGTACTTGACTGGCGCAAACGAGGAACAGCGGAAGGGTTCTCATCCGTTAATTTCGTCTTGCCGTTATTGATGTATGTTTACATTTAAATATATGGACCTTAGTAGACTTGAATATATATTTCAGGACTTCTTGTTGGTTAAAACATGGTTACATGACAGATGACCAGACCAACATCATTATTAATACCATCAATATAGGATTTTTCATTTTCTACATTCTAGCATTTGCTTACTATCAACCTAAAAGGGTTAGTTAGCTTAAATAAGATAAATTAAGCATGTATTTTGTGTAGTATGGTTTGCACGATAACAGTTCATAAGTACTTTTGTAATTCAAGTATTAGGTGAAATATACATAGCTCTATGGCTTGCGCTCACCGACATTTTATACGTTTAGAAGTACCTCTACGGCCAAATTCTGGCATGTGCTCTCACTGTTAAAGCTATCTTCATTTATGTGGGACTACAAGGTACATTTCAGTTTTTATCTATATTTAACTCAATTTGTAGCGTAATTTCGGACAATTATTAAATTTAATATTTTGGACCCCGAACTGGCTGCGGATATTATGGGCTCCATTGCGGCAGGCACACAAATTGCCAGTCTTGCTGGGGGTATTTATGAAATTGTGAGTTATTTCTCAAGTTATTCATGAAATCTAGAGTATAATTGAGTCTTTTAAAATATTATCTAAAATTTCCAGAAACGTGTAATCTCAATGGGTCACACCGAATATGTTCCAGCAGTCTTTCAATTCACAATGTTTTTCCTTATTATCCAATGGTTGTTATTTGGAATACTTACTGGAAACGTATACATAGCGGTTTGTTATATTATAACATATACAATCCTTCCATCACGTTAGTGACTTCAAATGTGGTTTTAGGTGGCAAACGCTGCAGGACTATTAGTAAATCTCGCAACTATCCTGTTGTTCTTCATCTATCCACCTCTAACATGGCGAGTTCCTCTTATAGGTACTGGTCCACAACAGAAAAATGACAAGAAGGAATAAAGGATATTGAAATGGTACTATCCAATACTTAAATTAGTCGTTCAAACTGACTTATAGTTGCATTTCTTCATGACTAATTTCCGAGATATAGGGTAAGAATTTACTTGCTTTTAAAAATGATATTCATAAATTACTCTTGCCATAAGTTTTTACACCGTAAGTACGTTGATGGGTGTCCATTTCTTTATATGAAGATATTCTAGTTTATATTACAATTGGACGCTACGAAGATTATTGGTGTTTTTGTACTGTTAGTTATGAAATATGGCTAATACCTTCATAACAGATATCTGATCCTTGCTGCAGAATTATACTGGATTATTATAACCAATGATTAAGAGTTTTCAAAACCTTTATTTAAGACAGAAGTATATGGACAAAGTAAAATCAGTAGAATACCTAATAAGGATTAATGTATTGGTCAATATCTTATTACGGGAATGTATAAATGCGTGTATTATATGTATAAAAGAGTAGCAGTCGGCTACTCTATAAAACAAGTTAGTATTTAAGGTTATAAATGAGTAAAATAAGATTACATGTACAATCGTCATGATTCTGGCTTTCAATATCTAGCCTTCTACGTCGCTTGGAATAAGGAAGGTTATTTTTTCGTAATATCGAAATAATTGTGCTGTATGCTTTTCTTTCACTATCTCGTATGGCATGAGCATCGTCACGGGTTCTAAGTTGGGATATTCAGGGCGAGGTACTCTAGGAAGTTAGGCATTAGCTTTCTCTACTAAACATTTACCTTCACCAGTGTAGAAGAAAACGTAACAACTCACTTTTGGACAAGAATTTCCATTTTGGTAATATCACCATTACACTCATCATTGGATTGGCATTTCTTTGGTCCCAAGACGTCTATGGTATATCTCGTATCACTAATAAGATCAGAACTGATCTCCTCCTCCTTAATCCAGGTTGGGCTGAAAACAATAGAAGAACAGGTGTATTACAACTAGATACAAAGTAGGTAAGAGCTGATACTTTAAATTAATTAAAATATTAACTAAGAAAACCTACGCCCAATCCACGAGGTATTCCATACGACCGTTTCTACGAGGAGCTTTACGACACTCTAAAACTCCTCTCACTTCCCACTTAGCCATTATGACCACCTATAAAATTATCACCTGTAACATTTCCATTGAATAAAAGTAATAACATGAAAAAAAGATCAAATAAAATGTGGACTGAACTTTAACCACGAATTTATGACATATTATTACGACAGATCACTTTATTGGTTACTTACAGATCTCGATAAAATCAAACTATTGCTCGTTACTTTTTCACTCTCCAGTTGGTTCTAAAAATGTTGAGGGAAAATGATTCTCTTAAATTACGAAATAACAGTTTAATTAGTAGGTCGTAATGGAGAAATTCTTTATCTTCATTTCTTAGGTTAGTGTTAACAGTAAGGGAGATAATATAGCTGTCCTTTTTCTCTGAGCTCTCTGATTCGTTTGACGTGTCTCAAACAAGGAATAGCAGGACGAAAATGTAATTTTGATTTTTCCGATAGAAGGCTTTTAACATCTGACTCTCGACAGAACAAAGCGTCACTTGTTTTCGGTGTTTCCTAAATTACAAGTATGATACTCTAATAAGTTATCAGGGGAATTATCCACTACTATCTGTATTCTAAACCTAACCTGTTCCTTCCACTTGCAGACTTGATCTTTGTCCTTGATGGATAATTTATTGAATGGAACTCTTAGCAACCGCCGTTTTTCAAGTAGAAACTCATCAAACTTAGCAATTATCTTTAAAATAATAATTTAAAATATTTGCTAATTTTTCTCCAAATAGTTTGAATAATGATAAATCGGGCAAAATAAAGTAGATATTTTTAGGTCCTATATACAATGTTCTTAAAATTCCAGTTACATCATTTAAATCTGATTCAGTCATCCGTCCTCGCATGTATTTAGGAATGCTTTCAAATTCTTCAGCACTAAGAGGTTGAATAATGTGCTGTATCTAAACAATTATTAGGTTATATCTAATAATTGTTTATGCTACTCAAAATGTTCAAAATACCAATTATATTGTTAAACTTATAAAAACCTTAATTTTGTTTGCCTCATTGTTATTAGTCTCCTTTATTTTCGCTGGTAGAAGACTTTTGTCATCAGCAGTTGCAGTCGCTTGCATTGGGGCAACAGGTATATCTTTTGGTTGTTCGGTATCTATTGTTATATTGCGTTGCTGAAAGAATGTGTAATAAATATGCCTCTTTTATATCTCAATATCTTTAAAGCAAAAATCAGTTAAATTCAAACATAATAATGCATCATATTTATGAAATATCGTACCTCAAGTAGTTTATTAAATTCAACATTTAATTTGTCAGAAAGACTATTGCTTCGTAGTTCTTTTTCCAGAAGACTGCATTGAAGGATAGCTTCACAAAGTTTTTCCAACTTTTTGTCAAATGACGCAACGACTAAATTTTACTGTCCTCCATTCTAATTCGCATAAAAAAGTAACTTGATAACGAAAAAAATGATAAAAACAAGTTCGTATATTACCTTGTTGGACTTTACTTGGTGGAAGAATCACCCCAATATTTTCTACAATTTCATTCCTTCTGTTTATTATTGGATCCAAAAAGTCGTTATCTAGTGGTAAATCTAGCTGGTTAGTCATTCCTATTGGAAAATTATTACTATCTGAAAAAAATTAGACATAAGGAAATAATAGTATGCTTTTCATAACATTCAATGTCCTGAACATCATGAGATCTGTAAGATTCAAACAATGACTAATAAATATGCTTACAAGTATCATACACTTTTCACACCTTTCTTATTGCCTCACCAGATAATAGAAAGAAATTTTATGATTTAAAATAGTAGTTAAATTTAGAAAAATTACTTTAATGCTACTCTGCGGTTCAAATTATAAAGCGCGGGAAAGACGTACACACTCCCCGCCCATAAAGGGTATGAGAGATAAGATAGAAGTTGTTTCTGACGGGAGGACAGTTGAAGTATTATTAAGACACAGTTACCTCATTAATTATGATCGAATCAAAATATACCAAGGTGAACGTTTGATGAAACTTGGTTTTCTAAAAGCAAAATTAAAATTGCTCTAAAATGCATTACTTTGACTTCAAATATACGAGTGCAATATCACTTCTTTGAAATCCCTTATATTTCTAAGTAATTTTTCGAGGTTTATATATGGCTTGAAACATGCTTTCCGCTTAGTTATCTTAAATAAATACTACCAAGCTCAAACACTTAATTTAAAACAAAACGGCTTCATAATAAATATTCGCATATTTTGTGAACACAACATCAAACTATTTATTAACTTACATCAGTACAACGGGCGGAATTATATATTAATAAAATTCAGTAATAATAATAAATAATACAACTCAAGACATTACATGAGTAATGAACTTTTTTAATAATAGTGAAAAGTTAGTATTTCTATGGATAAACGACAAAAACCGCCATTTTTTACGAAAAGATGAAATTAAAATTTAAGACTTTTCAGGCTATTATGCTTCACCTTAGAAAAAAAATCATATGACTGAGAACAGAAAAAAAGCACAAATAAATTAGGTTTTCTATCTTTTCTGGACTATCATTACCATAAGGATAGCATACTTTAAGCAGTGTCAAAACCTCAACAGGAAATATCACAAATAAAATGCCCTAGAGGAGTACATATAAAAGCAAAATTATTAAAACTTAAATTCAGTTATCTCAAAGTTTAAGGGAATCCTCGGAGAATGATAAATTCTGGGTTATGTTGGAAGCATAATAACAGTGAGCTGTCAAACACCATTTTCTAAAATCTTGTGGAAAAAACAATACTGGCAATAAAACGTATCAAAAGTTCTCTCGAAAACTATAATCTGATGATAAGAACTAATAGAATCTATTTTCTGCAAAACAATTTTAGACGATAAATTCTAATATTTATTTGAGGACACATTGATAACTTCATAAAATGATTGTAAGAGAATCCATTGGATATCATTCATGGCGTAGTTGATTTGACGGGCTTAGTAATGATTCTTCCTCTCTTTAAGTTGCACAAATACTAACTGCAATATTGACTTTTAACATTGAAACATTAAAGGAAATGGACAAAATTTACATGAGAAACAGTATTGGAATTCTCAAGATTTTATTGCAGAATAAAATACAATGAATAAAAAGGTACCTGTGGAAGGAATTATGTGAACAAAAATCTAGGACACTTCTTGACTTTTTGTTTACATCTATGGAACAATAAGCTAAAATTTAGCGCACACTAAATTTTTGTTTCAGTTATAAACAAAAAATGCAAAATTTGCAAATTCTTGATCAGAATTGTATATATATTTTAGTGTCGTATCGATAACAAATCAAATACGTATATAATCGAAAAGTACAACTATTATTAATAACTTAGATAAACGCATATTCAAAGTCATTGCAATAATTTATATAAGAGAAAACTTAACTGTTTTATTTAGGAATTCAGCTACAGTACTTTAAAAGTATTAAAACCGATATTTTCGACTTTAATTTTTGAATAATTCCTAAATACAAATGGAGATCTGTGCTGTTATTTTCTCTGTTCCAAGCTGCTTACCACGTTATGTATCTGTCCAGTTAATGTACTCTGGAATGCAGCACGAGAGAAGATAAGGTACGCCATGGCAAACAATAATAAGGCACCCAGTGGTCACATGTTGGTCTTAGTTCCTTAGAAACACCCATTCCTACAGTGCTACTATAATAACCGACAGTAAGACAATAAGATCGCATGTAATTTAATAAATGCAAATTATTTGTGATTTGATTCTTCATTTTCACTATGATTCCAAAATCTTTTAGCAGACACTTTTAACACCGGCATGCTAACTACTTTCCTTCTGGTGTATTGAATAAAGAAAATAAAATTACTAACAATCCAACTAAAGAGCGTAATGACATCATGACATTTTATTAAAGTGAATAGTATTCAATAAAAAGTAGACTCAGATTTTTCAGATTTGAATACATAGCACTTCACGTATAGATTAGATTTTCGGCTTACTCACACCATCTTACAAATCTCAGCTTTCATAAGAGTTCTAATGCTTTCAGTGTTTTTTAATATCCAACACAATTATGGAGATGCCTTTTTCATATCAAATAATTCTAATAATACTGCTAAGAACTTTTAGATCAATGCTGTCCACAACTGAAATAAAAAAATATCAAGTGTTATGTTAAGAAAAAGAGAAGCTGCAAATGGAATTGTTACTTTTAGGATTCTGTTGTTCTCCTATTCGTATATTTCAAATGTTTATGCAAATTTTTTCATGAAAATATGAAGGCTTTAAATCTATTCCGTAAAATTAAATGTATTACCTTGAATATAAATACACGACTGCAAATGTTTGGAATACAAACAAAAATAATGATAACACCTACTTTGTGGTGCTGCAATAGCACATTTTTGAATTTTATAAAGTGAGAAACACATTAAAGGCTTTTTTCAAAGCCTATATAAGATCTACTGTATTTTGTCCAAATGGAATAATAGACTAGCCTTATTAGGCAATCAAATATTTGTTTGTTACTTTGATGTCTCTAGAAACTATATCAAATAATGAATTATATTAATGTTTTTTTAGTTCATTGGCGATAAAAATATTTATATAAGAAAACCATGGTCGAAAATGAAATCTCTCTCGTCAATAAGACAGCTATCAGTCTAGATATAAAGAATCTGTAAGTCTATTTGCCCATCCGTCTGCATTCTTCATCTCAATGTTAGGTCTAGAAGATTTTCCTTAGAGTACATGAGGAAATAGCTTAGAATAAGAGAATACCATTACGGAAACCCAGAAAAGAGAAATCCGTATAATTCCGTGTTATCTGTCCCCATCGTCACAATACTTCATGTTTTCACTTCTAAACAAATGCTCTAATTTTTAGTTGGTTAAGCGTTATATTTCAAACTAAGCCTAATGCGAACAGTTTATTTGAAGTATATTAGTGAAACTGCATGTTTGTTCTTTCTAGTTTTCTCTTTCACTGGTATTATATCAATAATCAAACAAGAAAAACTACTTAATAGAACAGTTTTCAGATTGAATCAGAAGAGTTCTTTTCTTCTTCTAGCACTGATATAATTGATATGAGTGTACTTGTCATATGTCTAGAAACAGAAAACATTTTTAGATAACCAAAAAGTAATCTTTCAGATTGTAAACACTTTTGCACTTGACCTGATGGTTTCTATTTGCCATTTTTCACCTGAAATTACATTTTATGCTTTCGTAGATGAACTTTATAAGTTACTTCTCTATATTTTCACCAAGCCTATTGAAAAGAAACAACTTCAAACAGGTCGTTAAGTCAAAACCATATACTGTATCTCTACCTACACTTCATTTAATTTTTATTATTATAGTAATAAATCTTAAAGACGTTATAGAATACTTGCTGAAAAAATATTTAAATTACTTTCCATGTCTTTTTGGTGTTATTAACAAATTCATTATCTATTGTGGCGTTGAACATAACCTATTATGTATTTATCAGTTTTCAATAGTGTTTTCACTAGCGAATATCTTGTCAATACGTCTTCTAGAACCATCTATTTTTTTCAATTTGAATTTTATTCATATCCAAAATATATGTGACGACTATTATTCTACAGTCTTTCATCTTTCTTTTACCATACTCTTCTTTTCCTACTCTCTACTCTCAGCTTGTTATCTTTTCTTTCTCGTCCGACCGCATTCCTTTTCTCTGTGTTTCATCTCTCTCGCCGATCGATTGAGGCGTCGTATAGTTCCGACGGTCTTGTCGCATTCTTCCCGTCTCGTTTCCGACACATTATTATCTTGACATCGATATTTGTTCTCTTTGTTCCTGTAATAGTAGAGTTGCAGTTCACCAACGTTTTCTATGGTAAAAACAGTATCCTTCCGATTATTCTTTTTTGGTATTTGCGAAGTCCATAGTTGTTAACGACTAAATATTTAGAAATAGATTTACCAGCACCTTGTAACGATGATTGATGTTTAACTCACAGAGTTGGCTTAGACGAATTCAGGCATCCCATTCTTTCAGCAAATTACTGTTTATTCTGTAACCTTCATACCTAATTCAAAATCAAGTTTTAACTTAACATTATTTATTTAAAATTTTCTTCTATGTGCGAACTATTTTTATGTATTGTAAAACCTGAGTTTGCAACTATTTAACTATATATATGTTTAGACGTACCAAGTTTATTGAAGAAATTGCCAATATTTTAGCGAAGAAACTACCTTTGGTCATTCGCTGAATGTATCCTGTTTCAGGACATGTCATTGTCTACAGCAATCGCGTCTGGTTATGACAACTTTACACTCTTCTGTTTTCATATCATATTATGGGCGAGTGCCAGTATCATGTGCTTATTCACAAATTTTGAAAGTTTACGAGACGTGCGAAACTCGTCTGTCGCATGGCTTCCTGTCCCGCACTGATGGTGTACAGTTTAGTATGCGAGGAATGTGCGCGCAACGCTCCCGTCAAACGGCAAGGTTGCATTGGAGACATGCCAGTATCTATTAGATACGCATATTTACTCCACCTTGCGCGACACCATCGACCCACGGTGAGATATTAAGAGAACAGTAGTTTCTCGAAACTACACTCTCACGCTCACAGCCACATACCTCATAGTGCTCAACATACCACCAATTGCATTTTCTTAATGTGCCCCTTTTCACTTAAGCATCTTAGGAACGCGGTGACTATCAGCGTGTAATTCACCGATTATAGGCACTGTCTTATCAGTGAGAACTGCTATACTAGCAACTTCTAGATTCTTTAACATTTTTATCTAGTTTTCCTTTGTATAGATTTATCTCCATATATGATCTTTAAAAAGTTAAGCAACTGAGTGACTTTGCAACCATTGCACATTAATACATTTTGTTAATGAATAAAACCAACGCCATAACAATAGCAGATCCAGAAACTTTCCTCAATCAAATTTTATTATTTCATAAAATTCACAATTAAAAATAAAAGGACTAATGTCTCGTACGAGACATTTCTACACCCTCTTACTACCTTTATTATTTCTCTTTATCGCCATTCCTATATTTTTCTAATCTTATTCGTTTTTTACTTAACAAATAATGTATGAGCATCTTAGAACGAGCCTTTTGTTCTTGAAACATTTCGATGCACAATTATAACAAAAGGATATATCTTTTCGTTGCCAAATTTGCTGCCATTATAAATTTTGTCCCACATTCTTTCGCTCTTATTGCGACAAATTTAAATTCATTTAATTTCGACACCATACATTAGCATTAATGTAAACTTACTGAGAGGTTTAACCACTTGTGTTTGCGTGTTTTTATGAAATTAATTCCTGATTCTAAATTAAGAAGCAATCTAGGTACGACCAGATGCTATTTTGTACCATTAAGAAAACATGAGATGAGCTGTCGTCTGGCGTCCAGTACTCAGATCAAATCTAACGTTTTTGTGCGCTTTTTTCTTGTTGTCTTCACATCGGCCGGTAGCTTCGAGCTGCTCAACAAACACGGTCTTATCTTGTATCGCCTCTACATAAGATAGATTGAAGATTAATTTTTTTAAAGGTATTTTCAATTTAAAACTCATATCAGTCTTCAATCTTTAAAATACACTCATTAAATAATATTATTTTTTTACCGTAGTTATGTATTGTAGTTATTTGAAGGCCTATATATTTCATACCGTGCCATTCAACAAATTTATATGCATAATGGTACTATTAATCTTCGGGTGTTGTTTAAATTTAAATTTAAATTTGTCAAAAATTATTATGTTAGTTGCGTTTGTTAGGCTTAGTATAAAAAAATAGGGATTTCCGTGTTTTGTGTGTGATTTTAGACTAAATAAAGTAGTGGTCAAGAAGAGGATACGTGATAAGAAACTGAGATCGTTGTGCAGCTCAACAAACACTTAGTATCGTTTTGTGTGGCGCTCACGCGGCATTAGAATGTCACCTCATGTACTGCGCATTAACAACGGGACGCTTGATTGAACGGGTCACGATTTCTTCCAGATGACCTTACTGATTAGCGTAGATTATTTTAATAATTATTTACAAGATTCACTAAGTTAACAGGATGGACCGCATCTAATTCTAGTTTTTAAATTATCTACCTATTATGAATATTCTACTGAAGTCGGTATTGTGTCTGATTATATGTTCGTCCTAATGTTTTATCATACTATCGTTATTCTCTTCACTTTCCATAATTTCTCTTGTAAACTATTTTATCGAACATTTATCTTAATTATGAGTCGAAACAAGACAGATAACCCATATTATAAGGGCGTTTCTTCGGAAAAGCCACCTGTGCGCTATAAAATACTGATACAAGCATTATTCAGGACCACCACGTGCAAAAAATTCTTTTTGTTACATTTTTACTGCCCGTGTTGACAGTGGACTTTGGTTTGATCAATTATAATTAGCACTTAACTGCACTTACACCCATAACTTCTTTAAAATGCGGATTTGACCATTCTAAATACAGATTTCAGCTTCAATTTTCCGAACTACACATTATTAACTTAACTACTCCTTCAAAAACCGTTTTCTTAAAATAGTTTCTTCACTATCTTCTTAGCGAATTTTATGGCCTATGTGTTTAGTTTTTCCTTTGTGATAGTAGAAAACAGGTTTAATTTCATCTCGAAGTTGCTCTTGCGGTTTATTTTCACTCTTTATTGCAGAAGTATTTTTCGTAGATTAGTCTAATTTAACTGTTTCGATACTATATGCTGACTTTTGCTTTGTTTTTAGGGAAAACGATTTTTGAAAAAAGGTTATACAGATGGAAAATTGAAGCTGAATCTCAGAATGACCAAATTCCCATTTTGAAAAATTTATGGGTGTGAGGACAACTATGTGCTATCTTTTACTCTTAAATACACTGTCAATAGCTGTGCATAGATGACACAACGCCACTATATATACATATTCCATTACATTTTCCCTCTATTTTTATGGATCTCTTTTTTACTTTTATACGCAACCAATTATTTTTCCATTTTAACCTATGTCGATTGTTTCCTATTATCTTAACTTTCTGCAAACCTTTTAATTCATTGTACTCAAAGTCCTATGTTTGCTCTAATTGCGCAAGCTTACGGTAGGTTATAGAAATAGATCTCTTCAATGTTTATATTTTTATCACCTATTAGAAATTTTCTGTAGAAACTTATTGAATTAATTTTAGTTTGTGAAAAGTAGACAGATTTGGCTGGGTAGAGGCGTACATATAGATGCGTAAATATGCATTCGTATTGATTGTAATGAAAATACTGAAATAAAGGCATTTATAGATAAGAATCTAAAGAGATAGATTCAGAAATAAACTGTTGTTTACGACGTAGTATATGTATACACAAAACAGGCGAGCGACCTTGACGATGTGTGCTGTTTGTTGCGCTCATCGCGCACCCTCTCATCTCATCTGATCGCTAGAGGAATTAACGGAATTTCTCTGGCGATTCAAGATATCGTCTCACAACAACATCATCGTCACGCTCCGTTTATCATTAAAAGAACTGTTTGTTCTTTATCGTCTCATTCTGTGACAATTATGTTTGTTTATTAATTCTCGCAAATACTTTCAATATTATTGCTCTTATATAAATTATAAAAGTCTTTCTTTCAATTATCTATGATAAGGGAGCCATAAAATACATATTTTTATATCTTTAGGTAAATCTGTATTATAGTAGTAGAAAGATTATTCCTTTTGTTTTTATTTTTTGATTTCACCGAACGGTGATTCTGATATTTGAAAAGTATCACTGAATGTATGAAGATGACTACTGTGAAATGATTAGTTACTCTCAACATTTAGTGTGTCTATTTCTCCATTGAGTATCACTTCATGTATCATTATCCGATTCGGTCCCCCGTCCGGAGAACGGTTCTTTGTGGTTTCTCTTAGCGCGGCTACATTCCTATCCGTGGCCGGGTATCACTTACGAGCCCCTGCCTACCGGTTCCCACCTGCGCAGCCGATTTCCTGCACGTCTCTGATATCATCAGTTGTCTGCGCACCTCTTTTCACTGTCACCACATACTAATCATATTCTCTTCCATTATATCTAATTTAATTCATAAATTTGCTTCATACTTGTAATCTTACACTCAACAACCACCGCTTTCTATTCAATGAATCCACAGCTATTAAATCTTCTCCACAAATTTCTATGTCGCACAATCTATTCATTTATAACCCTACTCTGCTTCTGCTTAGGAATTTTTATCGTTTTACTGAGCGCAGCCTATTTTTACAAGCGTAATTCTTCGACGCTCCTATATTTTTCGGGTTTTTTTTAGAAATGTGTTTTCAGTTATTGCAAAAGTTTTAAAAGTGGCATTGGACATTTTATTTAAGTCTCCTTTCTAGTTATTATGAATTCCGTGCTTAATCCTACCACTACAACCGGTTTATGTACATATCTGTGAGCTCCAATTCCAACGGATTATGTTCGTTACTGCCTGCAAGCTTTGATTTGTGGTATTCTCCATCTCTTATGCCAAACCTCTCTTTCTAGGCTACTATCTCTCCCGTTCTTGTTCTCTTGACTTTCCGCGCGTCTTCAATGTGTGAATGACTGTCCGTGTGGTCTAGCCTATTTCGCTATCTTTTTTATCACCACAAGCTATCAAAATTCCGTTCATGTGACTTTTACCGGCTTATCGTTTATCATACTGAGCTGATGAAAAGCTTGTTCTCGCTCGACACTTCAAGAACGCTTTTCTTTTGGACCAAGTCCATTCATGTTGCCATATTTTGTTTTCTCTTTAAAATTCCAGTCGAATACAGTATTAAATTGATCACTGTTTGATGTTTCCATTGTTATTATACAAAATTTGCTTCTATAGTTGTTTACATCATTCCGAGAACTTGATTCCAATCGAATGCTTGAAGCTTTTAAAATATACCTTATATTTATTAATTTCTCATTTATTTCTATTCACGTAACGTTTATATTTGTAGATTTCGTTGACATCTAAAATCTAGCTATTTTCATTTATTTTTTCCAAATAAAATTATTAATCTCAGTGATAGTGATTCTATTATTTGTCAAGAATTATATTTTTCATCATTTACATAGCTTATGAAATCCCCAACTTTATTCAAATGATTAATGTTTTATGGGCTTAGTAAGTAGTATAAATTATTGAGAACTATTAGATGTTTTTCAGATCTCGTTTAATTTCGAATTTATAGTGTTACATATTCTACATTGATAATGCTTGAATATAGTGGAAGTCTATCAGTTAAGTACATCATAGGCTAGAGCTTCAATTAGTCTCTAGTGGACAATCGATTCGGCTGTCATTTGTAGTAATTTCCTGCATGATCGGTCCAGTTTCGCCAGGGCGACCTTTCCGCGCGTCGCAGCCCGCCATAGACGGTTTTAGGCTCGCTAGCGCCGGTAATTAGCCTAACACCCTATTGATCACCGCTTGTTTCTCTTAGTTTCATTTTCTTACATTCTTAACATTTACATATCTATTTCCATTCTACTCCTAAACTGTTACTCGTTCTCTGATTCTTGCTCACGCTGTTCCTGCTCCTCGTCATCTTCGCACGCTCCGTGGTAAAAACACTCCGTCTATGGGAAGATCTTTGATTTTGATGTCTCACAGTCTCCACTTGGTAAATAAACCTGTGTCTCTTGATAATTCATTCAATCACTTTTCTTGCCCTTATTTTACTCCTGCGGCACTCGAAGAATGTTGTACTTTGTTTTCTCATGGATTGCCCTAACCGTGTTTTAAAAATATCGCCCCATCGAAATCATAAAAAAGTAGGCATTTATTGGAATTTATGTTACAGTAAGCTATTTTTAGAAAATGTAGATTCTAGTCCTTCCTCTCGTGGTGCGTTTTGGTTGGTGATATTTTGATTTATTTTATCTTTCTATTTTTAATCCTATGTTCCTCTTTCTCTCTCGGTTTCTCTCTCACTCAAACAGTGTGTTTACGTGATTGAAGACGGACGCCTCATTTCAAAAATGTCCCAAGTTATTCCGCTATTCGTTGTAATATTATTACAGTAAGAGATGGTGCATGATAGATTGGCCAAATATTTCTCTTCGCCGCTTTGCTTCTTGAATTTTCTACTAGAACGATAGAATAATAACGCATTCCTTAACATTTCATTTCAAATATTTTGCCGTCGACTATTTATTCACCTGTATCTGCAGACAGATCGGAATTTCAAAGATGCTATGCAACGAATTTATTCTTTGCGTAAATGACATTGTCATTTATACTGTATAGGGATTCTGATAGAAAGTGTTATTTATCATTATGCTCACTATTGATATCAAGTCCATATCACATTCGGAAGTGATTTTATATGGTCAAAATTGCTTTTAAATAACAGCATAAGTTTGTCAGAATAGTACATGTTTATTAATGAAAACATTACAAATAAATTACCGGTTGTGATATCACTACAAACCTTGCTCTATCACCATCAATTACGGGACATTCTATTATTCACTACTATTACTAAATAGAGCTGTTTAACATTTGTGTCACCTTTGTTTCATCCCAACACTCGCGTTGCAATCTCTTATCTTATCCTATCTTGCAAATACTGCATTTGGTCATGTATGACTTGTTCTATTTAAGACACGATTTCGATTTCACGTTAACTTTTGCTATGTTCCTCATTTCAGTTCCCGCCAATGCATATTTATGACTATAGCAATAGTTTGGATATCCAAATAATTCTCAGATACTCAGGTAATGGACTCGTCCTGCTCGACACCCAGCTCGAGTCGATCACGTGTTGCGGTTACATCACGATTACCACACCATCTACAGCAGCCGTCGTCTAGTTCAGCAGGTTATGATATAACTAGCAAAATCCTTATTGAATATGATTAATTATTGGCACTGAAATTAGTTTTGATTACAGATAAAGTAAATGTTATAAAACTATTCGTATATCCCTTACATAATTCTGCCCATTTGTATCCTGTGAGAAATTGAAAATTCCATTGCATTCATAGCATTCTGAATTCTAAAAATTCTGTATAGGTCCTGCGGCGTACAGTCCATCCATTCACAATGTGCGACAAGGACAGTGTTACGTCACCGTCCAAACACTTACCAAGGAAAATCTAGTGATAGTGGTAAATGTATGTTGTAAACAACTCTAAAATTATCCAACATTATTAAATTGTGTTGTTTCTTTCAATAAGGAATCGATAATTTCTCTTAAATAAACTAAAAGTTATCTATGCTCAGTGGAAAGTTGTAATTACTGATAATGGTTGGAATATGTTTCAGCAGAAAACGAGGGTTCATGATGTCTTGTGGAAGTGCGGTGAAATTTTAGAAATTAAAGAAGACAAACTATTTGGATTGGCATTTCGAGAACCAACGGAAGGAATAGGTCACTTTTCACAATATATTTTACATTTTACTTTGCATTTTTGCTTGTTTTTTTAAATTTTTACTTTCTTATTTACTTTCTTTGTTTTCTTGTTATAAATACCATTTATCCAGTAGTTTTATTTAAAAGATCTTCATTTTTATTTCTAGATCCGATCTCCCGCATTTTCAACAAACTTTAAAAATTTGTACTTTAAGGAGGAGATCAGCCTCGACACGAATATTTTTTTCTGGATCCGGCGCAGAAAATCATGAAATATGCTCCGAAGCAACCGCGATTCTCGAACTGGGTTAGTAATCTTTTGAATTTACGAAATGCATGTTTAATTCCATGATTCCTTGCTTATTCTTTGTTTTTAAACTGTATCAATAGACTTGTCTGTCTTTTTCGGTTCCTGCAGGTTGCTTATCGGTGCTCAGATCGTTGTTTGGGTCGTCACTTTTTAGAATTCCACTGGTTTTTCTCTGCCATGTCATAGATTGTTATCTGTTTATATCTTAGAGTGCGCTTGAGCTAATTCAACAAAGGTCACAAATTGTATTTAGTAGGGATGTGTTGGAAACCATTCTTTTCTTTCTCTCTCTCTTTCTCTTGCAATAAAACGAGACTCACTATTCTCTAAAATTGCCATTGCAACATAAGCTAGTATGTTTAATGCTTATGAATACTGAATTTTAAATGCATCTAATGTTTGAAAAATAATAGTGGACAAATTTTATTTAATGTTGAATTCAGTATATTACTCATGGAATGTACATTCCCATCTGTTAATCAAATAGTTTCCCTTTAAGTGTATCAATACTTTTTTGTTAGGCCCATCTTAGCGTTATCATATTTAGTGCGTGGGTGGTTCGTGGTTATTATATGTACAAAATATAATAGCTGAAGTACATTAAGTGGAGTTTTTTGCTCGTATAAGAAGTTTTATTCTTTGCACTATGAAAACATCAATTTTCAGCATAATCGAAGTACAGAAAATCGTCCACTACTCGTGTTGTATTTTCGAGTTCGAGTGTATATAGATCAAGTCCGATTAATAACGTGAGTGATTTTTTTAAAAGAAAGAAAATAATCTATCTAAGGCATTTAAAATAAATTATCTATAGGTTTTCTTCTGGTTCTGTAATAATGGTAATTTCAATGCGTCGATTCACTTACGCGACTCCTATCTCAAATGGGTATTCAGTGCTGCGCTATTTCTTTGGTTATAAACTGTACGTTAACCTTGGATTTGCCACGAACAGCCAGCATGATTCACTTTAATGATTTGCTTTCAATAGTAGGCACTGCCGTAAACAAATAAACAGCAACGATTTAAAACTATTGATGGCGATTATCCAATATTATATAAATTAATAAAGACTATAATTTCATTTTCATTATTCGTAATTAATCTAATTGTCATCCATGCAGTCATTTCATTTCTCATCTATCATACCTACATTCCTATGAAACCTGTTTTAGAGAAAGCTAAGGGATATCAGAAATCATGAATTAAACAATGGGAAATATCTGTTCACTTAGCTTCTATGGCGTCTCTTCGAAGTGAGAGTCACTGAAATGAAATTTCAACCATTTATTAAAAAGCATTAATTTTTCAGATGTCCGAAAGCCTTAGAACACTACTATCTTCAACTAAAAGACAATTATTTGGATCAATGGTCCGGTGGAAATAGTGTGTCAGAAGAAAGATGCTGGGAGATGGCTGCGCTAGCGTTGAAAGTAGATAAAGGGGACGCTGCGGATGGGTCAGTATGGCCGAGTGGTTGTGTTGGGTGTTTCGGTTACGCGATCATGGTTCGACCCCAGTGTATTGCGAATGGGGGATTTGTAGAGACTATCAATGAAGAGACCACACGACGGTCTTCTGAAGAATCTGTAGATGCTATACGTGTGCTGAGAGTCTTTTGCTAATTAAATACTTTCATGTGACTGTTAAAGTCGATAGATAATGGATATTAGTTTAGCTACTTTCGAGCTGAACAGTATTTTCCTATCTGGGTCATCGAGGTACGAGGACTAGGTTACGTTCAAAAATATATGCCTGCTGCATCCGAAGACCTCAAAGATATGTCGAGATTAGACGCCATGACAAAGTTTGCTCTTGAAGCTAGTAGGTGAGCTCTCCTATGAGATTTATTTATTACCTACAGAGTTTTAAAAAAAATTGATTATTAGATTTTCTTTTACTGTTAACTTCAGATTTCCTTTTGCTCTTAATTGCCACTTGTATGGACTGCGAAGACATAAAATGGACAATGTTGACAATGCAGTTCTGGGTATCAATGCTAAGTTAGTCTAAAAATTGAGCAAATTCAATCATGTAATATCTACTTGGCTGTCAATTAAATTTAATATATATTTTAAATTTCATGTCACATTTAAGGGGTATTGAAATGTGTGACATTGGAAAAGAAGGCGAGCGTATTCCCCTTAGGGCACTTCCATGGAATAGAGTAACTAGACTCTCCTTCGATCGTAAAAAATTAACAATTGTGGGAGCAGATGGTACTAAAATGTCACTTTATGCGCAAAATGAGAGCAAAGCTAGGTGTGTGCATATTTAACAAATGTATTATTTTAGTCTATTTTTTTCATTTCATTGTTTTGTTTCTCTCTTTTTCCATTCTGACGTTCCATTATTGCATTTGTTGTCCAGCATTCTTTCAGGTATCTTTTGGAGCTGTGCCGAGCAGTTCATCAGACTCTTCTAGTTTTATCGCATCAAAATGGCAAAATAGCTCCACTACCACAGCCTTTCCAAGAAAAAAGTGTTGATCGGCTGTCAACGTCATCAAATGGTACATCTGGCATCGTTAGTGGGGATCATGAACGAGGTTCGTACCCTAATGCTAGCACATTTTTTCAATTAAATTTTTTATTAACCCATAATTTTAACAAGTTTTTCATGTTTTGTTATTCCATTTTGTATTTATATTCAAAATTAATCACAATAATGTAAACATTTGAAGACAGTGATTCGCTTCTACATGATTCCTTGAATAGCGTTTGTGACCGAGAGCAGGGTTCGGTATCATCGAAACAACGAGTTCGTATAAAACTAGACTCAAACCTTGACCTTAAAATCGAGAAGATGGAACTAGAACGTAAGTGAACTAGCAACAAAATACACTTTAAAAGCCTACTATAGTACTCTATATAGTAGTTATGCCATCTATACAATTAGTAATTATGTATGAAAATATCATCCTTTTTCATAGATCGTTTCTATTTAGATATCCGCCAAGAACGTGCGGCTAGTCAGTCTAGTAAAGCCAGTGAAATGAGTGATAAGACAGAAAGAAAGGAATCCACTGTGGGAGACATGGACATAACTCAAGAAGATCTGGGTTCGGATCCTACACTACCACCACCAATAGATCTAACCACCGTGTAAGTATGATTAATATCTGGATGTAAATAGTGAAATTTGAGTTTCTAGCTAAATGTTAATAGTTACTTTGGTTTTTTTTAGTCGACCAGCCAGCGTTGATTCAGCATCCCAAACAGTGGAATCAGGAAACAGATCAGCTCCTGTAGACGTCAACTTTAATTGCAAAACAACTATCAATGCCGCTGACCTAGTCATGTTTGAGACATTTGGCGCCTTTGGAATGAATAATGTCCAATTCCCGGTACATTTTCTAGTTGTTAAATTTATCGGTTCTGAAGACAAATTATACTTGTTATAGTTTGTTATTCAGGTTGTCTTAAATATCCTCTAAATATGTTAGTAACTATTTTATTATATTAGCTAATACAAAAGTGTGTATGAATTATTAGTTATAGGTAATTTATAATACGAATAACTCCAGAACGATCTTCACTACGCATCATCTGGTGATTCGCGTAGTGATTCAGTTCAGCAATCAAACGAAATGCTACCAGATGTCATGATGCACAGTTACCACCAAGATCAGGTAAATCAGTGATGTTTATGAAAATATGAATTGTTTTAACTAGTTATAAGCTAACAAGTTGACGTAGTAATTTATGCCACTACACTGAATTTTATTATATAATTTAGTTACTTAAGAAATCTATCAACCACTTTTTTTTGTTGTTGTGTTGGAATGCGATGTTGATAGCTGATAATGTCGATTTGTTCTTGTCTTGTGACGCTCTGATATTGACAATCAGGCATAGCTGGCAAATGAATCACGGCAAACGGGAAAACGTTGCAGAAATGATAGCTTAACTTTATATTCTTTGGGAAAACTAGGGGGACATTGGAGAATAAGATGAACTACAGTGAGACAAGTTTTAGAATTGTGTTCAATCTGAGGATGAAAATTTGACGCTGCGATCATCTCTTTCTCAGCAGGCATCAATATCCCTCCACGACTTACGAACTGCTGGAATTAAACAACCACCGAGATATAATGAAGCATTGATGGACAGTGAAGTGCATAGGTAAATAAAATATGATCCTATATAAAATGAACATATACAGTGAAAGTAGAACAAAAAAAAAATAACACTTCTTTTAAAAATAGAAATAATTGTTTCTGTTTTTTACTATTTTATCCAACTCAATATTCTAATATTTATGCTCCTGCAGGGCAATGTCCCCTTGCAGTGAGCCACGTTGGACTACAGTAGCCGGTATGTTACCAGCAGATCATCCACAAATGAATGGATTAGCTGCATCCGGACAAGCACGAAGCGAACCAAAGATTGATTCAGATGTTAGAATTTTTAGTCGTTCTTTTTATAACCACTGTAACACTAGTAAGAAGTCTCCACGAACCCTATTCCAGCTTTGGTCACACCCCTCAGTTTCGGCTGCCCTACTTGATTCGCCTAGCTCGTCGAACAACGGGCGATTGTTCACCAAAAGAGCAATTTCTGGTGCTATCAATCGAGTTCACTCGATGCCAGCACACTACCATGTCATTAATGGTTACCAGAGGAATGTAAGTAATCTATCACATCTAGTCCTGTAACTATTCTATACATGTTTAAATATTTGAAACTTACTAACTTCTACAGAGCCCGATCGATGACTATTCTCATCCTTCCCTACTCCAACATGCTCAGTCAATGAATGCTTCTCGACCGAAGACTCGTGATCCTCCTCCTTATGAACGGGCACTTGAAATCCAACGAGGATCGACAGTTGGGCAATCAGTAACTCTGCCTTCATGCCTACATCAATTACCGCCGAACGGACATTCATTGTCATCCAATGGCCCACTTCCAGCCGAAGCAGCTGGAGGACAGGCGGCATTTCCACCTGCATCGGTTACTCCTATGCAGTTTGCTACACATGATGGAAAGTATTTTATGGATGAGGTAAATACCATAACGAATTATATTTCATTGAACTCAAAAAAACCTCCACAAATTAAGCAATAAATGTACATATAGATCTTATGGTGATTCTTTTTATCAGCAGAATGATTGGACTCTGTTATGAGATGTATATTTTTAAAAAGAGAGTAAGAAATGACATATTGAATGTTTCAGGAAAGTCTAAGCACTGAGCGATTACGCGACTTCCCAATGATCCACCGACTGTGGAGGGAGTCGAATGGTCTCCTCACTCACCAGAGACGGCCTTCATCTTGTATCGACTTAACGTCTGATTTTTCTTCTCATCTTCCTCCAGCAATTACAACGGGTAACTATCGTTTTCTAAACTGCGTAGTATTTTTCTATAGTTTATTGATAAATTTTCAATTACCAATTTTAAACGAAGTATAATAAATGTTATAATAATAGATGTCATTTTAAGAGCATTATTATTAACTTTAGTCAACCTCCATCCAACTGCATGTCCCCATCGAGGCGACTACTACCTCGATTCAGCACTTCAGAACTATGCCCCATATGTTCGACCAACAGTTTCAAATACAAATTCGTGAGTAGCTTTTAGTTTTTAAAAAATAGTTTATATTACTTATGTTATGGGATTAATCTTCAGATATGCTTGGCGACCTTCGACAACACCAGTAGTAATGGATCTTCCTCCACCACCACCATATCCTGCTGGCCGAAAAGCACCAATGGTCATGTAAAGTGAACTTTTCTCTCTTGACATTAAATTTCAATGAGAAGAAGGTCACTTGCTCCAAATATCATGTGCCATAACTTTATCAGTTAGCCTAGTGTTAGCGAGTATTCATCTTGCCACTATCACTACCTCTCACCTGTGCACTCTTAGATTTAGTTTGATTTTCATAAGTTGTAGATTGGTATTTATGTGTTTAGTGCGCGCTTATGATTTTATTGCGTTCTGGTCAAGATTCTGACGCCGCCGAAGATTTTGTCTGTTCTTATCCCCCACACGTGTTGCGACTCTCTCGTCGGTGCTTAACTAACTTGCCATTTCGACTACTTGTCATCATACATTCACTTGCTACAAACCTGAACGCTCAATCGAATGATTTATGAACATTATTGTATAGTTTTATTTTATCCGATATAGGAGTACGTGATAAAGCATATTTGATCTATGGTGCGTAGTTTTCCCTACAGTTCACGGCTAGTAGGTGGACCACGTCATTAAGGTATAATGGTCTAGTTAGTTTTCACTATTCCTCATAGTGTTTTATAGAAATAAAATGCTTTAAAAACGATTGACTAGAAATAATCAATTTCACCTATTTTTTCTGCTATTTCTATATTATTTTCTTAAAGCTACCAAGAATCTTTGCAGAACTTTGGAGAATATAAATCATCATTAGTAGTTTTTTAAACATTTCATGACAATATCTTCATAGTTGATTTTTTCTAAATCATGATGCAAAGTGTTTTGAACGCATAATAATGTATAAAATATTTTTCCTCTCTCATCTACATAATAGATGCCTTAATCAAATTATTCTAATTGCAGAATTTTCAACTTTAATTTTTATTTATTGTAATAACCATTCAATCAAATATTCATATAAGAAACATGACACTACAAGAAACAATGATTAAGTGAACTAAAACTGAGGTGGAACTATGTACATAAATTTTAACATGGAAAAATAGTTCTATGCAATCAAACTAGCAAACAAAATCGTATACACAAATATCTGCATATGCTGAATGATGTAACCTGCAGGAGAATATACACTTTCATATTTGGCATGTGTTTTCCACCATCATCCTCATTTCTCTGAGGCTCTCAGTGATCAATTCGCGAAAACGATAGGCGTTCTGTAAAATTCCTAACATTTACTACAAAGCAAAAAGTTAGGTCTGCACCCAAAGTGTGCTTCAAACCTTTTAAGAATATGTTTTATATTACTAGAAGTTTAGACAACGTTCTTACCGTATGTTGGAGAGATTTCCAAGTAGAAACATGGAAGCTCAAAATGTCACCAGTTGATCCCAATGTATAACACACTCCTAAAATACATATCTTGAGTTGTATTTTTTCTATTATATTTTTCTAAAATGTAAATTCAGGATGCTAAAATAATTTAGGATATTTAATTAAAGCATAACGAAAAAAATATGCAGAACAAAAGCAATCAGATCGTGGGATATCTACTGAAAAGTCTTTACTTCTTCAATCTTAAACTAACCGTAATTTGATCCCTCGGGACATGAAAAGGCCCCAGCTGGCCAGAACAAGTCTCTTTCTTTGTTCAAAGCCTTGCTGTATTCCGTCATCTGATGTTGAGGGGTCTAAAACTATGTCCATTATCTTCTGCTTAGCTGTCTCAACAATTTTTGATTTCTGACCTGACTAGTAGAGAGAGCATAGTTCATACTGAATACATTATCTAAAAATGGTGATGCTATCTGATAATATTTGGCGACAATGTACATTCCAAAAAGGTGTCTGTCTACGCCTTTGCCTGCCATTGCATTTCGATAGTAGTTCTGATGATTCTCGCAGGCAACTTTCAATAGAGCAAACCGTGTATTGTCCTAAACACAAAATATATCGGCCAATTATGTATTGACAGTTCTAGACTAATAAAAATTGATATCCGATCAAATCAGTTATAAACGAACATCTTGATTCTTGTCAAGCATTGCACGTACAAATTCACATGATTGTGAACTACATGATCTTACGGTTTCTGTTCGCCCATCTTTGAAGAGACGCATTACTGCTGGTTCATAAGTAAGCTCAAATTTTCCCTGATCCTAAAATTCAGCTTTTAAAAATTCCTAACTGTAAAATATTCGTTCTACTAGTAACATAATGTTACTTATTAATAGCAATAATAAAGTGAAATATTTCTAACTTTATAATAAGCCATTTGTAAGGCCATTTGGATGTAAGCATCAGGTGATACATGTGCCTTCTTAATAAACTCTTTTCCATAGTCAGTAAATACAACATGTGAATTCTCCAAATCATCAGCAACTCCCTTTGCAACTTTGTAGGCTTCACTGATCGCAGATTGCGTCTGAAATCAAAAACTTTCTTTTCTCTAGTTAAACTTTACAAATAAATCGAATTACTTAGCATACGTAATCATTTATAAAATCGTCATTAGTATCTTTGCTCACTTCTTCATCCAATTCCCATATAAGTCGTTCCGGTTTTGGTACAAATTCTACATCACCCGAGCAATGTCCATCTGGGCTGTATGGTTTACCAAATGCTTCATGATATTTCAGATATTCTCTTACATGAACATAAATCATGGCATCGACCGCCGAGTGTTCAGCATTCGAAGTGAACTGAGATTATTTGCTTAAATTATCATGATTTCGAAATATTGTTTTTAACAAAATTTACCCTTCCATTCTTGCTAATTATGTAGACGCTTGGTTTATCGCACCAAAGTTTGTATCCATCTCCAGTTAATGTTCGAGCATATTCTCGATCGTACTTGGTGGTATCCTTCTAGACATTACTAATAAAAGTTAGAAGTACAGAAGTGAAAATTGTAAACGATTAGGTCAAGTAAATCGGTGGTATTTCTTATCTAACTCACTTCATCATAACAACGCTCCTCATCATCAAGGAATACGATCTCGAGTGCATTTTCGATTAAATTTAGTGACTCTTTATTAGTTCCTGTAAGAAGTAAATATAAAATATTTCAAAAAGAGGAAATAAAACAGCTAACCATTAGCGAATTTTCCAGCCCTTATTTTAGCCCATAAATCTCGCGGTCCGGCTGTCAAAGCTGATAGATACTCTTCTCCTTCTTGTGGTGTGTCATTACGATCTATGATTGCTTGGAGAGCCCTGTTGGAATGTTTTAAAAGCACATAAAGTACAAATTATTAATAAAATATACATAATATAAGCCAATTAAACGTTTAAAATTTAAATCAAAAATCCGTAATAAAATCTTACTGCTCTAGTTCAGATGCTCTAAGAATACGTTTGCCATAAAATATATTTACTTTATACCAGCACCCTTTCGAATATACGGCTATATGTCGAGCATCACGTAGACGGATAGTGATATCTGAAATAGAAGTGAAATATAACTTAATAGTTCCTAATTTTCCTTCCTGATAAATATCTCTAAAATACGGACCACTAATTTCATTTGGCACACGAAGAGTACGATGGTAATCGATGTACTGAGTTGCACACAATGGAATTCCTCCCATCGATATCTTAAATTAACCAATAATAATAAGTATTACGCTAGAATTGTAAATCCACATAATAGAAACAGATCAGTATTTAGTTACACACCGGCTTCATGGTGTTTTTGGTAAAGATCTCCCTGCAGAACTGCTGGCGGCATAAGGTTACAAAGGATGCACGAGCTGCTTGATTAGATGTTGTATTCTGATAAATTACATCGGCACAACCAACATTAGTGTTTATTAAGGAGTTACGGTAACGCATGTAGACCACTTCTTTCCACCAGTCCGATAACTAGAAACGTACTAATAAGTGATGATTTTAGCTTAACTGGTAATGTTAAGGTACTAATATTATTTTTCAGAGTTCCATTTAAAGCTAAAAACTGAGACTGGCTTACATAATTCCTAGAGATTATCCATTTCATCCATAGTTTCCGTTGTAATTGATTAGCCACTGTATTTCTAAACTCATTGGCTTGTTGCTCAATTTCGGTAAATTTGTCATCATCCAAAATTGGACGAACAGTCTCAAGATACTAAAAAAGTAGATATTCATAGTTAGTTATTTTATTTATTAATCGTCTTCTATCACCTTTCTGAGGGTGTCGTCTACTTTAGGTGGAAGTATCCATGGCATTAAATTTTGAAATGAGAAGTACTTAGCACGTGTGGAAACCATATTGATGAAAATCTAAAAAGATGGAATACATTATAATTACAATCTAAATACAATATTTTCACTATTTATGTTCTATATCTTAACACTACTCCAAAACCAACCATAAAAATCTTTGTGAATAGGCTCGGTGGTTTTCCCACACTCTCGAAAAGCCAGCCGTGGTAATAGAGGATCAAGGTTATTGCAAGTCGAACACCCAGGAGCACAAACAGAAGAGATGCAGTGGATATGAAGGCGACACAGAAACAATGAAGAAGTGTAGAGGGCCTAATTAATAGTTAATATTATGTATTAATATGCTATGGTTGAACTTGTGATAACGAAATTCCTCTTACTATAGAAACAACAATTTGCTATTTTATATTTTATCAGATACTAACTCAAACACAAGTTGAAAAATGTTCTCCATAATGGTGATTTCCTTTGCAAAGATAGAAATGCCGAGAATGTCCATAGCCATCCAAATAGCTAAGGCATAGCCAAATTCATGAAGGTAAAAAGGAAAAAATGAATCTTGTGTAGAAAGCTGAAATTATGTTTAAAGATTATGCACGGTAAAAGCAGCTAGATAACTAGTAATTTATTCGTAACCATTAAATATTAATATTTAAATGCGTACATTAGACTTAAGTTAACGTTCATCATTTGTCACATTTTAAAGTATTTAATAATGTATCCTTTCAGAAGGTCATTTGCTGGGTTGGAAAAATTGGTTTTATAAGGTATGGTCCAGTCCCTTAATGTTCGATATTTTCTCAGTTAAGATATTATATAATTTTTTTAAGAGTTTGAAAGTTGAATTTCAAAAAATTATTCTAGTTACATCATCAAAACGTAATAACAACCCATAACTACCAAACTGAAATCAAGTTAGGCATATTAACTTAGAACGTGACAATAACAAGAGTAGTTTTTCTACTGTATACTATTCTTATAGCGATTTTACTCGATTCGAATGGAATCTATTTTTTCACCAATTAATAAGGCAAAAACACAAACGAGAGTCGAGGCAGTATATAAGATTAGGAGTGTTTTGCAGCCAATATTTTAAATCCAACAAACATTAATAGCTCAATAACCCAAAAAAAATCCAAATATGGTGAAAGTGTGATTTGATTAATAGTTTATACACGTCGTGTTTTTCTCAATTTTTACTTGTTTGTGGCGAATTAATTTCCACAATAGCCACATGTGGTTAGTAATAATTCAAATGCACTTCCCTTACATAAGTATTGTCTCACTCATATTGTTTGTATTCCTCTATACTTTACAATTTTTTAAGCATATGCTTGGAAACAAACCACAGCTTTGTGTGCTCTTCTAGTGTATCGCTTCAACAGGTTTTTTCCGTCGATGTGAACTTTTCCGTTACTCATCGAGACTGAAAACAATTAATTGTCGTTGTAACAATAAAAAATAGTTGTTTGAGGTAAAGGGTTGAGAAGTTGAAACTTTACAAATATTTCGACAAAATTATTAGGACACTCAAAACTCAAGAGTTTCAAATAGTTAAATTTTTTTTCATTAAACATAATTGAATTGTGATGATGGAGAAGCTTGTTATGGGAAAGATTTACTACATATGCGTTAAAATCGTCGTTAACCAGTTTGCTTCTTCAGTTGTAAGTGTCATAACAAATGCGATAAAGCGGATTTAAGGAGTGTTATTCTATAATAATTGTCCACTCCCGTACATCATATGTCTAAAGCAAAAATAAAAATAAAGAGATATTGCGTAGACGCTCAAATAAGCCTAAAATATTTCCAATTTTTTTGGGAATTTTTCTCTATAATTTTCATCTATTTTATAGATAACATAAATTGACTTGTAAAGATCGAGTTTAGAGCCAAAATATCTTTTCTTAAGTAATACAAGTAAACTCTACACACAAATTGGCATATGTAGATAAGACATGAGAGCAGTGGTAACTATTTGTAAGAATAAATTATTCTGTTAAAAATACTCTGCTCCGAACATATTAACTTCTGAGCAATCATACCCTATTACATATAGAAATCTGGAAATGTAACTAGAATAATAAGACTAAGAAGTACTTAAACTATATCTAGACAAAAGCTCTAATAAAAAAAAACGCCTTATGAGAGCTACAGATTAAAATAGTTTTAGAATATGAAAATGATGTAAAATAGCTTATGGTAGAAATATTTTAGTACAAACATAAATTTGCATGTTGAACAATTAAACAGTTAAAGAGTGGCTTTGGGAAGCAGATGTAGAGTGAACTACAACAGCACACTCTATGGATTGGGTTGGCGCTAGGGCAAAGTCCATTTATGAGAGAAACGAGAGCTGACAGACATGCCGAGTAATCAGACGTAAATTTTCTGTGCAAAAAAGTGCAGACATTTTAGTTCATTATTGGGATGATCTAGTATTGTTTAGATGCTTTTTTTCGATTTTAATACTTTTCCAATTAAAAAAATTAGTATCCGCGACCTATCACCCGCCTAGCATCATTGTATGGTGTTTTTTTTAAAGTCTGTTCTATATTTTTATTCGTATTCTTGTCTATTGGTATTTATAATCGAATTACACCATTATTTCTATGACAGAATTCATCAACTTCGCTTTAATAGTTATTTCGTCTTTCTATAATTCATTTATTACAATCACTTTGTCGAAATTATAGAAGCTCGTCTGATGACTATTCTCATCCTTCTCTAATCCAATATACTCAGTCAAAGTTGTTCTTGGTATAAAGATTGCATATTCTATTGAATTTAGCAAAAAGAATTCATTATCGGGAAGTTTAAGATTTAGTAATGGTGTTGTCAGGTGAATCTAAAAGTTATTGGTTTTGTCAGTTCTTTTTTCTATAATTTTTTACATCTATTTTCTTTATAACAATATTTGATTCTTTAGAGCCACTTGATTATTAACAATCGAAATTAGGATTCCGTTGAGTTATTCGTCTCGACATACCCTCGTTTATGTAAAATTTATAGCATGATAAGATTTGACACAATAAGTACAGAAGCATAGGCAGAAATTAAAGATACAATCATTCCAATAAAGTAAATAAAAACAAAAAGAACACTACTAGCTGAAACACTAAACATTTGAAATAAATTATTAAAGAATTAAGAAATTCTAAGTTATTCGGCGACAAAGTGGGTTAATTGAATATTGGCTCAACTATAATTATGAAGAATAGGGAATATTTTAAAGTAATTTCGCGTTTTTTCCACAGTAAAAGTAGGGTTAAATGTGGTTGGAAAGATTTGGCTTCTGGTTGGGCTAGTATACCACTAAAAAGTGCCATCAATAGCCTATTACATACTATATTTTTAAGGGCTTTGTATATTTTTAGTGCGCAGTTAAACGAGGTAAAATGATGAGATAGTAGAATGGGGGATGGATGAGACAGATGGTCTCACCGAGAACACCAACATCGTTACAAAAGTAGCAAAAATGCCTGGTAGTGGTGGAATATTTTGCTTAAAAAATGTAATGAGTTATAGACTTCATATTGTACGTCAAGTAGCTAAGGTTAATATTCATTACGATGGATGTAGTATTTTAATATAACAAAACAAATCATGCAACAAGCTTAAATAACTGTACATAGAAAATATAAGAAACAGTAAAGTGACATGCCACTACTCCTTGAGGGTGGTACTTAAACTTTGTATAACTAACAAATTTGAATAGGTCCATCGAGCATTAAGTTAAAGAGAGATCACAATAACAAAAAAACCGTAAATTATTAATCTAACATTGTACATGAGAAAAAATACGTTGAATTATCTAATTTTATTAGAGTTTAAGAGATTAAATATAGATACGATAAAATAATATATATATATATATTTATATATATATATTGTATATATATAAAGATTTTCTTCGCAAAATTTTATATGAACATTATGTAACGTGCTCACTTCTCTGTAGAAGGTAGAGTTGATGCCTCTCTCAATGCTCGTTCTCGTTCCTCTAGAAATTTAGAAACTATTCTATTGGTCAGGTATTAACTTACGGTACCGAAATTTTACTTACTTCTTTTCTCTATCTGCCTCCGCCTTTTTTTGTCCATCATAAGTAAATCTGCTTTAGAATGTTGGTAAATTTCTCTTAACTCGTTCAATCTCCGCTCAAAAATTTCCACTATTTCAGCTTCAGGCATCATCATTATATCTTCTACAATTTCATAGATAAACTTGAGAAGGAATAATACTGATGATTAAAGACTGATTAAACTGGCCTAAAGGAGCAAATCCAAGTGGTACGAAGTTTTCGAGAGATTGTTCTTGTTCCATCATCCGATGAACTTTGTTTTTCATTGAAATAAATGTATCGCGAGCAACTATAAAACAAAGGTAAAAAGAGGAAGAAAAAATGAGATGGTTTAGGACCTTACCCTCCTCCTCTTCCTCTTCACCATCTGAGTCGTCATCTTTTTTGTCATCTTTGTCTTTTTGTTTACCTCTGACGTATTTCCGATCAACTACCATCTGACTATGTCGATTATGTACTACTCTGAAACAGAATCAACTGGTATAAATCAAATAAAGTTGAAGTTAGTGAAATATTCCCTAATGATATGCGACCCAGAGTCTGAGATAAAGCCAAATAATTTATAAAACCTTTTTCTTTTCATGCCACGCCCCCTTCCAGGAGACATCATGCGACCACTAACAGACTGGTTGTCCGATACTGACCATTTATCGTTATCTTAAAAAAAATATCTGTGCTATTGTTATCTGAGGATTTAACAGTTACCTTCTCCATCAGTACGCTGGGGTGTTTCAGAACCAGATGGAGCAGCATCAGATTCATCTTGACTAGGATGTCTCAATAAACAAACTGCTTTAGCTTCTATAAAACAATTATTTGATATGTAAATGAAACAGAATCAGATATTATCCAACCTTCTTCCAAAGATTCGAACTCCTTTTCCTCAGCATCAGATTCTCTTCTCCTTCGCTTATTTTTTGACTCTTTGATAAAGTCTTTTTCTGTGTCCTTCTCTTGATCTCGTTCAACTGTTTAAAAATTGTGTAAAGAAGCTAAGAAAATTTGTGAATTCCACTACTAGAATATTATGTTCACCTTTATTAATTCTGAATGGACTTTTTTTTTCTTTTTCTTTGGATGGGGGTTCCTTACATGTTAGACTAACCACGGCAGTTACTGGTGACAGAAAAATAAATGAAGATACTGAAAAATAGCCTTCCAGATAACTATTTTTTAACTTTATAAAGTTTCGACAAGCTAGAAATAAAATATAATTAGCAATGAAGATTATACACAAGATGTCCAATTACATTGATTTTTACCTATTTTAATGGAAATAAAGTTGCAATAAAACTCAACTTACTATAATCACTTTCGCATTTCGAATCACTGCTGTATAAGGGAGATATGATTTCAAATGTGCGGGAAATCTCTTGGGGAAGTTTCTTAAAGTAACCATTTCTCTATTCCTTCCATATAAATTCTTGGAAAAAAAGTGTAAATAAAATAATAGATGTTTAATAAAATGTCCCTACCACAGGGGACTGAGGTCTAACGGGAGATGTTGAAGTTGAAGGAACATCTTTATTTAAGTCCCTACTTAGGGATGTTGTTCGAACTCGTTTAGATTCTCGTACAGGAGAACCTGTCGATTCATAGACACGCGAAGGTGAACGAAGAGAAGAAACAAAAGAAGTTGAAAATGACAACGACTAAAAACAAGATAAAAACTACACAGCTAAAAATGGGAATGTATGTAATAAATAAGGTACCTCTGTTTTAACATATATGTTAGATCCAGTGTTTGGAATCAACGATTTAGAAGTTGTTAACATTGGGCATGGTGAAATTAGAGTCTTTCCAGGACTAGACGAAATTGCCACTATTGGCGAACTTTTTGATTGCTGAATTATAACTATTAAAGTATTTAAGTTATTAAAAGAAATTAAATATCTCACTTCTCTCTTTAAACCATCTGCAACAACGGCTGCACTAAATTGTTCGTACTGAGAAATCGAGACACGTCGTGGGCGATATCCACCCTACAAATTAATTAAAATAAAATAAAATATAAAATAAAGAAACAATATTAAGAAAATACCATGCTAAATAGATTTAACGGTGCTGTGTCATCATCCCTATGTAAACTGTCTACACCTTCAGGGGAATGTGACCAAGCTAATACCCAGTCAATGCGAGATGTCGGAACTCGATTATCCACTGCTCTCCAAACTAAATCCATTGAAGCTTGTTCATCCTAAATTATAATCAGTCTTATTTAATGTCAATAATAAAAGTACGAAGCCTAAGAGTACAACTAAGGTTTTGTATCCTAATAATATAAACATTAAATTTTAACTATTAACAAGAAGAGATCAGCTATATTGCCAAAATCAACAGTTTTGCTATTAGCTTTTCATAAATGAAGTATGCAAATGGTAACGAATAGATGGCATCTTTAGTAACTATACGAATAAATGTTATCTATAAATTTGGAAAAGTTAAGTCGCTATTCTTTAATTAATAGTTAAGTATCTTACATCTAACAAAAATTATGCAAAACCAAAGAATAAGTACTTTGATGCTTAGTCGTATTTTGTTCAGAGTTATCCATTCGTCATATCTTGAGTTCCATCCAAGATAATGTACAAAACAACGAGTAGCACACATTAATGAATGTAGACGAGAAACTGAGTCAGCTGATAACTCTGTCTCCTTAATATTTCTTATTTTAAAAAAAAAACGAACAGTGCAGTACCATTAAAAAACGTACTCCTTCATGAGGCAGAAGAATAACTTCAACAATTTCTTTAACATTAGGTTGCTCGACAGTAACGACGCGAGCATCATACCATCGACCATGGTGATGAGCTCGTACTTTCTGACCAAGATAAAAGTGGGAAAAACTGAAATTATTAATATTTAAAAAGTGAAAAATAAAAAAAAATAAAAAGGTGAAATAGTTATACATGTTCGCAGGATTATAGCCTTCATCAGGATCCTTTGACTTTACAAAGTCTATAGAATCTCCTTTACGATCCGATTTCATGGACAATTTTTTCTTCTCCTTCTTACGTTTACCTGATAACATCAATTTTTAATATATATTAATATAGTCACAGGAAAATAAAAGGAATAACCTTCCATTTCGTCTTCACTTGCATCTCCTTCTCGCTCCTTTTTGTCTTTCTTAAGCTCCTTTTCTTTTTCAGTGTCAGGATCACTTTCTTTATTTTTCTCTTCCTTGTCTTTGACCTTTTCTTTTTTATCCTTCTTGTCCTGAATTTCCAAGTGTAAAATATTATAGCAAAAATTAGCCTAGTGAATAAATATATAACTAACTATCTTGTTTGCTTCTTTTTTCCTATCTTTGTCATCTTCTTCTTTGATTTCACGTTTATCCTTCTTTTTATCTTTATCTTCTTTCTTATATTCTACATCATCTTTCTCCTTCTCAACTCGTTTTATTTTATCATTTGGTGCAACAAATATCGCAGGCGAAGAACTGTAAAAATTAAATAAAACAAGTATGTACTGGCTATATAAATACTTATTGATTACTGTTAGTGTATCTTAAATTTTTAAAACTAACCTTTCTCGTTTGAGTCTATCAATTTTTTCGTCTTTCTTCTCTTTATCACGATTTTCAACAACTACTTCAGATTCTTTTATAATAGACTTGGTATCATCAATTTCCTCACTCTTCTCCTTCTTAATTTCCTTTTTTTCAACTTTTTCTTTAACATCACCAACATTCGACTTTCGACGTTTTCCCTTTAAGATAAACATTTTAATATGGAACCAAAACAACAAGGCATCATATATTCTAAACAATTAATCCATTCAGAATTAAAAAAGAAAGAATCATCTAGACTTACTTTTTGAATAACTATATCTGTAGGACGAATTAACCGTCGTTCTCGGGGACTATTTATCGTTGATGTGGCTGCGAGTTCGTCAAGAGACCAACCCAGCCGTTTATAAAAGGAATTAAAATGTGATAAATACCTAAAACGAGTATATTCAGAACAACGACAAGTAATTTTACGAATACAACTTGAAAAAATACTTCCCTAACATATGCTTTACGCACAGTAACAGGTGTAGCCCCAGCACATCCTTCAAGCTTTAATTTTGTCAACACCTATAACCATTAATAATGTAGCCTAACAAATAATAAGGTAGTATGATTCTCAGAAATTCAAACTAACTTTTTTCCATTTCTGATTAGTTGTGACACGTTTACAACCACCATAATCTTGGACAACACGATAGAATCGATAGAGATCAATATCCTTACCACCAAGTACTGGAGCACGATTAATGGGAGTACCTCAACCATATATGATGAAAAAAGGGTATTTTGTAAAATGTAATCATCATATTGTAAAAATTTCGTCTACCTCTCTCTTCTTGGAATTTATATAGTTGTGCAACAAATAAATCTCGCTCTTCTCCGTATTCTTCTTCATCGCTACTTTCAGAGCAAGAAGATTCGGAAGCAGCTCTGAAACTATAGACTAAACTTGTTGGTAATTAAAAACGCATTTTACTACTAGTGCTTACGCAGAGGGCTTCAATGGTTTCTCTTTCTCTGATTTTTCTTTTTTTTTTTCCCGTTTGTCTTCCTTGTCCACTTTTTCGTCCTTTTTCTCCTTCTCCTTCCTTTCTTTTTCTTCCTTCTTTTCTTTTTTAATTTCTCGTTCAGCTCGTTCTTCCAATTCTTTTCTCTTGGGTGGAATTTCATCTGCATATAACTCTTTGAGCACCCAACTTCCAGGCAATGTTCCTAAATATAAAGAAGCATATTATTACACCATACTTAAGTTACTACTCACTAAATGTACCTCTATCGATAAATACTTGAGCACGATCGATCGCTGTCTTGAGTGCACTGCTCATTCCATCCATTGTTTTCTTTCCAAATGAATTGTGATCAAACCATGACAAATGATTTGTCATTACACCGGCACTGAAATTTATTAAAATAAATATATACTAGTAAGTCGCGAACAGAAATATAAAAAATAAAACATACTACTTTCCATTTTGGAAACTTCTAACAGGAATTTCTTTTTTTGATAGTGTACGTGGCTTCAAGGCACCATCTCTGCAAAAAAACATTGATGATCATGAATTAAATAATTAGATGATGATTATGAAAATTATAAATACCTTTAACTTATAAAACAACGTTCAAATAATTATAAACGTGCCTGTATGCCTTGTAAGCCACAACAACTGCTGGAAACCACTTGCCACGGCGCTGAGGTTCTTCATAAACACATATAACATCGCCCATTTGAAACTAAAATAATCTCCCATTAAATCTAATGGATATCATCTTATGATTTTACAATGATAGCGGTTGAAAATAACATTTAAAACTAACCGGAGTCTTATCACGCTCGCGTTTCTCTATGTCTGATTTATCTTTCTGGGATTTCTTCTCTGCTTCTTTGCGTTCGTCTTCCCTGTCATTTTTTTTCTTCTCTCGTTCCTTATCTTTCTCGCGATCACTCGAGTTTCCACTTGACGAATCCTCTCCCTCCCCACTGATTTCAGTATCCCCCTAAGCATTTTTTTGCTATTATACTAGTAGAAATATAAAATAATTGCCAATATTCTGCTTAGAAATAATAGTCAATTAGATTCTTACTGAAAGCTAAGTATAAAAGCTAACTTCAACATTTTTAGCTCTTAACAATACTGCGATTAAAAAATGTAATCTATAAATAACACTTAAAATACGAAAATAATCAGTTATCATCCAGCACAGCATATTTAAACTCAACTTTTACATATGTGAAAAGATGGAAATCAAAATGATAAGTATTCACTTGTAACCTTCAAAAAGCAATCATGGTACAAACTTGGTCAATTTCCCCTATAGCTACCGTTGCGGCCGATGCAGCTGCGCGTTTCTCGCGTTTTTTTCCTTTTTCATCTTCACTTTCCTCGTCCTCTTTCCTTTTCTTTGTCCTTTTTGATGGAGAAATATCGTCACCTTTGCGTCTGTTAATCAAATTAAGTATATCCGTAAACATTAACAGTTGTCTATAGTTTAAACCAAGCATTTTCTACAATACTTAAAAAAGAAAACATACTTTTTCCCTTTTTTATTTTTTCCTAATACTCCTTTAACAACTGGGCTGCTAAATTGTTCAGGATTGTAAAGTGGAAGAGCATCAAGACTAACAGCAGAATCAAAATGCTTGGCACCTTTTAGACACATTTGAGAGCGTCGAAGTATCTTCTCATCGCCATCATTAAATACTGAGAAATATAACGTGAAATACTAAAGCAATAATTATATAAAAACTGAAATACAAAATACTCACCAACATGATAACTACTACAATCCTTAACATGCTGAATAAGCGCTTTAACGGTATGTTTTCCTTGCGTCACATCAACTAAACTATTAACCTCTAAGGGTCCACCTTTAATAAGATGCTCTTCAACTATCACAGATCCAAATGGAGTTTCCTTTAGCGAAACCTAAATACATGGCACCCTTATATTACCAACAAAAATAGCAGTATAAATAAAATACAACAGATGAAAGAAAGAAGAGTGATCTCTTACCTTACACTTTACAGATTTTATTATTTTTTTAACTTTGGCTTCACAAAATGCGCCTTTAAATTTTGCACTGACTTCTGTTCCAACCGGCAAAAAAGCAGGGTCATCCGACTGAAGTATACATTGCATAAATTAAGAATAGGTATATTATTACATTACTGATACATTATAAACTCAGTATTCCACAACAAGACTCAAAATTTAAAAACATAACAGCCACATTAAAAAATTAAAACTGGTAATATATCACATATAAAAACACATCTTCAGAAAAAAAATACCTGCATTTAAGCAGCAGCAAGTTTAAATGAAGAAAATAATCCAGACCACCGTTATTACCACGAAATTGTGATTACAGAAGTATGATAGTCAAATTCAATTTAAAAGTATAGCAAAATACGTTGCTAATACCTGAAAATTATGGCATTTCTAAATGAGTCTGAACCATCATCAAAACACCTAAGAATTATGTAAATGCATTCAATAATAATTCACTCCAAAATTAATTGGAAGAAATAAATTAGAAAGTTGTGAGGAAACAACAAAATTGATTCATAAGGCTGATAATAGTTATAACTTACCGAGCAAGACAACGAGTACCCTATCCTTACATATAATTGCATTTTAGCAATGATACAAGTACACTGGTAAGTTGGCAATATGCCAGATGTTATGAGAAAGCATATATACTGTTGATGGTACAGAGAGTACTAATTTCCAATTTTCGCTATAAGGTTTTTTAGATATAGCATGAATCATGGCTTATCATTCCTTTAATAAGAGTTGAATGCCGTAATTATTGACATTTGTTCCTAGTGTTTGGTTTCTTTTTGAATTTCTAAGTACTGTTTGTTATAGTTTATTTATTGAATGTTTCACCTAGGACTTCTACGTCTGTTTTAAAATGGTCGCTTGGAGAGCTGCTGGAATAAATTACGTACGCTTTTCACAAGTTGCTGCTGCAGTTACACGCAAATGTATTAAATCGAAAAGTGGTGCTATCCAGAAACTCGCAGGTGAACCCAGTCTCAAGGTATGTTTTGTTATTGTTTGTTTTATTTGAGGTTTCTTCTTTTCTAATATTACCACTACTTGCTAAGCACGATTATAATTTGTTTTAAAAATTTCAGATGACATCCTGGGAGAATGGAAAAGCTGTCAAAAGTCAGTAACTAGCGAAGCTTAGAATTAGGATATAATGGTGATAAAAATTTCACTCTACCTGTCATTCCAATAAAATTTTATTAAATGGTGTTGAATTTTTAATCAAGGATTGGTCCTGTATAAATACCACTTGAATTATAATTCTTATAGGGCAGACGTAAAATATCCATTAGTTAATCATTAACTCGCTACTATTTATTTCATGTTGAAATAATATGGCACCTCCAATTAACACAAAGCCAATTCGAAATGGCGAATCATATCGAGATTATCCCCCGGCGATAAATGCTCGGAGTGGGAAAAGTCCCTATTTTATTGGGAAACCAAAACCTCACCGTCGTCCATTGGAATCCGAAAATGATACATTTGCGAAGAAAACAAAATTTGATGGGTTTTGTTTAAGCAGTGGAGAAGTATCTAGTAATCATAAAGAAGAGGTAGTTAACTGAGAGTGATTGGAATATTTATACCACACTTTAATTATATTTTACAAGGTAGAAGAATTATAGGTTGTCATAGATGATACCGATTCGTTTACTGAAGATAAACACAATAAAAAAGGACGCGCAATAAAAGATTGTGATGGGATGTTATTCGATTTCAGTTCAGATCCCAAACTGATAAATATTAAGAAAGCGATAATCTCTGTTGTAGGTTCTGTGAGTTTATAAGTTATAGAGTAATCATACGTAGTGTTTAAACTTAAGACAAGGTCATGGGATGGATTTAATTATTTTGTCAGTCCCTTTCAGTTTAACGTTAGAACTTCCTATTCTCAAGGTACTATGAAGTATGTGATTAGTACATATAAATAGTAACTACAGGATATCAAAAAACTAGGCGATGAGCATCTATGTCCAACGATAGTTTCTGCATCTGCAAAATGTCAAGATATCAGTGCAAAGAAAGAAAAACGTCAAAAGCCGTAAGTTTGTGCTCTCTGTGTTTGATATTTTAAACAACTACAATATTGCTTAAGGTGGGAACGTCGTGGACTGGCGTCATTAAATGATTTTAAAATGGCTAGTGGACAAGGGATAGTAAAGGAAATGAAACCAGTCCTACAACAAAATGAACACAGTGACGTGAATCTAGATTACATTACCACAGATTTTACAAATTTTTGTATAACAAGCGATAGGTGACCTTTCAGGAGTCTCAAAATGATACTATGAACTATAGTGGAGGATCAAACAATGGGCAGAAGCGATATATGGGTAATAAGTAAGTAATTTGTTTTTTTCAAGCGTATATTTAATATACAATTATTGTTTTTAAGTGATTTATATGTGCAACTGTAAATCATGTTATATAACTAGCAATAAATTTCAATTATTGTATGGATGACAGAATACTGAAGCTTTTCATTTTGTTAGATTTGTAATAACTTGATGCCTCTATATATCTTTTTGTTTAGGAAAATGATTCCTTCATATAATGCTCCTCCTATTATAAAAAAAGGATTAGACGCCATGGCAATGAGTGCTGGTGGAAGTGGTAATTTAAATGTACTAATATTTTGAATTTTATGCTTGTATATTTCTGTTGGTTCTAAGTTTAAAAAATGTATTTAGACGAAGCTATGACTGGTCTTCGTGCTGAACCTTCTCTGAAGCATTTTGATGAAAATATTATTTCATTAATTGAGTCCGAGGTAAACTCACCCTTTAGTTTTCTCCTTTTACTTAACTAATGTTTTTTAAAAACTGGTGAAATATATTAGGCTTCGTATTTAATGACACACTATATTTTGAGATTATGTCAGTAATGAAAGAAACTGGATGGTCTGACGTTGCTGGATTAAATGGAGCGAAGAAAGCTCTTAGAGAAATTGTTGTTCTTCCATTTAAACGACCGTTAGTATACATATTTCGCGTAGTTTTTAGCTTTGTTGTGGTATTTGTGTTGTTATTTTACAGGGATGTTTTCAAGGGTATTAGAGCTCCTCCGAAAGGTGTATTATTATTTGGACCTCCGGGTACAGGAAAAACAATGATTGGTGAGGCTATAAGTAGAATGTATGAATAATATGAAAATAGGAACATATATAGATATACAATATATATTCAAGCTTGTATTGCCTTTATATGCTGAATTCGTGTATCTTGTGCAGTAGGTTTCTATAAATATACTTATGTACATACAAGTTTAGTGAATACTCCTTATTTTCCTTCAGGTAGTCTAGCTTAAAAAGTATTTGGTTTATAGTTTTATTTGCTGAAAAATTAACATCAGATTTGTCTTTATAGGTCGTTGTGTTGCATCTCAATGCCGAGCAACGTTTTTTAATATTTCTGCAAGTTCACTGACATCAAAATGGGTAGGAGAAGGCGAGAAACTAGTAAGAGCTCTGTTCGCTGTAGCTCGTTTAAAGCTCCCAAGTGTTATCTTTATTGATGAGGTTGGTAATAGCAGAGGTTTATTGCTAATTTTAGTTAGTGAATTAAATAGTGATATATTTGAATAGATTACGTTGGTCTATAGTTACTGGGTTCCTTATATAGATAGGCTCAGATTGACTCACTGCTATCCGCGAGATCTGAATCAGAGCATGAGTCTTCACGGCGGATAAAGACGGAGTTTCTTGTTCAATTAGATGGCGTTGCAACCAACTCAGATGAACGCCTTTTGGTTCTTGGTGCTACGAACAGGTTATACTCAAACAGTTTTTCTTTTTAGAATATTTACTTTTATTGTTTACTGATCTTACCTTATCGCTAATTCAGACCTCAGGAATTGGACGAAGCTGCACGCCGACGTTTCGCTAAGCGATTGTACATTGCCCTGCCAGAACCCTCAGCTAGGCTAGCTATTGTCCAAAATCTTTTATCGGATATGAAACATTCAGTGAATGACGATGAATTACAACAAATTGCTACTCTTACAGAAGGTTAGTGAATTATATTCCGTTTTATAAGTTTTAAGTGGCTATCGTATACTATATTTAAGCCCTAGTTTGTTCAGGATATTCTGGCGCTGATATGCGTCAATTATGTGCAGAGGCTGCTATGGGTCCAATTAGAGATATTGATAATTGTTCAACCATGAATATAGAAACTGTAGAGACAGAAGAGGTATGTCTTTAATCTCTAATTTATTCGATTTAAGGGAACATGTTCTTTTTTTTGTAGATTCGACCTATTAATATATCCGATTTCGTGGATGCATCAAGAGTTGTTCGGCCAACAGTTGTTGAAGATGATCTGATTGCCTATGAAGCATGGGATAAGAAGTTTGGCTGCCTTCTTTAGGTTAAAAATGTTCATTAATGACTTAAAGTGAAGAATTTTTAACAGTCGTGATACCCTTTTAAGTATTGTTTTTTGGTCTATTGTTATTGTTTTTCTTATGATAAATTATTATCTCTTGCTGAACCTCTCAAACATTAATTGTATAATATTATTTCCCTGGCTACAAGCTTGTAAGTGATTGTCGTCTGTAAATATGTTTGATTCTTTATCCTTAATAATAAGTATAATGACTAATGTTGTCTTATCGCCAATAATGTCTTCTCATTGGGACTACCTCTTCTAGAGGTCTTCATCTTAATATTCATATTTGCAAATCTTAGTAGGAAATAACTATTGATTTATCCTGCTTTTGTTTTGTTACCAATTTATATTTACTGGGGAATCTTTTCTCTTACAATAGTTAAATTTAATTTAGTATGTCTGCAACCGAGTTAACACGATCTGGATTAAATCAGTCACAGATGCGTGCTCGAATATTGCGACCGGTAACACGACCATCACCAACACCATCGCCTCAGCTTAGAACCAATAGACCACCACCAGCGATCACACATATTGCATACGCGAAGGCTGGTTAGGTTTTTTTTTACTAAATTCACTTAATTTCTCTTATGTAGTCTTGGTTGTAGTTTATTTGATTTTTTATTTTAGCTCTACCTTTAATAGCTAAACTGCGCACGGCGGTATTTAAATGTGCAAAAGGGAAAGCTAGTATTGAAGAGACAGTGAATTACGTCAAGGAAACGGAGAAACTATACAAGTAAAACTTTAGCACTTTTATGATACTGATTATAATATAATTGAATATTATAGCGAACTTGAACTTCTTGCGAAATCAGTGGAAACAAAGATAATAGAATCAACAGCATTGAAATCTTTAGGAACTATGTTTCACCAGGTAGTATGTCATTGATATATAGTGGAAAATTTAGGTGATTGATTTTTCATGTTATATTCGGTGTAGTCAAAACATTTCCAGGCTCGTGTTACTCTCTCTACCACGTCTATAGTAAATGAGTTCACAGATGCTATGACAAATAGTGATTCTTTAGAGGTGAGGAAAGAAATAGAAAATCGACATGCAATTTCACGTAAACAATGGGATGGTAATTTTTATATACTGAGAACTCCAATAATCATATTTATCTCCAGTTCCTTGCATCAGTATTCAGTGATGCGAGTAGCAAATCAGAGATATTTCCTTTTATCAAACCTCCTTCCTCGATATTTTCTCAGAATTCTCAAAATTCAGTGGTTTTGGATGCAGAAAAGGTATAATTGGGTGGAATTTATTTATTTTTTTTAGTTATAAGAATTTTATTGGGAGTAAATATTTTTGTTTTATAGTATTCTTTAATTAATTTAGGCACACAATCATTTTCATGCTGTTCTAAAATCATTAATATCGAACGATAAACAGTTGCGTATGTTAAAGCAGCGGGTTTTAGCCGTTATTGATGCTGGATTTCTTAAAACAGTTATCGAGGTTTGTTTATAAGAGGTATTTACTTTTTAATAACTTAAGATTATATATATAAAGAAATTTTAGGTAGAATTTGGACGTCGTCGTGATACGGTATTCATGCCACAGTTAAAGGCAATATTAATTATACAAGAGGGACAGTTAACGATGCTTAAATTGGGAGCGATCTGGGAGGAATTATGGAGCAGTGTATAATTTATTTTTGTCAATAAACATAACTTTAACATAATAAAACTATTTGACAGTATTATATAGAGAATTTTCTCTTATGAAATTGAGTATATTTTTTGGTTTAGGAAGAAGACCTAATGTCATCTTACGAAGTGTACCAAAAGATGTCACAGTTTGCTGCTAACCGTATTTTGAGTAGTGCTGCTACAACAAAAATAATGTTGGTTTTATAGCCACTAGGATTAAGTTCTAATAAACCACTTAGTGTTATGCTAATTTTTATAGGTCATCACAGGCTCTTAGTACGGTATTTCTATTTTTACAGCAGTATACTATGGCTTTTTCTACACCATGCTGCACGTGTCGGTACGTGTGCAATTTTGTATATAGATTTAAAATATCTTTAATTAAATTTCTAACCATATATGCGTTCTATAAGCTTCTAGGAAGGTGATGCGTGACTTTTTGCCTCCGATTCGTCTTGTTGATTTTAACCCTGCGCGACCAGTATTTCAGCATGATAGTTGCAAACACTATCCTCCTCAGCATTTGTTATAATTCTTAGACACTTATTATACTATTGACAATATCTCATATTTCATTTCAGTTGTATCGCTGTAATATAGTGTACTCTAATTTATTGGATGTATTCATGCCGCTTCGTTCTATAGGTTATATGAATTAAGTCCAACTACATAGTTCATCCTTTGTTTTACTCAATGATATTGAGTTGCTCTTACACTTATTTCTCGCTCTGATTACAGTGCAATTTAGAGTTACCTTGTAGTAGTTATATATACGTGCATAACTATCGAGTCGTGTGAATTGGTTATACTGTTATCCCGCTTGAATACTTTGTTGTTATTTTAGGATATTTCAATTTTAGACATTTTCATTTGCAATACTGTTTTGTTCAGATTTCATAATTTATCGTTGTTAAAATTCCTTTGTTATTGTTGTAGTCTGTTAATATCAAAATTCAATTAAATATGCAACGAGATATGCCAGCTTATTGGTTCAATAGTTGACCCTGACACTAAAAAATATCGTTTCTTGTTGCATTCCTACGTTTTAAGTCGTTCTCATTTATATGAATCTCATAATGGTACCTTCAGTTCATCACTTCTTTTCTAACTTTGCACTCTACTATACTGGGTTCTTTCTCTTACGCATTCCCTTTGCAAATATATGCTTCTTATGTTAGCAAAGGAATTATTCTGGTAGGGATTAATAAACCTTGTAAGTTCCGTTACTTCGTGATGCAGGTGTAGCATAACTAATCAGCTTATGGATGCTTCACGCGGCTGTATTTGACAACCAATTTTCGCCACTGTAATTCTTATATTTGTACAGTTTTTCTGTTTAAAACTATTTTTAGTGCCAATTATTTTATTTTGACTTCGTTATATTTTACGCTGAAATTCCTGAATATCGCTTTAAATTGAGGTTTTAAGAAAGCCAGTGAGGTTCCAAAGTTCGACAAATGGTAGTCTTCGTACTTGCTTAGACTAATCACCTAAAGAAAAGCTCATTTTTCAACTGTTTCATGTCTTCTGTCATTTTAAATTTCGCCAAAATTTGTTCCAAATATTTATCAAGACTATTTTTAATTGTTAACAGTTCACAAATCAAAATAGTTGAAACTGTACGTACCATTATTTATAAATGTAGTAGAAAGTTTAGACATTCCTAATTACCTTTTCGTCACTATAGTTATATTCCTTAAATGTATGGATTAAATTTATACTAACGCTGAGAACATGTTTACGTATTTCTGTTAACTATCAAACAATTTTAGTACAGGTAGATTTGTTACACTGAGTGTCTACAGTTTTTAATCTTAATATTTTAAGGTTCCTAATGCTTGAAAAAGTATGTATACACATACAATAGGCAGCTAGAGCTTGATAATGGTTTTGGCTGCTGTTCTTTCTATGCTACGTTATGTAGCGACATCAGATGACAGAGATTTTGTTGATAGACTGCATTCATACTTCACCTGCAATATATTAATCGGTCTAGCCGTTCTGGTTAGCTTCAAGGTATGTTACCTATTGCCATTTACATGTACATCCTACAGTTTTTCCACAACAGTATTCTTTCTTTGCCGATCTTATGCTATTCAAAGCTATAAGCACCAGGCTTTAGTGATTATATTTTAATAAGGACATATGCAGTATAGTATTAACGCTATATTACCATTAAATATCTGTAAAAATTTAAGTAGTTTTCCAAATATTTGAGATTCTGGGAGTATGTCTCTAAGAAATTTTTAGTTAACTTATTTATATCTGTATTTTTTTTTTGTGATTTAGTATTGTGTCATTTCAACGTTAAATATATCTTCCTTGACGAACTGCTCTTTTACTGCAATATAACTTAGAATTTATAACAATATATATTTTATTTATAAAAATAAATTAGAAATTTCTCAATAATCTCTTGTAGACATATTTTGACTGAGTTTTATCTGATTTCATCTGTTTTCTTCACTTTCACATCTCACTATTTTCGGATATATTTTCATTTGTCAATATTTGATATCTCTTACAAATTGCTGTAGAGTTGTAGTAGTTAGCTAAAAGTTGTCGTTATTTGAAATTTTGATAATAGAGGATCTAAAAAAACAAAGTTACTTGTTATCCAATTTACTAGACACGAAATAATTTAATACTGACTAAAAGAATACGCCAATTTTTATGTATAAAGTGAACTAATGAAATATAATAATAAACCTGATAATGTTTGTATTCAGCAATTTGGTGGCAAGCCGGTGGAATGTCTTGTTCCAGATATGTTCAGTAATTCATGGGAACAGGTTTGTTAGAATAGGCTCTATTTGTGCTTTCTGATACATTAAGTCATAATAACAACTTTAGTTACGGTAATGTTTGAGTAACCTATACTGTTTTACTAGCATGCATTTGTTGGCATGAGTTCTAATTTTATGCCGTGTTTGTCACGTAGAATTGTATATGCTTTTGGCTTTTCTTTAATGTATTGCATTGTAACATTCGCCATAGCTTATGTGATCATTAAATTTCACGATGGAATCTACATATCTCACTCGTCTGCACAAGTGTTCTGTTTACAGTACATCTGCGTATAGTCGATTTTAAAATAATGTCTGCATTGATTTCTGGTGTCTTGAATAGTATTCATACCCGGTCGGTGGACTCATTATTTGGTGATATTGTTGATGTTCTGCACATAAATACTATACTAGTGCTAGTTATTTTTACTCTGATATCCAGCTTTAAACAATTCGGTGGCAGGCCTATTGAATGCCTTTTTCCAGATAATCAGTACCAAATTGGTATAGAGGAGGTTTGATAAATTATATCGAAGGCTTTTAGTAAAAAAAGGCAGTGTCTTATTATTGCAGTATGCCGAAAACTATTGTTGGGCTCAAGATACGTACTTTGTTCCAATGGGACAGGCAGTGGCAGGCATGGCTGATTCTGACAGAAGACAGAGAAGAATTAGCTATTATCAAGTAATTAATTATTATTCGTAGCGATACTATTAATTAGTTTAGTAATTTTTCCTCTAAAAGAAGTAGCTATGATTTTTGTTTTACGTAATATCTTGCTAAGTTTAGTGGGTTCCGTTCTTTCTTTTGATTGAGGCTGCTTGTTTTCGACTACCTAGCTTGTTATGGAAATATTTAGCAGGTCACTCAGGTGTGCATCCTAAAATTTGTCTTAATTTTATGATTTTTATTCTCAGATATGCATGATATAATCTTAAAGGTATAAAAATTCACGAAGTGGTGAAGTTATCGTCTGATCCCAATAATATCAAACCTGATATAAAACGGGCTAATATCAAGTCTCTCACCATACATCTGCAGGTAAAAATTTAACTCCATCTTCATGTAGAAATATCTGTGTTGTTTAATTTGTTTAAATAGTTTCATCGTTTTTGTTGTTAGCCATAATTGGTTCTTTGTCAGGGAGCTTTAAGATTCCACCGTCGTCTTCAGAAAAAACAGATTAGGGCACATCGTTTTTTATGGATGTTTAATTTACCGTATTCTGCATTCTTCGTTACTTCCATGTACTTATGCACAAAATTTTTTTATCTGGCTAATGTATGTCTGCAGTTACTTTTAATGAACAAGTAAGTGATTCAATATTTGATAGAATGTTAACATAATGAAGGGAGAATCTGTTGAAAATCTCTGGAGATAGAATTTTGATAATTTTTCTATTTTTTACCGGATTCTCTATTTTTATTTCAGTTTTATCATACATTTATACCTATAGGAGTCGCTTAAGGTTTGTATATATAGTAAGAGTTATGGTATAGTGGATGATTACAGTTTTATTTTGACTGCATGACAATTTAACTACCAGTATCAGATCTTTTAAATGTGAAATTGTCGTGGAGAATAGTATATAATACTTTCACGAGACGACAATATCTGCATCAATTTCTCAGCAAATACATTGACTCTTCATAATTTGTCTCTCCGATTTTACTGTTGTACAGTAATCCCACTGAAAAAAAATTCACTAATTCTATAACAAAAGTATTAAATTTCAAGACTTGATGATTAGACATGGAGTTTCGTAGCACCTAGTACGCAAATCTAGAATGCATTGTCTTAAGTGGAGAAATCATATCCAAATTTATACTGAGTATTGTGTAATCTGTAAGACCTCTACAAAACAACAGGTTTTATAGGAATTACTTATTTTTTTGTGAGGTACTCCTTTCTGTAATTTTTGGTTGATATCAGAGAGGAATGATATACCAACTCAATGCCATAGATAAACTCTTTCCATAATTCAATGGATAATTATATGTTGTCAATAGTAATTTATTTTAAACAGTTGCTGGAATTAATTACTTCACATTGACAGTAAAATTAATTCTGACCAGTTATTTTAAAGATTTCTTATTTAAGGACAAATATAATTTGCGTTGCTTTCCCAAAATTTCGCTTAGGAATTGTTTACCAGCCAACAAATATTATAATAGTAGTATGGATTATTGCTACATAATAATATGAATGATTTTAGATTCCTAGAAACAGATAAGTACTCATGGTATGGCTTTGGGGCCATTTTGGATTTATTAAATGGAACTACTTGGCAGCAATCAGGAGTTTTTCCAAGAGTGTCCCTATGTGATTTTGATGTGAGTTAAATGATTTGTCAGAACATCACAAAGGTAATAGCATTTTTTTTGCATATTTTTTGCACGTGTAGCAAATAAAATGTCATGTTAGGAACCTTTATATCCTATGCGTCAGAAAATTATTGTTTATTTTAGGTCCGTGTAATGGGTAATGTTCAAGAACATACTATTCAGTGTGTACTTGTCATAAATATATTTAACGAGAAAATATTCATCTTTTTGTGGTTCTGGTAAGTTTTAACAGCAGTCTTCCGCAAACTTCTATGATTATATTGTACCAAGTGATTTTAAATATTTTGCTTTTCCGGTATATGATGTTGGTAATCTTTTCTTTGGGATCATTTATCTACTGGCTATTTGTATCTCTTGTTCCAATACCAAATCGAAGATTCATTAAAAGGCACTTGGAGATGAGCGAAATGCCATTTGATCCCAGGGGTATATCTTTAACTTATTTAGCTATATATTACTCTAAAAATTATATTGTATTTACAGAATCTGATAAGGATGTAAATCGATTCATCGATTGTTACCTTAAGAGTGATGGCGTGTTTGTTATACGAATGGTAACAATGCAGTCAGGGGTAAGAATAATTTCACAAAAATTTTTAAAAATCTTATTGCAAGTTAATTCGGCATTTTGTAACTGTAATCTTTATAATTAAGATCAATATAGGTAATATTTGGCACTGATCTGGTATTGTCTCTATGGAAGTCATTTTTTGGCATCGAGCAACAGTTGAAACGTAGTAACTCGATGCCTGATGCCACTCAGAATCTTCAGAAATTTTGGCCTCCACCACCTTCAGGTACATGTTAAACATAGTAAATAATTTAGGACTAATAGTAAGCTGCAAATAAAAGTTATCTGTTCCTTTTAGCTTGTTAGTACTGGATTTTTTTTTAGATTTAGCTTTACCTCGTTATGAGAATGAAACGAACGCCTTGCGTCTGCGTAAGGCACTTGGAGCAAATACAGATAACTCATCAATCACTCAAGATCTACTCGAAAAACTTGTGCCGCATTATTCTAGCTCAAATACAGAGTAAGTTGATTTTCAATTGAATTTGTGTATTATATAACACAACTTTATATTCATCTCGCTTACAGAGAACAGTAAAATAAGTTCACCACACTTTAAGTTAACCTTTTTATTCACAAGAGGTTTGAAAATATAGATAAAGATGAGTGCAATTTTAACACCACAAATGCCTGTTCTTAGAACTCCTCGTCATGTTATGGTGATGCATCATACGTTAGATGAGATGGATAGTATGCCAGAATCACGCCGAAATACAGGGAAAAGTATTTTAGGAAGTCCAGAGAAATTTAGGGTGGAAGAGAAACAGTAGAGGAATGAATTAGTAAACAACAATCAGCAACAGTTAGTTGGATATTTTGACTAGAAAATCTATAAATTAGTCATTAGGAATATTTATTTGTACACTACAGGAATTTTTATTTAATTATATTTTTAAAATTTGCTTCAAATATGATTTGTAATCAAGGTCGAACTTCTTATTGTTTCTCATCAAGAATACTGTAAATAGCTATATTCTGTGCCTTAATTACCTCTATACCTGTTTTATTAGCTTATTCAGTACATAATCATTTTTAGATCTCAAATAATATTTTAGCATAATAAATAAATTGCTCCACGGAATATTTATTACTCTGATAAACTAGAATTGTAAATGTAATAACACATAAGAGGCACATTAAAATGCACGGTTCGCTCAGTTACACGACTAGAAGCAAGTTATGTTGACTAGAGCGTATTTGAAGTTCACCTATTCTGAGCAAAATGCATATTTGAGACAATAGTAAACAAAACTATGAGTTAACCTAAAGTTATCACGTTACCTTATTATATACAACACTGTATTTGAAAATATACGTTATAAACTGATAGTATACCGATTTCATCCGTAAATTTGAGATGCCGCAGCTTGCATCTTTAAAACATGAAAATTGGTTACTATCCTAGATTTAGTCTTTGTCGAATACCATTGGTCATCTCCTGGAAGCAGCAAGGGTCCCGCAGCAAAGGGACGATATGGAGAGAACAATAAGGGAGACGGACTGACTTCTACTCTGAGACAATAGTAAAGCATAACAAATCGTAAACATAAATTAGATACATAAAATGAATAAGGTGAACGAAGATTCATCGGTAGAGGATGTAGCTTATCGGCCTGGAATAAGCAAATATAAATTAGGTTAGTTGGGGAACAGTTATTTCAGCAGGCGGATAAGTCCAAGTAAGGATGCGGGATTTAAGCATTCTGCTAAGGATGAAAAGTGCGAAAGTCTTAAAGAGGCACCAGTGGAAATAAGTGAAAGTTGAGATGATAGAAAAATAGACATGCTAGTATTTTTGTCTGTACTAGATGTATCCTCTGGGTCATGTTTAACATTTTTACAACATTGTTTCAGTTTTTCTTCGACTTATTTATATTAACTTACTTAGGACGAGTTTGGCTTGAGATTGGGCAGCTCCTTTAGGATTCCTGATAACACACTGATAATCGCCTGCACTGGATTGTGATACACGAGTAAGTTCCAGCACTGCGTGTTTTCCTTCTCGAGAGATCTGAGCTTGGTATTGTTTAGATTTATTTATAGCTTTTAATATCTACTTTAAACTTTACATATATAGTAACTGGTCTTGCCTTAATGTCTCTTCCGGCGTAAATAGGTTTTCCATTAAATTGCCATGTAATAGTTGGTTCTGGGTTACCGTCTATTTCACATACGAATTTTACTGTGTGTCCTACAATAAATATGTGTTATAGAAATATAGAAAAAAGATAATGTATAAAATTACCTTGTCTAGCAGTGATATCTGTTAATTTTGATATAAAGTGAGGTGTATCAGCTGCAGGCTTATCTTGAGCAGCAGCATGTCCCCGTGTGATAGTCGTCTTTGCTATGCGACCCGATTTAGCTATAAATGCTTGTATTACATATAAATATAAAAGTGTATATGCACTTTTGTCTCTTCTTGAATCATAACAAATAAAAAAACGCACGTGTAAGGACGAGATTAGCGACAGAAGAGGATTTTCCAGCAGGGTTGCTAGCTTCAACTTTATACTCAGCTACGTCCTCTTGCTGGCATGCCGCCACTTTCAACACAGCCTCATCTTTCGACTGTGTGATCTATATCCAAAATATTGATTTATATTCCATATCTATTAATTCCGTATTAGTGATGTATTTTGAAAATCCTGCATAGAGTTGAAGGTGAATACTTATATTATCTAGTGAGACATTTAGTTCTTACCTCACAACCAGTGGATCGTTTTATTGGCTCGTTATTTCTATACCACCGAATAGTAGGCTCTAAATTTTTTTTGTTATTAGGTAAACAGAAAAGAGTTTGTTCTTCATATTTACAATTTTTAAATGTATTAAATGTACCATTTGAATGATGTACTTAAATCTAACCTGGGAATCCACTGAATTTAGCAGAAAAGACGGCTGGTTTGCCTTCATCTACCACAACTGGCTGTATTTGAGTCGAGAAACGAGGCGCTTCGTAGCGTGGTCCTTCCTCTGCACCCTTACCTGTCTTACTCAAATTCACATTAAGACGAGCTTTACACCTGAAATATTAAACTAATTATTTTCTAGTATTACTCTTATATTCTTAACTTTTAATTTATACCCTTACTATACTTACCTGGCCTCTCCTGCTGTGTTCTTAGCTACACATTCATATATTCCAACATCTTGTGCCAGAGTGTCTTTTAATGTTAGCTTATATTGTCCATTTGACTCAGTTTGTTCAAATCTTCCGTCATTTGGAAGTGGTTGACCATCCTGTATTTGCATCAGTTAAGTATAGTGGCATGTTGATAGAGACTTTTTGCAAAATAAGTAATCACCTTGAACCAGTTTATACTCGGCTTTGGTTCTCCGCTAATACTACAAACAAATTCAGCGGGTCCATTTTGTTGTACTCGAAGGTCGTTTAGTTTGGTTGTGAAATCTGGCGCCTTACCCTTGTCCACAGCAGCGGTCAGAGTAAGAGATGCTAGTGATTCAACCTGTTTTAATAAAAATTGTAAGGAATGGTATTGTGCTTGCATTTATAGTCTTTAATTCATGCAAAATAATTTGGCTCAAAATTGGAGACTATAAAACATACTGTTCCAGCTACGTTCTCAAGGCGAGCCGTATATTCTCCAGAATGGTTATTTTCCAGCCGACCGAAACTTAGAGTAGATCCAGTATTCGTGGTTGCGATCTAGTGAATGAAATCATTAAGCAGTTTATTCTTAATAAGCATTATAATATATATTTCATTATTTCTTTAGTTTAATCTATTACTTTCGCATTACTTCGTGATTTATCGTTCTAATCACTTTTCTATAATTATGAAATTAGAGTAGTTATAAAATCTAATATTGTTCTAGTGTCAAAAATGTCTTACCTGCGTTCTAAAGGTGCTCTTGATCTCTTTTCCATCTTTAAACCAAGTAACTTTAATAGGAAGTGCACCATCAAAAGCAACGAAGAACCTAAAGATAGAAGGATATAATAATATTCTAAATAACTGTTTAAATGATTAAACTTATATATAAATACTAGACGGACTTGGCAGGTTTGCCTAGTTCTCCTTGAATAGGCTTCAATTGTTGGGAGACTGTTGGAGGGGCTTGTTTCGATAACCCTATCTTTGTTGGTTGTGGCTAAATGTAGAAAGGCATAATATTTTCATTTATATATACATATTCCCTTTATTCCGTACAGATTGCACGTGGAAACAAAAGTAATTAACATTCCATAAAATCCATGCTTTTTATAAGACGTAAATTACCAGTGTGCTGTACCAAACATTCAAATAAGTAGTTTACACGGAAATGACGTTGAACACACCCGTATTATGTGAAATCCAATCACTCTTTCCCTCCTACGAGGTGAGTACTGATATTCCATGCGATGGACAGATGTCTCGCTAGAAGCATCTACTGTCAGGTGATCCATGACAACCTCTGACAGTGTCGACTCGCGACGTTCACGGTACGTTTGGTATTTCACAAAACTTTCATGCTATAACTCTACGTGCACAGATCCCACAAGAATTTTGTCATTCACACACAAACATTATAAAGAAAATAATTAAACATTCAGAGCAGTTAAAATTTCTAGTACATTTCCATTATATGTCAAGAAAACCAAAATTACGAGAGAATACTTAAGTAGCATATCGTTTTAACTTCTACTTAACCACTATTAACAAATTCTACCTTACCTTGTTGCTAATAGTCGTTTCTTCAATTAGAGGTTTAACTACAGGAGGAGTATCCTTGAGTGGCTTGCTATCTACTTTGAAGCCTTCTCCCGGTTTTACCACTTTTGGTGCAAATTTGGTCTGTATTAGAGAAAAAATATAAGTACGCATAATTATGACTAACTGGTATAAATGTTGGATGAGAAAAAATATTGTATTTTAACTGTTGAGCAATGATTGTTAGAATTCTTCCGTAATAATTCAAATTAATTTAGTTTTACTGAACTACAAATATATGATCAAACTATGAAAACTTCATTAAATTTTAATTTGAAATAGGTTAATGTTTATAGCACCTTATTCTAAAAAACACCTACCTTTAATTGAACTTGCTGATTATGAGGAATTATTTCTTCCTTTGGTTGTTCAGGGCCTTGATCCACAGATTTCATCTTGGCTTTTTCCTCAGCAATTTTAACATGTTCTCCTTCATCAACCTAGGTATGTAAAAAAATGCAAAAATTTTTCTTAAATCTAGACTATTTGTTTCCTTCTTCAAGGACTAGTAATATTGTGCGAATTAAAATAGCTTTAAAGTGAAATAGTTGCTAAATTTGTTTATGTATGTACCTCAGAAACTCTTTTAGGCTTGGCTATTTTCAGTTTGATTTGATCTCTTGCTGGTATATCAATCTCTTTCGGTGGTGAAGCCAATTTTTTGAACCTAATAAAATATTGTTAAATTTAAGAAAAGCTATATATAACTGTTATCTTTTGAATACTTGAGTAGTTAAATCTATGAGCTAACCTTCCTTCGACATTACCAGGAAGTTTCAAGCCTCCCTCCAAAGCCCAATCAGGTTTTTCCCACTCGTGTTCTACCTTCTCTTTAGTAGGTGCTGTACGAAGAGCCACCTAGATTATAGAAAAGTACTAAATAGTCTCCTTTCATTTTTTGATATTGATATAAACCACAGCACATTTCAAGCAACTAGTATTTTAAGTAATTTATAGAAAATAAATATCACCCTAATGACTAATATTAAGTAGAGTTTACCGATGGCATTTCTTCTTGAGGTGGTTCATACTTGCTGATCTTTCCTGCTTTCAATTGAACTGGTTCAAGTTCTAGTCCCTTGAATTGTGGCTTCGTTGTTTCAACCTAAATTATTTTGCAAATAAGAATCAAATTTATCCAAGTCTTATATACTAAATTTAAATTTAGAGACTAACATAGACAAGCTGATCATAGAATTGATCATCTCTTGGCCGAGTGAACTTTTGTAATAGCTCTTCACTTTCCAGTGGCTCGATAGGTGTTCGTGATCTGACAGTAATATATTCGTTTTCCACGTTTAATAAAGCATAATTACTGAGAATTAAACCAGTATGATTTCAATTACGTTGAAACCAAGATTTGGATGTATAAATAAATTATAAGTCTCATTGAATAGTTTTAGTTGAAGCTTGCCTCTCAACATGCAAGAGTCTTTGGGCGTCTGGCTTTGGTGCTGCTTCGAATGCTTCTCCTAATGTACCAAGGGTATCCTGGTGTAATATGTATAAGTACAGCATATAAGTGAAAATGGATAAGATTTAAAGTAAAAAAGACATTTCATCTACCTTCTGCCATTGAATCTCTCTCTGTTGCAATTCTTCACTAGTTTTGAATTGAGTGGGACGGAGTTTTGCCTGACGGAAGTCCTTCTTCTAAAATTAAGAGAATTAACAGGATTATCAGGCCATCTTATTTCCCATAATCACGGATTGTAAAACACAGAACATATTCTCTTTAAAGGAGTTGTATATGTAAACCTCAATAATATCCGGTATTTTAATTGTTTAAAAACACTTTCATAACACAAACCTGGAATATATCGAGTGTGCAGCTGGCCAGAACTTCTCCCTCGCTATTTTTAGCGATAGCAACCACTTCTCCAGCATCCGAGATCCGGCAGTTATTGATTGTCAGATAGTGTAGACCATCGTAATTTAACTTATGCCGGTGACCCTGCAAAGGTTATTCTAATTTTCATAATTATAAACTGCAGTAAATTTTCATCAAAGTTTTTGGCAAGCTATTTACTACATTTAGTTAAATATCTTTTATTTAATCCATATTAGATTTCTTAACAGCGGAAGTAGGATTAATGTTTTAATTTTTTCCTTAACTATATTCTTCATCAATTTCCTGTTTTTATGATTTATTCTAAAAATCTGTAAATATAAACTTGTGTTTACTAAATAAATAAGATGAGCATCTATTATTTTACACTCACGTGCAATGCCTGATTTCCGTTTATAAGCCAGGTAACCTTTGGTTTCGGGTTGCCAATGAGAGCACACTCAAACCTTGCTGGCTCATTCTCCACAATCTAGAAAATAATATTCGATTAACAAAAAGAAATTGCAAATATTGAATAGTAAGAGGAATTTATCTATTTTAAATTATTTTGATTTTCTAAAATTCAATATGTGCTTTAAATCATAAAAACTTCGTAAATATAATTTTATATAGCTAACTATTTATTTAATAGTAACCTGAAGATTTCTTGGTTTTATGGTGAACTGAGGAGGTTGTTTTTGACGAATTTGTTGTTGTCCTTGTTCTGACCTGTATCAGAGTTCTTAATAAGAACTGAATAAAAGAAAAAAACTCATACTTCAAACATCTACTATTTAAGAAGAAAAGTACCAATGAATCTTTTGATTATCCTTCTTAACGTTAGTAACGAGCATTCCTTGCGGCATCTGACTTTCTGTTATGACATGAGAAGCTCCTTGACAAGCCAATTTGGCTGAGATCATAGCTTGTCCTAAAATCCACAACTATAGCGATACTATTTTAATAAATTTTCGTCACGAATGCATCAAAGCGACAATATATTTTAGATATTACCATGTCTATTTGTGGCTACACAGTGATATTCTCCAGTATCGTCAGGAAGAGCGTACAAAAGATCTAGACAAGCAAATCCAAAGTCAAGTGTAGATCGGAATCGATGACCTAAAAATAATTAACAATATAATAGCGTAAAACAAATTAATTAAGCAGAGTTAGTCTTAGTGATTAGACTCAATAAAATTAAAGTAAAATACGATGATCTAAAACACACCGATAAGCACGGGTTTCTTATCCTTGAACCATTCAACTTTCATATAAGGATCATTAATAGGGGCAATTTGAGTTTCAAAGCGGCAGAATTCGCCCTCTAAAACTCCAATGTTCTGCAATGGTGTCTTAAATTCTGGCGCCCTGAAAAAGAATATCCGAATTTCTGCTCCACCCCAAATACCATTATATTTATGACATTAACAAATTTTCTTAGTGTTTACAAGTCTAAAAATAGTGTGGTAAATAATGAGGAATTTATGCTTGAGTGGAAAGATAAGCAGGTGAATAATAACCTCTTTAGGTGCTCTTCATAGGAATCATCTACAGTCAACTGCAGAGGTTGGCTTGAATGTTGACGGAAATGAGATTCAAGGTTATCCTGCCTGCTACCATGAGCCTGTGGAGCATAATCCAGTGACGGACGAGGCAATACCTAAATTGCGACAAATCATTATTAGTATTTTCATCGAAATTCTAAATTAGGATCATAATCGAAGTATATCAATTGAACCATCACTAGTTTTTGTGACAAAATCTATGAGGTTTCATGTAAATGAAAAACAGCATGAGTTATGCTAATTACAAATACTGACTGTGATATGTGTCTTTGTCTTGGCCTCTCCCTTATCGTTATATGCAATAAGATCATAATCTCCATTGTCCTCTGGATAAGCATATAGAATATCCAGAGAAACAAATCCAAATTCGAATGTAGGCTTGAATCTAAAAATACTATTTAATGGTAAATACTCAAACAAATAATTTTCTACTTTTCTAAAAAATATTGCAAGCTTGATACTAAATTTTTTAAAATTAATTTTGTTTTTAATTCCTACCGACTAGCATCTGGCAAGGGGGCTCCATTTCTGAGCCACTGAATCTTCAATTGAGGGTCATTAATGGGTGTCACACGACACTCCAAATGGATTGAGTCGCCTTCCTATAATAATGCACTTTTATGCAGATTTACGACAACTAGGCTAGGGATACAATGAATTACTGAACAAGTATTCATCTTGTTTCATCTATTTATTCATTCCAGGTTGTTAACTATGAAACACTCACTAAAGTTCCATCAATGTTTTCGACAAGCGGTTGTACTATTTGTGGTGCATCAATCTGTATCGATGATTCCACAAGAATTTTGCCAGTAGTCTGAGCCGAACCCTAAAGCAAAATACTTTTTAATCGCAGGGCACTGCTTTAAATGTCAATAAAATCAAATAACAAAAACCGGCGACTCATGATTAAGAGAACATTAATTAATATAATATAAAATTATGGAATACTGAAAATTTACCTTTGAGTTAGTTGCAATGCATTTGTATTCTCCACTGTCGGCAGCGATGAGGTGTTTGATAAGGAGAGTTGCAACTCCAAATTCATTTGTGCACGATATTCTAGAAAATTAGAGAATTCAATACGATAGGTATATAATTTATGAGTAAAGTTATATTCCATACCTGTTGGAATATGGAATGGCATGTCCATTATGTTGCCACTCCACCCTCATTGATGGATCTCCAATCGGTTCAAGGACACATACGAAAGCAGTTGCATCAGCCTCATTCATCTTAATTATATGTATATATGATTAAGGTTCGTTCTGTTGTATTTCTATCTGTAAAGATTGAAATTTCATATCTTACCGTTCCAAGATCGGCCAAATCTTGAGTAAACTTGGGTGCATCATAGTCTACTAATGGTAGGTTAAGTTCTTCTTTAGGCCTATGTATCCACTCTTCTAGTTCATTTATTCTCTCCTTTCGTTCAGCGGGTGATTGCCACTCATACGACACTCCACCAGTACCCACCACCTATGTAGATATCTCAGTCAGACTTATGTTATCACTTAGTAAATCAAATATAATATAGGGTTGTTAGTATAGTTAATAAATTACTCATTGTAAATGGTTTATAAAAATATTGCATACTACATACCTTAATGTCACAATCAACTTGAGCTGATCCATGATCGTTCGTTGCACGGCATGTCCATTTACCTGTATCTTGAGGCTCAGAAGGCGATAGTTCTAATACCACGAATCCGAAATCATGGATCATCTGAAAGTGGGCATGCAATAATGTTTTTTTCAGAAATACATTCTAATTAAATAAATGAATGGCCCATAAGACAATTAATTACCAAAATACCTATGTCATAGTGGAATAAATACAAATGATTTAATCTCAGTACCTTCATTCTGTTGGAGTGCTTTACAGGCTTTCCATCGTGCAACCACTCAATTTTAAGTTTAGGATCTGCGACAGGTACTACTTGTGCTTCTAAGTGAGCAAGCTGACCCTCAAGCAGTTCAGGTGGTGACTGAAATATATGTATATTTTAATTTTAAAAAATCTTCGTATTTTTAAGCTAAGTACAAAATATTGTTTAGGGAACTTTAAATATCTTTCCAGCATATTATTTAAATAATTTAAACTCATTTTCTTACCACAAGTTGAGTAGTGAACTTTGGTGATCCATGATCAATATCAGGAGCTTCTTCTAAGGCTGGTCGAGGTGCCTCAATTTCGCGGATACGGGCACCAGCACCAGACATACGCTCAGGGAGTTGTGATTGACTGATGATACCTTCTTTAGGAGCACATGATAAACGAGTGCTGGTAACAGCTTCTCCAACCTGAAAATAATCTGTTAGCATTATCGTTAATATTCAACACCTGTGTTAAATGGTAGACTAAATGTATGAGGTTCGATTATGTTAATAACACTTAAAGCAAAAAGTGTGATGAAAATCATAAATTAAAGGATAACAAACATTATTTATTGCTTTGCAAGTGTATTCCCCACTGTCTTCAGGATAAACAGGGCTAATCTCCAAAACAACGAATCCAAAGTCATTGATAGTTTTTACACGAGATCCTGTCTTCAGTGGACGACCGTCAAGGAACCATTGTACCTGAGTCAAATAACTTTTTATTTTCTCAGTTTACTAGCACATATGTTTTTCCTCACATGCAGTTTGTTGTCATTAAGTGGCTCATATCTTGCGGTGAAATGAGCTCGGTCACCTTCTGCGCATTCGATTGGTGCCGATAGCGGTTCGATAAACACTGGCATAGCTTCCTAAAAAGGCTATTTCAAAGAAAGTTTATATTTTATTTAGAATATTTTTAACAGAAATACAACTAACCTTTATTTCCTCTGGAATTTCCTCAGGCCTCCTGTGAAGAATCTCTTCCAGTTCTTCAATTGCTTTTGCCTTTTGCTCATTCTAAATATATGGTTTGACGTATATAATGATCGATTTGTCTTCATTACAAATAATAAGGCATATAAAACCTTTATAAAAAGTCTTTGCAAGTCTAAAATTATAAATCAAAGTAATCTTCTACCTGTGAGTGCAGGATGAGTCCGCTACTTGGTTCTACAGCGATGTTAGTTGAGGAAGAAGCTTCACCAGTTGCGTTTGAAACCCTAAACAATGAGTCCACTTCAAAAAAAGTCAGAAGCTACTGGAAGGCATGCGAAATGAATAAAAAGCTGCAAGTTTAAAAAGGCGGATAAAGGGGAAGAAGAATAGTTCTTTTATTACCTAGGCAGCGTAGTAAATATATCTGAGGTTATGTAGTATAATATTCAGATACTCTAAGTAGAAACATTTACTAAAGGTGAGCATCATGGGCATAGTTGTATAATTTTTGACCTATTCCAACACGATAGTTCACTAACCTAATGGTGTACTCTCCGCTATCATGGGCTAGAAGATGAATAATGTCTAAAACGGCAAAACCGAAATCGTGGACCATCTTATACCGGTTGGAGTGGAATATTGGTTGACCATCACGTAACCATTCTACCTTTAATTCAGTTAAAATACAATATAAGCCAGTAAATTGCAAAGTAAGTGGCATGTTAATTTTAATTTAAAAATGGGTTTTTTGATAATAGTGGCTATTCTTGTCTTAATATTCCTTCTTTTTATGTCATATAATAAAATAGATAAGACAGTATTTATTGCCTTCAAATATATGACATATTTTTCTATTTATTCTATCTAAAATAATTGATATCTCATGATTCTTCTAGGGATATTGACGAAGTATGATAAATCGTTCTAAACTACAGTTTGTTACCTACCTTCGATAATTGTCTCAGTGGCACTATTGTTAAAACTCTCCTCTTCTTTTTAATTTTGATTTTATTTATATTTATATATTTGTTACATTTTTAATACTTTTGTTTATACTTGTACAAGCCAATAAATGAGGATGATATAAAAGAACTGTAACCCCACCTTGATGCTTGGGTCGTTAACAGGTGTGAATTGGGCTGTCAAGTGAGCACTACCTGCTTCTTCCAAAACACCTTGTACAGATAAAGGAGATACAATCACTGGAGCATCAAAGACAGGAAGAGGTATCTCAGGTAATTCTGGTTTTTCGGCCTCAATCTCACGAATACGGTCAAGTGATTGAGGCTGTAGTGAGTCGTATGCTGAAAGTCACAAAATATATTATGAAAGTACAAGAATAACAATGAAAAAAAAATTCAGGGAAACTAACTAACCAATATTTTCCTTGCCCTGGACAGTCAAGGTAGTGCAGCATTCAGCTTCACCAGCTGCATTTTTGGCGACACATTTCCACTCTCCAGTGTCACGTACTTCTGTCTGATTGATGTCCATGATTACCCAACCAAAATCATTTATCATCTTGACGCGAGATGATGCCGAAATCTGAACAAATTTTCATAAATATAATTGATAGTATGAACGGAGTTTGATTTAAAAGTTTTAATTTTATGAGAACGTTTCATGATAGTAGTTTAATGTCTACGATATACCGGCGCTCCATTAAGATACCAAAGTATCTGCATTTTTGGATCATCAACTGGCTCGATGGTTGCTTCAAAGTGTGCTGGTTGTCCCTCAAACAGATCTCCAGGAGAAGAAATTGGCACAATGAAACGAGGAGCAGATTTGGGAGCAGGTTCCGCTTCTTCCATCTACATTTATTCAACATAATATCATAGTCAAAATGAGTATCAAATTATTCTAATTCTTAAAAATACAATTTATAACGACTATGAAAAAGGGAAAATTTAAGAAATGGCTAAAAATAAATTAAATTTTTATTTTTATTTCTAACCTTGGGTTTTGGTGCTTCGATTTCTTGAATTCTTTTCCAAGACTCAGCGTGCTGGGTATCTCCTAAGATGGCATCCTTTCCATGACATTTTAGCGTTGCTGATGAAACGGCTTCACCTTGAGCGTTCCAAATTTTCAGTTGATATACACCCTATAATTAGCAAATTAACAGATAATTGTAATTATTTGTAATTTAAGAGAAGCAGAAATAACTAACTTCATCTTCAGGGAATGTGTAGGCAATGTCAAGCATACATATGCCAAAGTCTTGGCTGATAGCATACTTAGACCCATGGGCTAGAGGCTGTCCATTGCGCAACCATTGGACGCAAAGGTTAGGATCGTTTACCGGCACTATGTTGCCTTCGAAGTGAATATGGTCTCCTTCGTTGCATTCCTAAATTCATAGAATAAGTGTTTTTAAACGTATTTAACTTTAAAGAAACAACCGTATAATAATTCATTTGTTTAGTTCTTACTTGGTCTTGTATTTGTGTGGTAATTGCTGGATGGTCATAAACTGGAGCGGGAGCTTCAGGAGATGCTTCTCTAGGTGCTTCGAGAATTTGGATGCGACGCCATGATTCTTCATGTCTGGTATCGCCTAGTATTACACCACTTCCAACAATCTAAAAAATAAAAATAGATCCAGAATCCATGTTATATATTTTATAAATTATTATAAACTATCATTAACGATGTATAACTTAAAAAATTATTTTGATTGATCACCTTCACAGATGCTGTAGAAACGGCCTCTCCTTCACTGTTAGAAATAGTGAGCGTGTAGACGCCTAAAGAGTCGCAATTACAAAATAATCTAATATAGATTAAATTGCATGAAAATAAAAATGTATGTAACCATTATGATCCTCATTAGCAGAAAGAATATCGAGAGTAGCCCATCCTAATTCATGCCTGGTTTGTACCAGTTGCGAAGCTCCCAGCGGTTGACCATTTTTCTGCCATACTGCCTGAAACAGTTATATTTTATATTCCTTAAAAAATATAGAATATAATTAACCTAAACTATTGATTTAATATGGAGTAAGATTTACTGAAACCTTTTGTCACTGACCTTAAGTTCTGAATCTCTAGCTGGTTGGAATGTTGCTTCCAAGTGAACCGGAACACCCTCGGGGACATTGTCAACTGATTCTAATTGAGTAATGAATTGAGGTTTTTCTTTTTGAATAACCTCTTCGACTTCTTCAATTATCTATAATGAAAATTTAACTAATTATTAACTTACTAAACTGTTGCAAAAATGTGAAAATTTTTGAGCTCCAATATATTTTAGAACATATCGTGTTTACCTTAGGGGCTTCGAGTTCTTGAATTCTTTGCCAAGAAACTGGGTGTTGTGGGTCAAGCAATATACGTTCATAACCTGTATAAACGGAGTACTGTTGTTTAATCAGTTAAGAAAAGAAAATGGAAGGCATAGAATAATAGTGAGAAAAGATGGTGATTGAATTCAACTAACCGCTAACTTTCACAGTAGCACTAGTTGTGGCCTCGCCTTGTTGGTTATAAGCTCTACATGTGTAAACACCTGAGTCATGAGGTAGAACGTGAACGATAGTCAGGATAACGTTTCCGAAGTCGTGCTCTTGGCGGAAACGATTTGCTGGAATTATTAGTATAAATATTCTTGCTTATGATATAAATAATCATAACATAAAGAAAATTACAAAGGTACTGAACCATTCATGAGTGGAGTTCCATTCAAAAGCCACTCGATGCGGAGGTTTGGATCTCCAGAAGGTTCAACCAGACCATGGAGCTCTACAACTTGACCTTCACCAACATCGTCTACATTCTGAAAGAGTAATCTTGTATTATAGATAACACACGTATGCTTTTGTCAATTTTAAAGTTTTAACTATTGTAAAACTATATCATATAAAAAATCCAGTTAAATAAAAGATACCGAAAACGGTTGGATCCATTGCGGTTTTGAGAATTCCCTTTCTGGAGCTTCAAGCCTTGCGTACTTATCAATAGCTTCCATTTCTTGGATCTTCTGTAAAGATAGAGGATGTGATGTGTCGAGAAGAAGACCATCAGAACCTGGAAAGAATATTTTGGCTGTAATAGCGAAGATTTAAAATACACAATGGATATACACATACTCTGAACGGCGATCGATGCGCTGGTTACGGCAGTTCCATGCTCATTAAAAGCTTTGCAACAATATACACCCGAGTGACGAGCATGAACTGGAGCAATTCGCAGAGAAACGTTCCCGAAATCATTATTCGTAGCAATCCAATTTGATTCCTTGAATTAGAATCATATTTCATTTTCAAATATCTTGTTTCAAAAGATTTTTATAATGTGCTTCGACTAATACTTTTCTCATTATTCAATTGTTCAAATTACTTATGAACTAAACGTAGCAGGTACTAGTGAAGACTACAAATACATAAAATATAGGCTAGTATACTCACGCATATTCTCTACAATTGCATTATCTCACTCACCAAAAGAGGTGCATCATTAAAGAACCACTGGATGTGTAGGTTCGGATCATTGACTGGAATCACCCTGGCTTCTAGTAGTGCAACTCCACCTTCGGGTAGATCAGCCACACTTTGTAGCGGTTGAGTGAACGTTGGTTTACCGTACTGTGGCGCTTCAGGTTCTGCTGCTGGTGCACGAGGAGCTTCAATTTCCTGGTAAGAAAAATGAGTTGCTGAAGACCTAATTGAGCATTATTCAATATAATATACTGTTAAATCCTTAAGAAATTATAAAGTTTAAAGATTTATACTTGTATTCTTTGCCATGAAGCTTCATGTTGAGTTTCTCCCAAAATAGAAGCACGAGTTGTACAGGATAACTTCCCTCCTGTTTTGTCTTCACCTTCACTATTGCGAACCAAAACCGAAAACTCTCCATCATCCTTAAGAGAAATTATTATAATTCATGATATAATTTAGTGACAATTCAGTGTTAAGTTATTGTATAAATATGGATAACTCTACAAACGATATTTAAAAAATAATTACATTATAATGGTGACATCACAATCACAATAATGCTTTGTTTATTTACTATTACCTCTCCAAGTACATACTGAAGATCGAGTGTGACAAGACCAAAGTCGTTCCTCAGGATGCGTCTACTAGAGGCTGCCAGTGGTTTTCCATTCAAGAACCATTGTACCACAGTGTTGGGGTCAGAGAAAGGTATAAATTGCGCTTCGAAGTGAGCGGGTTGACCCTCCACAACATTCTCCACACTATTCAAAGGACGTACAAACTTTGGTGGACCGTGCTTTATCTCCGGAGCTTCCTCACCAGGTGCACGAGGAGCCTAAACCAATTATATAAAAGCTGTACTTTTAAAAATAAAATGTATATCTATCAATAATAGCAACAAATCATTTTTGAGTATATAGTTAAAGCATCCATTAAATTTTTACTTCGAGTTCTTGAATTCTCTGCCAAGATTGCTCGTGTTGGGTATCTCCTATAATTCCGGCGTTACCTTGAACAGAAAGTTCGGCCTTTACTTCTGCTTCTCCCTGAAAGCAAACTCTTTTATTTCTTATAATTATTTCTAAAAGTTTCTATTCTTCATTTGCAAAAAAAAAGATCGGAATGCCACCTTATCATTGGAAGCTTTCACGGAATAAATTCCACTATCTTCTGGCACAGTATGAGCGATGTCCAAGGCAATATATCCGAAATCAGACGTGAGTTTGAACCTAAACTTATTTTTTTCACTTTCTATAGGCCTTCGCTTTTTAAGACAATCATTAAGTCCTTAAGTATGTCTATTCAAATAGTATAGTAAACATATTTAATCAATAAAATTTCCTTACCTGTTGCTGTTCTGCAATGGTGCTCCGTCTTTATACCATTGTATCCTCATTCTTGGATCTGCAATGGGAGTAACACGTGTCTGGAAGTGTGCTGGCTGGAATTCGATCCTTTCCTGGAAAAAAAACTTAACAATTGATTATGATTGAGGATTTTATCAAACTAATAGGACTAAGTTTATTCTAGGATAAAGTGTTTATTATAGCTCATTTTAACTGTTGAAAGTATGTTTTTAATATTTAAAGAAACAATAAGACTGCTGAATACCAGTGATTCCATAGGTTCTATGAACTTTGGTGCTTCATGTTCTAGTTCAGGTGCCTCAGCTGGAAGAGCTTTTGGTGCTTCTATTTCCTAAAATGACCAATAATTGGGGATGGAGAGTAGTATTTAACATGAAATATAAATGTTAGAATTGGAATTATACTCTATAAAATATTGCAAAATTTTTAATTATTAATCTACCTGGATCTTTTGCCAGCTAACTGGATGTTGGGTATCGGTATATATAACTCCTTTAGGAAGAATTGTAAATGAAGCCACTGTTTGAGCTTCTCCAAGTTCATTCTTGGCTACGCATGCCCATTCTCCTGAATCCTGTGCAAAAGCATAGAGAATATCTAGTGACACATATCCGAAATCATGAGTCGTTCGGAATCGGTGGCCGTTGGCAAGAGGAGAGCCATTGTGATACCTGTATTAATAAAAATATGAAATTATACTAAAATAATATTGTTATTAAGGCAAAACTGATTGGAAAAACGCTAAAATAAGATTTACCATTGCACAGTAAGTTGATTATCGTTAGTGGGTTCAACTTGACACTCCATGTGTATAGCAGTTCCTTCATGAATTTCACCCATATTGCCGTTCAGAGGAATCACAAATCGAGGAGCAACCTTAATTAAACTAAGATAGTTCATAAAAGTTTTTGATACCTAATCTTAAAAGAAAATAAGCAAAATATCAAGTAATAGTATGTATTTTGAAGTAATACAATGTAAAAAAATTTGAAATACCTTCTCGGGTTCCTCGTAGATTTTTTCTACAGGTGGCCTGTTTTCAATTTCCTGAACTCTGTTCCACGAGGCTTCATGCTGTGTATCGAGTAGAAGAGATCCAGTAGCTGCACATTTGATGGTGCATGAGGTAGCAGCTTCTCCGAATGCAGATACAGCCTAACATGAGCCATTTATTTTCTGACCGTTTGAAATATAAAAGGATCTTGAATTACATAATATAATCGCCTAATGTAATATTTACCTTACAAGTGTAGACTCCAGAATCTTCTCCATATAGGGCAAGAATATCTAGATTCACATAATCAAAGTTCCTTGCTGGCATGAATCGAGATGCCTCAGGAAGGGGATTACCATTTACGGTCCAGAATACCTAACATTGATTGAATTATTATGAAATTAAAACCATCAATATTATACTAAATAATATTTTTGACATTACTGGCATTTTTAATTGAGTAGCAATCAATTGCACTATTACCTTTAGTGTAGGATCATTGACAGGTATTAGTCGGCATTCTAGACGTACCGCATCACCTTCAATCGCGTCATCGATGTTCTTGAATATTGTGTCATTTATCCTTGTTTGTAACTAGTAGTTGATTAATTAATAAATAAAAATAACTAAGCAAGTATACATTTGCTGTCATATTCTCACCTGTAATTGTTCTGTAAACGTAGGTGGTGGGAAGGACATTTCCGGTGAAGGCTCACGAATTTCTTCTCTGTTCTCCATCTCTTGGATTTTAGCCCATGAAGATTCGTGATGGGTGTCGAGGTAAATATTACGTTTAGCTAAATTGCAAAAATCTCAATTGTTTCCTTCTTATATGTCAAAATAATTCTCCATGTCTCTTATTTATTTTTCACTTACGTTTGCATTCCAATTTGAAAGAAGTGGTAGCTTCTCCAGCAATATTAGAGGCTCTGCAGATATATGTACCAGTGTCTTCAGGATGTATGTGAAGGAACTCTAGTCCCACATATCCGAAATCGTGTATAGTTCGAATACGCGAGCCAAACATAAGTGGGCGTTGATCACAAAACCATTCGATCTGAGTAAAATAAGTTTATGATTTCAATTAAATAGAGGAGAAAGGGTTGTATAAAGGTACCTTGAGAGTTGGATCGTTGATTGGTTGAACGATGCAGTCCATATGGACGCTTTGACCTTCCTTCAATATTTCGGTAGGACCGCTTAATTGCTGAGTAAAAATGGGTGGTTCTGGTGGGGCTTCCTCTTCTGAAAATGATATATATAAGACTATACTATGATAGATAAATCTATTTAAATAGAATAAAACAAATCTAAAATCCTAAACAAACCGCTTGGCTTAGCAGGCTGAAGCTGCTCCATTTCCCTAATTCTTCGTAGGGATTCAGGATGGGCTGTGTCAGATAAAATTGATTTCAATCTCTCCACATCAAATTCGCATGATGTTTCTGCCTTTCCTAAAAATGACTAAGAATTAATTGCTACATTATTGAGTAAGTAAAATTTACTTCAATTATTATAATTATTCAAGTGTATTTTTGTAAACTAATTTGTTTGTATGTGTGTTCATGTGTGATTGATTACATTGAATGCGTTTACAGAGTTCTAGATTTTTAGACCACTAAAAATATTTGAATACTACAAATAGACATATAGACCTACTTATAAATAAAAAATGGTACTAACCAGCAGAGTTGGATATCACTAGTGTATACTTCCCAGCATCTTCAGCGATTATGTAGTCAATATCAAGAGAGACATATCCAAAGTCGTTCAACATGCGGTAACGACTGCTTGCCTTCAGCGGATGGCCGTTGTAAAACCATTCGTACTGTAACAGAATTTCTCCAGTTTTAATAAGTATTAGTTCCTTTCTCCAATATAATTTTTTTCCTTCAATTTGTTTGGTTCCCAAAACACTAAAAAAAAACGATTATAATGCATAGAATTATCATGACTTTTCTAAAGCGTTTCAAGTCTGTTTCTTAGATAAAAGAATCATTAAACTATAAACACCAACTTTCAACGTGTTGTCATCAACCGGCGCAACTTGTGCTTCAAGATGCAAAGTCTGAGATTCATGCACTACATCGAATGAAGCTGGAAGAGGCTGAAAATGACCAACATTGTTATATAAAATTATTCATTGTATAGTGGTGTTATCTTTTAACATCTACAAAATATAATTATAGCAAGTAGAGCACTAATTAAAAATTTTATAGGAACATTGCTAATTACTTTTACAATAGTTGGTTGTTGTTTGGGCTTATCTGGAGGAGGCTCAGCTCTTTGGTGTGGAGCCTCTAACTCTTGAATGCGGGTGAGCGAGTTAGGATGGAATGATTCCGAGAACTGAAAATATTTGATATATCTTAATCAAACTAATCCTGATCATACATACAAGCCCTAAATACGAACAGAGCTAACTATTAAGGTTAAAATAGTATTTACGTCATGGCCATCCATTCTACAGTCGATGTCTACTGTTGACTGAGCTTCGCCGGCAGCATTCCTAGAAGAAATATACCGAATAAAAATTTGAAATACTTAATAGTTTTTTCATTTATACCTGACTATTAATGTGTATTTTCCACTGTCCTCTGGGTAACAATAGAGGATATTTAGAGCAATGTATCCAAAGTCTTGGGAAAGAACGAAACGATGGGCTTTCATCAGTGGACGATCGTTAACCAGCCATTCGTACTTAAATTGGCATTGTTTAAATAATATCTTGTTAGTAATGATTTTTTAAGTTTTTATATTTTACTAAGAATATCACAGATCAACCAGCATTTTATTGATTTGTGATTTATTAATGGTTGATGACCACTCTCGAATTCTATTTCAGTGAGCAACGATTCAATAATCCTTTAGCAAACTTAGAAAATCACGCGACTTAAGCAGTTTCTTATTTACCAATTGTACTCATGCTTGGGTAAGAATACGCACTTAGTGTTGACATAATACTTAAGAACACTGCGAATGTCACTTTTAAATCGTTAGAATTAGCAATAAAGCATTTCTAGGTGCTCCTGTCACTTTGAAAAAGGGAATGTGTCCTAAATACTTTCCTCAATTGTTCTTTTCTTTAATAAACGATATAATATAGTGGAAGCTTAAAAATAGAGTTTTCCTCAATAGCCTACTTTAAAAAGTGTTATACATAAAAGTTCAAAAGGTTCAATATAATATTCCATCAATATCTTTAATTTTCCACAACTCGATGTATATCTAACTTCTATTAAATATCAATAAATGCTATTATAATCTTTGCCTAACCAAAAAAGCGCTTTAATCAAGAATTCCTTCTTAGTTGGATGTCACTACAATATGTTGCCTTCGAGAAACAAAATACTATATGAAATATTGGCTGAAGAAAACAGATACATTATCAGAATTATAAAGCCACTTTCAGGAACCACTATTCCATCGTTACTTGACTTCATTATGTACATTCTTTTTTCTCAACTAGAATATACATGTTATTGAAAATCGACTACTTACCGTAAGGGTGTTATCATCTGCAGGAGCCACCTGGGCTTCTAAATACACATTGTCACCCTCAACACATTGGATAGCAGTTCCGAGATGCTTGACAAAATTCGGAGCCTATAATGGAATTCTTCTTAATGCCATCTATAGTTTCATTAATTGATGTTTAAACCCACTATATAACTAATATCCAACAGTTCGCAAACTTTAAGTATCAATCTTGCTGAAAGTCTAGATTTTGAAAAGAAAATGGCTGACTTGTTTGGGCATTTCCGCTACTTCTTCAGGTTTTGGTTTAGGAGCTTCTATTTCCTGGATTCTTTCATAACTTTTTGGATGTTGCACCTGTCCAAGAATAGCGTCTTTGGCTGAAGAAGAAAGTTTTAAAAGTCCCATTGTAGTTTCATTTTTCTTAGTAAGATTATTTTGCTCTTGAGTGGTTTTGGTTGCTAGAAAATTCCTGGTTGGTTGGAACATAGAAGCAATATTTGCAGAACGTGATGATGGTGGGGGACATTGTTCATGTTCGTTAACACCATGATTGAATGATGTTTTTCCATAAGGTTGTAACTGTCGATTAGACCCAAATAGGAATTCGTTTTTAGCACAATGTAATGGAGTGGAAGGTTCTATTTTGATTGAAGGGGGCCAACGTCTATTCATTATTAATAATGGGGAGGCAGAGAAGTGCTGAAACCACAAGGAGGAGCATAAGTCGAAGGAATAACAAAAGAACGGGACGGTGAAGACAAATATAAAAGGTAAACGGTGAGAGGTCGAATTACTTCTCGATCGGCCTCTTACTACATCTCTCCCGTAATCAATTATCTAATTGTTGACTACACAAGATTCTTTTATTCCAACTTACTCTCTCACATATTTTTCAAATTCTCTTCCACTTAACATAAGAAAAATTACTGAAATGAAATAACTCACGATTGCAATGTATTTTAGTAGTTGTTTCAACTGATCCAAGTGCATTTTCGGCTCTGCAAGTATACGCCCCACTATCTTGAGCATATACTCCCAGTACATCAAGAGATACAAATCCAAAGTCATAGAAGGTACGGAAACGATGACCTACAGAAGTCACATATGTAGCCAATTTATACAAATATAACAGATTTGAAATAGTGAATTCTATTCCATTATTAGACATTTTAGATTTTGCAACAAATTTATTGAAGAAATATGATTATAATAAGTTAGTAAAATCGTTAAAAAATTTTACATAATAAAGTTCCTCTTATGTTAATCAATTTGTAAAGCATGCTCCTATTAAGCAAAACACTTCCAGTATATACTAATAAATATTGATAATACCTGCAATTTTATATAGCTTACCAAAGGATTTTAATTTACACCCATTTTGTTAAAATATTGCAGTAAATAACATGCCATGTGGAATAGGTGCTCCGTTTCGCAACCAAGTGATTTTCAAAGTGTTATCATTGATAGGCTTGACTTGACATTCTAGGTGGATTGGTTCACCTTCTTCAACCTGCAGTTTAATAAATACTACTAATATAAATAATAGTTGTAATAAAAATCAGTGTTAAAAAATAGCTTAATATTATTTATGCACCTCCCCCATATCCGCTTGCAAAGGAACAATAAAAACAGGAGCCATTTCTGGCCCTAATTCTTCTATCTCCTTCCTCCCGTATTTGTTCTGGTTCTCTAAGTAATCGATCTTTCCTAAGGATTCTTCATGACGTGTATCGAGAACAACTTGTCCGGCAGCTTAAAACGCAACACTTTATATTTCATGAGCGTTATAACATCAGGTGGATAATATTTAGATAATTACAGTTGTTTATTAATATATTACTTACGGATGACGACAATATTACACTGCCTGATTGCCTCTCCTAATGCATTAGAAGCTCTAATAGAGTAGACACCAGAATCTTCAGCAATTGCTCCCTAAATATATTTAAAAATTGAAATACTGAAGCAGAAAAACAAAAGTGAAATACAACCTTTATATCTAGAGCTATAAATCCGAACTCATAGAGAGTCTTAACCCGACTGCCAGTGTGTAGATTGCGACCATCCACAAACCATTCAATTACCATAGTAGGATCATTAACAGGAGTCACCTAAGAATATTAGTAGTATTTGTATCAAATAAGTAGACTTATGGTTTTATTAAAGATTATTATTAGAGAAATTCTGTCTACTAACTCTAAGATCTAGATGAATGTTTTCATGTTCGTTTAGCTGTTGATCTTGAAGGTCTCCGAGGAATATTGGTGCGGCGTCGCAGGATCTGTCTTCGATCTCAGGTAGGCCTTGGCGGCGATCATGTTCCAGCTCCTAAACCAGAAACTCAGTGTTAATACCACTAGATACTGTAGTCACACAATATTAATACTAATTTGTATAGTACCTTGATCCTTTCAAGACCCTCTGGATGATGGGGATCTAAATATAGTACTTTGTCACTATTGACAACTAGTTCAAGGTTGCAACGAGTTTCACCAAGTTCATTTCGAGCGACCTAAAAATATTAAGTTATAAATATACAGTATGTTTCGAGATGCTAACCCACTTTTTTTCTGTTCTCAGTTGTAATATTGATCTGATTTTTTCTAAGGTGAGGCGTAATAGTGTCTACCAGGATGTCTTAGGACACCGTCTAGTCCCATATATCCAACGATTTCTAGGCGTTAGCTTTACTGATAATGGCACCGTCCACGCCAGTTGAAGCATTAATACTTGGCTGAATCACAACAATGTGAACACTGGACAAGCCACTGTACTCTCCGGACTCAAATTCGATGGAGGATTTCTGGGCAATTCTCGTATGCCAGATTTACGCCAATAACCGTTAGTTTTCGACTGCCAAAGATCTTCAGTTTGCCATTAGCAAAGTGTGGAGCAAAGTAGAAAATAGTCCCATCGAACGTTTAGTTAAAAGTATGCCTGAGAGTATTTTTCAGGTTACTAATAGAAGTGGTAGTGGTACTGAGTATTAGTTAATTATTTTGTACATTGGTTGTTGTTATTTTTGTCGTTAACATATTTTAATAAAGTAGGCTATCATTTCCGAACTGTGAAAAGTTAGTGGTTTAGAAATAACGTCTTTTTATTATTGAAAAAATTCAATTAAAACTGGAGACTTCCAGGACTATTACGCCTTACCTCAGACCAAATTAGATTAATTTAATTACTGAGAACAGGAAAAAAATGAAAAAAAAGGGTATCATATCGAAATGTACTGTACTAGTGCATAAGATTTCTCAATAAGCAAAATTAAGAAAGAAATTTTTTACAAAATATAAATTATCACCAAAGTATAGGTTCCGGTATCCTCAGGATAAGCGTATAAAATATCTAATGCAACATATCCAAAATCAAACATTGGTCGGAAACGATGTGCAGCTGGCAAAGGAGCTCCATTATGGTACCTGAATGATTAATTTTCTTACAAAAATAAAGGTAATCTGTTTAATTTGTATATACGAAATAAATAAGATAAAGTTGTCATGTTAAATTGAAAAATATACCATTCAACAGTCATTTTGACGTCATTAGCTGGCTGTAACCTAGCCTCAAAATGCACCGGTTCGTTCTCCATAACTTCAATACGATCAGCTAAAGAACGAGCAAAACGTGGAGCTTCCAAGGAGTGAAATTCTTCAGGACGCTCAACTGCCTGTGGGCCGATGTGCACCTATAGCATTCAGAACGTAGTCCTTTACTGAAGTAGATATATGAGTATATGTAACCTATGGTCTATCGCAAATAAATTGCATTATTGTTAATCTCTTAGCTAAAATCTGACCGTTATAATTAAAAAAAGCTTTTAATTCATATACTTAAGGTCCAAATTATTCCTAAATCAATATTTTTTCTGCATCTTTAAATTAATAAAAATATTTTTGTCATACTTAAGCAATAAAATTACTCACGTGTTTAAAAGAATTATTCTATTAAAACCTGATGACCCGATAAAATATAGTTATTAAAAACTGGTTATTGTCATTTAATTTTCACATCCACTTTACTAACGTGAATATACCTGGTGACTATCCAAGTATCCAATAATTTGGAGACTGTCTTCATGCTTCGTTCCTAGTTGAAGTGGCTCTACAGAGAGAGTCGTAAGCTCAGCTGAAGATTGGGCCTAAAAGAGTAATATAAAATCATGATTAAAGTTGAATAGGCTTTGCCTAAAATACGTAGTGGCCGAATATAACTGTAATATATAAATGATGAAATTATGACAAAATTTATGGTACCTGGCCATGTGCATTAAAAAGCACGCAGGTATACGTGCCAGCGTCTTCGGGATAAGTGGGATGAAGGCATAATGAAACACACCCAAAATTGTGGAACGTCTGAAAAATATTATACTTATTCATATTTTTTTCTAGATTACTAAAATTAATGCATTCCATTCAATTTTTTCTCTTAGCCCATTATACTTCATAAGTCCAGTGTTTTCTCGACATAAATTACTACCTGAATTCGATTAGCATTGGGCAGGGCGTGTCCGTCTTTGAGCCAGCTAACTCTTAGTGAAGGATCGTTAACTGGTTGAATACGGGCCTCAAAGTAAGAGCGACCTAGCTCTTGATCACAGTGGAATGATTGCAACTGGAATCATACTTCTTCAGATAATCTTTTTCTCAGTGATTTCTTTAACAATATAACATCTATATCTTCGAGGAATTTCATGTTCACACTTTCGACAGGTTTCTTTTTCACTTCAATTTCTCAGTTCAATGATCACTAATATTTACACTAATTTCAATGCATTAATTGATGTAGAATAGCATTTATGCTAAAAACAACAACTAGTGAATGTTATAGGCTTATGGATTGAAGAGATATTGACCTGAGTGAGGAACTTTGGCGTATCGTCTTGCTTTGCATGGCTAAACTGGATCTCCCTTACGTCCTCCACATCTAGATGGCTGTTTTGTTCAAATTTATGTAAATCTACTCGAGCTGAAATACGTAGTATTACGCTGTTGATTCTTTTCTGACGATTTTATCTGTTCTTTTAATAAACTAAAGAGCTTACGATGGATGATGACAGTTCCCTGATTTTCTGCTTGCCCCAAATTGTTGATGGCGCGGCAAACGTAGTGTCCACTATCTTCTTTCTTGGCATCTAGAATATCGATGGTCGCAAAGCCATGGTGCAAAGTCTGCTTACAGCGATCATCTGTAAAGAAAAAAATTTACGAAGAAGAATTATAATCCCACTATGATGGTAATATTTATAATATAATTTTACTAATTAGAATGTGTATAAGTTCAGAACTGCTCAATACCAACATATCTTTAAATGCTAAGAAAACAAATTATGTTATATAAATTTGACTGATCATCTGTTTGGTGCGTAAATTTCAACATACGAAGTTCAATGGAAGGATATCAGCAATTATAAACGAAAAAATACACTAATCTTCTAGAAAAATCATTATAGGAAACTTATAAAATTCTACTCTGCAGTATTTACGTGTATGTAAGTGTATCAGCTATATTAAGTAGTTTAAATTATCTTGACTCACTTTTCATTAGCTCTCTTCCATTTAGATACCAGACTGTTGTCAAATTTTGATCATTTATTGGCGTTAATTTGGTTTCAAGATGAATTGTCTGTCCTTCGAATAGTTCATGAGAACGAAGGTCCGAATGAAAGTTTGGTAGATCTGTTATAAATAAAGATAAATGATACTTATGACTTGTCTTATAATTCTCTAAATAAAATGCGGTTTTATGTTTAGCTTATCTGAGTAGACTATTCTTCATAGGATACGTTTCGTCTTTATAGTTAGTATCGCTTAAAACAACGATTTTATCTAATTCAACATTACTAACCAAGTTGAATTCCAGCCGGTGCCTTGGAACTCTTCGACTGATAAGCTGTGCCGAAGCTATTTCCAAGAGTGGGTTGCTGTACAGATCCATGACCTACAGAGAACTTATATTCAAAACGTTTCTATAATAATCATAGCGACCTTTTTACTGATTAATTTATATTATATTTTCTTTAGCCTTCATTTATTTATTGGAAATCGATTTCGGAAAAATTCCCGACCTATAACTGTTATATTTGTGGAAGATCGTGCCTCGCCAAGAGGGTTAACGGCGACAACAGTGTATTCTCCTTGGTCAAAGACAGTCACAGGATTTATCTCAAGTATCGCAATTCCAAAGTCATTCACAGTAACAACCCGTGATGATGCGAGGATAGCTTTTCCATTTAACAACCAAGCGATCTAAAAGTGATAATGGTGATTAAAACTCTAAAATATAGAAATTAGCCGAATTTTTACCTTAAGATTTGGATCATCAGCAGGAGCAAACTTCAGTTCAAGACGAGCCGTTTGTCCCTCAATTAGGTTAAGTGGTTGCAGTTGTCCACTGAATGAGGGCACTGTCTTAGAAGCAGAGGCATCTTGCATTTGGTTGACAGGGGTCCTGAATAAATTGAAAATAAATTTAAAGATAATATATCGTCTAAAGAATCAAAATACGTCCGTTCCAAATCATACGTATAATAGTATACAATTTGCTTGTGAAGCCTAAAGTGTACTACTTGAAATAGTGAAATAGATATTTCCGTAATAAAAAGTGAAAGTAATCTATTCTTATTTGAATATTATAAATTACCTAGCTTGTCTCCTATCTACTTTTCGCAGGGTGATTTGTTCTCTATGAGGTGGGCCTCCTAATTTTTGTCGACTTTGTACCACAACTTTTCCCTGAAATTAAGCACCTATTTCCCTATACAAATTAATGACTAGCTAATTGATGAAAACCATACCCTAAGCGCAGTGGTTCCGTGTTTATTGGAAGCGTCACAGCGGTACCATGCACCCTCGGCCAAAGTTACCGCTTGAATGTATAGTGTCGTTTCGTTGCCTTTAGAATCGATTCTGCCAAATAATAGCAATCAATTGAGTAGAAGATAAAATAGAAAAATCTTTCAAATATAGTAATTTAAGTTATAATACTAACTTGAATGGTGCAGCGTTACTAATTTCTTCGTTATCCTTGTACCACTTGAATGTAACTCCTTCTCCGGTAGCCTTGCAGTAAAGTTTCACAGAATCTCCCTCATAGACCGTACTCGATTGGAATTTACCCGTAAACTCTGGAGCTTCTGGCGACTTGGCCTCTGAGTCATAAATGGACTAAGTAATAGCATATATTAAGTGTATGCAAAAGTTTTAGTCCTTTTTTCAGCACTCTATTATAACTAATCAAAATTTAAATAAATTCCGCCTTTTCGTCTATTTGTAGTTTTTGAAAAGTTATGTTGGGATTTAATGGTAAATAAATCTTCACAAATCAGTAACGAACGTGATGAGCTACCAAACGCCGCAAATTTACCACTGCATTCTCTACGGATTCCAACAAGGGAACAACAATACTGAAGAATGCGAATCCATTCGCTCCATTCTGGGTGAAGATGCTGTTTCCTCCAGCACTCGCAGATATTGGTTTCGACGTTTTAGAGCCGGTGATTTTGATTTCGGTAACCGAAAACGCTCTGCAAGTATTTCTGGATGGAAATCAATCGTAGGCCAAAGGAACTCGCGGAATAGTTGAAAGTTGATGAAGCAACAATTTCGAGACGATTGCATGAGATGGGAAAGATTTTGAAGCTTGGAAAGTGGGTACCGCATGAACTCTCCGAAAACAGCACCGGCCGCCGTCTCAACACATGCATCTCGTTGCTTGCTAGACAGCGTAAAATGGATTTCTTGTGGAAAATTGTTACCGACGATGAAAAATGGATCAGACACGACAATCCTAAACACATATTCTGGGTGGACCCCGGCCAGCCATCAACGCCAATGGCAAAGTCAAACAGCCGCGCCAGAAAAGTTCTTCTGTGCATCTGGTGGCATATGAAAGGTGTACTGTTTTACGAGCTCCTCCAACCGGGTGAAATGGTTACTGCCGAACACTACTGTCGTTAAGTGATTAATTTGTATTTTATATAGTATTGGAATAAATTGGAAGTTTGGAAAGAAAGGACTAAAACTTTCTTTAAATGCTTTGTTAATGCATTAGTTATAAGATAAAAATGATAATAAAATTTGACGTTAGGGGAATGTGGAGGAGTAGGTAATAAAAAATACTGAAAAACGAATGTCCTTACGAAGTACATTAAGAGAGAATCTGCTTTGAAATGAGCCACCACTATTCTTAGCAACTACCGAATAAGTATCAGCATCATGAGCATCTACCTAAAATATTGAAAACGAAAACTTTCTTAATTTAATGAAACAAATCTAGTAGAACAATTTATAAATAGAAAATTTTCAACTACAGAAAAAGAAGAAATCTACCTTTTCGATAATGAGCTTGCTATCTCCGTTACTTCCATTCTCGATTTTATACTTTCCTCCATTTTGAATTGGTGTTCCATCGGCACGACACCATTCCAACTGTGGGATAGGAGAGCCTGCCGCCTATTAAAAAAAACTAAATCTATTCCATTATCAAGCTTATATATTACCTCTCTCCCTTTATATCTTTTACATTCATTTTATCTTTCATTTAGTTTCTTCTTGAATTTGTTTCCTCACTTGAGCATTGAATGTCACAGTCTCCCCAGCTTTTGCTGCTACGGACATAGGATTAACGACGAATTGTGGTGGTCGTGCCTTTATAATAAAAGTGTATAAGTTCTTTAATTATCAGCAGATAAATAATAACAGTTGAATTTGCGTGTTAATATCCTTATTTTAGTATTTAACAGCTAACAACTTATATAATTCTTTCAAAAATAAGCACTATTGTTCATTTTCATTTTTTATCTTGCACCATCTGACTCTATCCCATCAATAAATATATAAAGTTGTTGTACTTGAACAAGTGCTGCTCCATGTTGGTGGCTTTGACCACTGGCGGCTGCAACGGATCCATTTGACGTGCCTTTGAGTGCTGCTCCCTTGGCATGTCCATTGGCTACAACGCTGCCGTTACCTTTTCCAATAGGTTGCTGAAAAATAGAAGTTAACCGAAAAGAAGCACACAAATGAGATTTAAAATACCTGCTGTTGTCTAATGGCTGGGGCCGGCATATTTTTTCGCTGCTCTATGTGTTGTTGGTATTGATTTAAATGTTGAAACTGATGCTGTGGTTGATAGTGACGATATTGCTGCTAAAATCACAAAATTCAGTATACTTATGAATTTTGGCTAAAGCATTAATTCGTACAAACCTGAGTTTCTCTCTGGTAATAGAGGGGTTGTTGTTGATAGTGTCGTTGATGCTGTTGTCCGGAGTGATAATATGGTGATTGGTTTGTTTCAAGATCTGGAAAAAGAATTACAACAACTTTCCACTACTGTACTTTTAGATTTACTATTTCGAAATAAAGTTTGAAATATATAAGTAAATTACTTTCTTTGTTTATGTTTATATTTTTCATGCTGATAATACAATGTTTTCTCTACCTGATTGAGCGTGCCTTAGCTGCGGTAGCCAGTGAGCGCTCTGTTGATAGTGGAGATGGTACGGTTGGGTTTGCTATAAAACACAAAAAACTTGGAATTTTAAAAGTTTTGTCAGTTGTATATTTGGGTTAACCTGCAATTGCCGCAACCGCTTCTCTTCCTCTTGTTTACGCTCCTTTTCAAGTCGTTCTCTTTCAGCCCTCTCTCGTTCGAATAGTTCTCTGAGTCTTTCTTGTTCCTCTAATATTCGTCTATTTTCTTCTTCTCTCGCCCTTCGTTCGATCTGTTCGCGTTCGAGGGCTTGTTGGTACCAAAGTTGTTGTTGGTACTGTAATTTTTAAGGCACTTAGATTTTCCTTTCATAAGCTACATTATTGAGATCAATCTATTTCGCAATATAATTTATTAAATATAATATTGCAATAAGTGCGACTATGAACGATAATTTTAAAGTTGAAGCTGAAGTAGTAAATGTGAATTCTTTAGGTATGCGGATACAAATAATAAAACAGACTCTACGTGGAGCCGTTTGAAGATGTGAACAATCGCTCTGATCAACCACCATATGGTTAGCAATTGTTTTCTACCAGCCTATCACAAAACAATGTGCTTAGGCTGTTCTCATCTGTTACACAATGCGGTCGATCATCAATGCTTCCAAAATAATCGACATATAAATCAAAGGCTACAAATAGACGGGAAATATCTTGTCGTATTCATTCATCTAATCCGTTTAACATTTACGAACAAGATAGGGAAATAATGCACAGTGCCAATATAGTGAAATATACTAATAATCAGAGGTACTAATAAATATTTGCTTGAACTTATTTGATATTTTCTAGAGACATGAAAATAATAATTTTACCTGCTGTTGCTCTCTTAGTCGTTGTTCTTTAAATCGGTCGTCTGGTGCACTCAGAGGATATACCTCGATGCGGGCGGAGCTATCGACCTATATATTACTTTTTACAATATAATAATTAAGGTAAGGATATGTAACTCAAAAAGAAAAATGTCCGGCAAATGCATCAATTACCATCTTAGAAATAAGGTAATAAGTTATAGGTGAAATGTCAAAGTGTCAAACAACTGAGATAACAGAACTTAGCAAGCGCAAGCATCTCGAGTAGGAAAAAAGAAACAAAGAGGTGGCAAACAAAACTTCAAGCACTAGACTGTCTTTGAGATACAAACTGTATTTATAATCATATTAATAGAAAGCTGTTAGAGGCATATTCTGTAGGGATATTTCAATAAACTGTATGTTTATTTCATTAGATTCCCTTTTTCTAATAATTCTTTTTATCAGTTATTCCGATAACGAACTAAGACTTTAAGTATCCTTTACTATAAAGACTATAAATAATACGGTCGACGGGTCGTAAAGTAATTTGGGAAAGTTACTGTTTTGAATCTCTCTAGTATACTGATATCATTAGCCAACGTCTCGTCGCAGCTGACGCTTCTCTGTTGCATAGTGAGGGTGTCGACTAATTCATCATAGGGCGAAAGCAGAACCCATCTGTTTATTTACCTCACACCAGTTTACAATCAGGCAATATGAGTACGGTAGCATCTATTTTGATGAGTTTAGGAGCTATGGTGCAGTAAACAGCTAATTCATGATAATACCTTTTGTATATTTTGATTGACTCACACAAAGTAAAAACCTGATTTAGGGATAAAACTTATGAAGATTTGTTGATAAATTGAAGACTAAGATGGCAATAATTCAGTGAAGTGAACGTGTGAGATTAAAAAATCGAGAAAAGAAACAGTTCTTGTGAGCCTAAAGAGATCTGCAAACAGTGGGGGCGGGCTGGTTGAGTGGATATATTGCAGTTTGCAGAGAGGGTGAAAAGGTTAAAGGAAGTAGGTGGGGGGATGGGAGAAAAATAAAGATTGAATAATTGGTAATTTTTAAAACTAAACAGCGATAAAAGAAAATTGCATAAGATTTTATACTTATAAGAAATCTCTCATTTTATGGAAAGAAATTGAGTATCATTGATGAATCTGTCTTACAGAAATGAAAGCAATGAGAGTCACATAATTATTAAGCTAAGCGACAAGTGTGAGTAAAGTTAATAATTTCTGGAATTAAAAGTAGCACAAATAAGTGTAATGGATATAAGGATCAGCTTATATTTTATTTTGACCTGACCACGGTCCAGGTTACGTATTTGCCTGGAGCAGTTCGCAATTTTGCCGTCAGTCGCTGTAATAACGACCTGCAAATGTGGAGGCGGTCTGTGGGTCGGTTTTTACTGGTAAATAACAGATGTGGGCCATGAGGCTAGGAACAATATTTGTTTCTAAATTATATAATTTCACACAATAGCAATTCCATATTTACCTTTTACATAAATTACTGTAACTCAGACACTCTTTCTTTAGTTAACTATTATTACTATCGTTGTCTTATTAAGGGTAGTAAAGTATTTCAAGCCAAATACGTATATTCCTAAAAAATATAGAGTAGCAGTAAATCTGATGTGGCTGTATCCATAAGAAATTGGTCTGGCCTAAACATTAAGTATATTTATACATACACATTAGGTTTGATTTATCAAAATTCCCGATTCCTCCAAGTCCCGAAAAATACTAGACATTTTAAATTTCGAATTCCAGCCTTAATATATATATATATATATATATATATATATATATATACAAGTTATAGATTAAACTTAACTTAGTTTGATAGTTAAATGTAATATAAATGATTTCGCATGAAAGGGATTATTACAATATTTTAGCCATTTTTTCTAGTAAATATTGATTTAAGAGGTAAATGACCTATATATGATGTCTTCTAGAAAAAACTTTTCAATAGGTGATCTCTGTTGACAAATGCTATGATAGATTACTTGAAGTGCCTAAGTCTCTTGATTATATGGATCGAAGACTGATTAAAAAGGAGGAAAAGAATAGCTGGAGGCCGCTGACCAACTGTCAGATACGCAGGTTTTGATGTCAGACATACTCTGGGAAGAGTCACAAAGCGATAGCGCAGTTTTGAAATAGGAGAAATAAGACAAATATCAGATTAAGTTTTCTTTGAAGAAATATTAAATATTTAATAATATTATGAACTTAAAGACGGAGAGGTAGCCAGGATTAACATTGATTTATAATGTTTATTTAGATTTTTTTAAAAATTTCTACTTGATTACTAGTATGTACTCCATTAATTAATACCTAGTTCTTAATGGTCCATGAGTTTATTTATTTCAATATTCTCACAAGTTAAAAAAAGCGCACTTTAGTAAACCATGATTTATTGGTGGTCTTGCGGACCTAAGATTACAGCTTAAAATATGTTGCGTAAATAATAAATAGGGTCATCCACAACAGAAAAACGATTAAATCACAGCACGTACTCTATGGATGAGCATTATTGGAGTCAAGCGTTGAGACAAGTACACTGCAGTTCTCACTTTCTAATTTTTAGAATAACAGTGCTATGAAAAGTAGCTACTCTATAAAAACAAGCTCTGTATGGACAGTAAAATGCAAAGTATTCTGAATGCAGTGAAATTACTTATTTATTTAAAAGTTTGTTGCATGAAATTCAAGGGTTAAATCCATAGGCCTAATTTTTCGAGACAATATAGTAAATGATTGTATGGAATCTAGAAGAGTGGGCAGTAAAAATTATAGCATTGAGAGGGCGAGAAAAAGGTTCCGTTGCACGTGAATGTTCTCTATTTATCCACTTCGATTTTTTCCAATACGTCTATGAAGAATCAAACAGCATTTGCAAGACATTACAAAAACTTAGAATTATATAAATTAAACTTATGTAATTCTGTATAAAGTATGAACTATAGTATATAAATTGTCCAGAAAGAAAGTTCTCAATTATATTGCTAAATAATACCTTTCCGAATCGGTTCTCAGCGACAAGCGTGTATTCTCCTGTTTCTTCAGGTGATACCATCAAAATCTTGAGAACTGCCATTGCTCCTATTATATTTATTCTTCACTGAGTTTAAAATGATATATACATGTATATTTTTTGTATAAGGCAAAGTAGTACCTTTATATGACATCTGCATACGAGGACCACTAAACTGTAGAGGTACACCATTAAAAAGCCAGTATATCTATAAAAAGATAGTTTCATTTCTAACAGATGTGACTTAGTACTGTTATACTTATATTAGAAATATACGTTAAAGATCAGTGATAAATGTTTCACAAAACTGATTCACCCGTGGTTTAGGATTCCCGACAATGTTAGCTTGAAGTATAGCATCAGTTCCCTCTGTTAATCGAAGGCCGCGAAGAGAACTCCGCAGAATAGGTCGAGTTCCTAAAGCACCTCGGCCTTCTAATGCAGCCAGTTCGGGTTCCGTTTCGGATTCGGAGATACTCCAATGCTATGTAGAAATTGGTTATGTTCAGCAATATTACTTAATTTAGTCAATAAAATAATCTAATAGTGAGAGCTATTTTCTACCATATCAATACTCTCTTGATCTGTTCCATACATCTGCTTCTTGACAGGCTTCTGGACTATACTACCTGGGCGTGCAGATTGCTGAAATAGATTCACTTTAATTCTAAAGGCAGTTTTTGTTAAAATAGAATGATTGGAATAGAATTCCAATTCTCCATAAACTAAGATAGGTATCTTTGATGTAATATTGATACATCTTAGTCATAAAATGATTGTTAAAGTTTACATATAATTCGATTATAGCATACCATCTTTTACTTGTTGTACTGCACTAACTGTTATATTGATCTCCCTATTCAAATTAAAGTTGTTTCAGTCAACATTGGAATGTTGAAGTCACCAAAGAAAACTCAAAGCGGCAATTTAGCCACACTTAATGTTTATATTCATAGTTTATAAATCCCAACGTTCATATCCAATATCGAATATGTACATGTCCTGAAGTAGATGTTATATATAACTTCATCTCATAACCTAACTGCCTTTTCAATGGATTTATATTGATATTGAGATCATAAGTCAGTACCACAAGAGGTCTGTTTCAAAACTTGATGGATAAATTTGAGGAAAAGTGTTTTAGTGAGTGTTAAGAACTGCAAGTACTAGTTTCCATGACAAACGAAATGTTTCACAGTTCTTCCGCATACTCTCAAATATATTTGCAAACCTTCAATTTGGATCCAGTTTTAGTTGTTTAAAGATAATGAAATATATCAAAGATAATATTTTACCACTTCTTCTTTTTTTGATAAGTACTATTTATTACTGTTTTGAACAACTCATATACAGAACAATTTCTAAGCCTGGGAATTATGGATTTTATACATTCTAGGGATTTCTTCTGCAATTTTTCTGCCTTTAGTTTACTTCGTCATTAAAGTCATTTGCAGAAGTCCAAGAATACTTATTCGCATAATACCAAACATTTGCAAGCAGTGATAATCTACATGAACTACCAGGAAATAACTTCATTTCATCCCTTTTTAGAAAAAAACATCTCAAACACTTATTTAGAATGAATCATATATACATTTGTAAATGCTCATATTTGGAATTTTAAGAATAACAACAAGCAACTACTACCATAATTTGAGCTCAGCATGTGCAAAAAAAGGCCTGAAAATGCATTTTTTCGAAAACAAAAGTGTTAATAGTCAAATTGCTTTTACTAGGATAAACATTAAAATTCAAAATTAAACTGAAATAGTAAATATTTGGATTGAACCATTAGGATCGAAAGCCTAGCCATTACGTTCTTTCGTACACAGTTGCCCCACATAAGTCCAAAGCATAAACATCATGTTTACCCTTTAATCTCCTTGATTTTCGAAGTGGTAAATAATAAACGAAAATGTTTCATCTTCCTGCACCTGTACATATGATTTGTTCTAAAAGCCTTTGTAAATCATATTATGCAAAACTTTACTATTACCATACCAATCCATTAAATATCTAATAAGCACTGAAGTTTCTATTTTTTATTTATTTTTAATGAAATTCTATAGCCTTCCTTTCAACACCCAATAACAATTTTTAGACCAGATTTTAAAAATGTAATCAATTGTATTTTGCAACGAAACTGGGAAAATCAGTAACATTCTCATTATAATTAAACCACTTTCAATAAATCTAAGTTATCGAAATTTGCAGTGGCACTTTAAAAATAGCATTACAATAATAATATTACTATATAACCACATAATAAATTTTGTTCTCAGTGTTAAATAACAATTTAGTGCGCTTCGCAAGATCAGAGAAACCTAGTGTTTCGCTTAGGAGTCCTGATGTACGACTAAAAAAGTAGCAAGTCGATTACAAAACTATGTACAATAGTAAATGTTTTCTACTTTAGAAATCATTATAAATCTACAAAAAAATGATTGTAATATTTGTTAACCTCCAACCAATGAGGACGAAAACATTCCTTAGTTGAATACAGAAATCCTATCAAAAAAAAAGCCTAAATAAATATTTTAAAAGTAGAAGATATATTCCGCTCAAATGCAAAATAGATGCATAAATGTTTTTTTAAATACAAAGTACACCAAAACTTCTGATTGAATATGCATTACTTAGAGCCTCTTTGGACCATGTTTGAAATTTCATTCAATTATCTCGTTTCGGAACTCTTATGTTGTTCAAAGC
>JAJAVP010000009.1:423212-592984 GCA_020740425.3 Heterorhabditis indica | reverse complement strand
GCTTTGAACAACATAAGAGTTCCGAAACGAGATAATTGAATGAAATTTCAAACATGGTCCAAAGAGGCTCTAAGTAATGCATATTCATTAGCATAGCGAGTTTCTACGTCATATATTCTAATTTAACAACGCTTGAATTTTGTTTCAGAACTTCTTACCCACCCAAAATATAATTCATAAAGGTAAAAAGACCAGCCTTATCGTAAGTGTTCCAATTTCCAAGTATATATCTTCAAGAGTAGAAGGCATTTCTCGCAAGCGAAATAAAGTATGGATACCAAGAGAGCGAATACAGAATGCTGCCAAACGAAGCCGAAGTAATGGTGGTGATAGAATATGCTAATAAAATGAAATGTTTAAAAGGTTAAATATAATTAACTGAACAAAGTAGAGTATACTCTAATTTAGAACTTACCGTGAATTTCGCAACTGTCCGACTTTTATCAAACCAAATGGCGTCTAACGATAACTCTTTAGTACGACAAGTAAATGTACATTCAGAGGAATTCACTTAAAATAAATTCACTAAGTCTTTTTTAAAAATAGAGACATAAATTGTGCACACCACTTTTATTTACTACATAAGTATATGTAAGATGGTATTATGACATTATCTAAATATCACTGTAATTCACGGTATTTTGCAGCGTCCACGTCAAATCCACATTGTTGGAAATTGACAGTTGTTAGATTTCCTAAGTAATCGTTGATGAATCGAAGCAAATCATCCGTAATTATTAACTAAATAAAAAATATTTAGAATTTATTACAAACAAACAATTCGAAGCTTTACCTGGTGACTTATAGCTCCTTTTTCCTTGTATATTTTGCCAACCCCACCTAAAGTGATACTTAGTATGTCATTTGCAAATCGCTTGGCCAAACCACTGAGGGTGCACACTACAAATAATTCATATAATAAACAAACGTAATACAAAATATTTTCAATGTAATGCCAAAATATAAAGTAATATAAACTAACTGAGTTTACTTGGTTGTGAAGTAGGAACACCTATTTCTTTGCGTCTGGTTTCAACAGTCAGTGAGGGAAGTTCAAAGCATACATCACCAAACTCCACAGAGATCAAATAATTTAGATTCTATATTTTAAAAAATTATAACATATTTTTAAAAAAACAGTATAAAAAAGTGTAGTAATAGAGGTTACTAAGACCCATAACCAACTTTGTATGTTAACGATAAGTGATTCTGTCGTGAAATAAATTTCCACGGTGTAGTTCGACTTATATATTGTAGTCTATGAGAGCTCATCTCAATTCGCATACGATCCTGAATAGAAACTAACGACCCATAGACCACATCAAATTACACTTTAATGGACACAATATAATTACTAAGTAATATTTTAAACTTACATGTATATTGGTCACAAAACTAATGATATTCATCATTATTAAGTCATTGTGATAAATGCACGATATCATATGCTCCATCCTCTCTTCAATATCCGTTTCTAAGCAACAAAAATCTCCAGTCTTATCAATAGAACCCCTAACTAAAAGGTAATTATTTAAAGAAATTATAATTGATACTTAAGACATCGATATATCTAACACCTGAACAGCAAAATTGTCAGACAAATCTTGGCCACTTTAAATAGTCAAAAATAACACGCTGTTTCATAAATAGTAGTGGGATGATTCTATCCATATTAAACAATTAACCGCATTTATAAGTAGTGAAACTATACTTTACCTGATTTATGTACTCATTATAGAGTAGCGACTTACCATTATCCAACATTTTTATTTTTATTCCCCTAATATTTAATTAATCCGAAAAGTTGTACACATTTAAAAATTCTCGAAAAGCTATTAATTGACGAAACGCAAAATCACCTGCAGAACAGAAAATTTGTGTCAGTGAATTTACACCGGAAGGAATAACAACTAAATGAAAATGACAAATAAAGTAATAGAGAAGCCATCTTAACTGACCTCACTCTTGCCAATTTCGATCTCTTATCATTCTGATAGTGGATCACAAATACATAGATTAGAATTTTATATATGCAACCATTGCCTAGTCCTGAAAGAAAATACCTGTTTGAAATCAACTACACCATTAAGGAAAAAATATCAATCAAAATTTTCGAATTTGGTCACGGAATGTAATTTACCAAATAGGAACTACACTATAACAGCTGCCACAATTTGACTTGTCAAGTATTTAATTCAAAAGATTACACAAAATTTCCAAGTTAACAGAATAATCAATACACAAGCTATGTATGTGAAATGCAATAAGTACACAAAGCTATAGTTTTCTCCAATGTGTTAAAGTTGTCTCCCATATAATTAAATTTCTATTGAATTTTCATTTTCAAAGAATTAATGGTGATAGTTTTCTCAATAATGATACTAGTTATCGAGATGATTTCATGTGAATAAATTGTTGTACCAAATATGTTTAACAATAATTATTACGACGGATATTCCAGAGTATGATGCGAATTCTCACAATATGGTGATTACTGTTTCGTGTGGAACTAGACCCTTAAAAATCCCACTCGAGTAAAATATTTGAGTTTTATCAGTACGTTCCCACTTACTAAATCTAATTAGGTGTGGTAGTATCAACACTCATAATTATGTAATGGGTATAATTTGCATTATAGATTAAAATGTCGGGTGATGTGTTTCGTGATAGCTCGTTAGAGTCAGAGTTTGCCCAAGACCAACATCTCGTTGACGCATTATCAACTCAGGTTGATCATCAAACCATCCAAAATATCATTGATATACAAAGAGAAGCGTGAGTTCCACCACATAAGTAGATGAAGTCGAATATTTATAGGTAAATTATTAAGACAAAAATCTAAGAATTAAAGGATGGTCTTTAAGGCCTTCCAGGTATAGCTTGTTATTTCAATATTTATAATTAGAGTTTGCACTATTATTATTATAATTATAATTAATAGGAACTTGAAAAGATATGATGAAATGCGATTGATAAGAGAAAGCATTACAAATGCCTCGATTGAATGGGATGCGGCAGTTGTAAACTAAACTTAGGACTGCGCTGCTTGGCTAAAAGAAAAAAAATTGGTTTAATATATGGGAAATTTATAGCTTGCGTCGCTTCGAGAAGACTAACGAAATGCTGTTAAACTGCAATCAACTAAGTGAACGGCGCTTAGAAAGAGCACGCAGAGATGCAGTACTGCATAAGGATGTCATAATGCAGGTAACCCTAATTCTACACATATTGAGACCTCATTTATTATATTTCGTTATTATATTCAATCGATATAAAAATAACACTAACTCGATTTAAAATATCTTAGATGAAGAACGATCTCGAATTTATATTTAAAAAAATACGTTTGTTCAAGAACAGTCTCGCAATTAAGTACCCTGAAGTATACGCTCAAGGTGAGTTAAGAACAAGTTGTATATCATTTCTTCGTTTCCGGGAAGCACATAATCTAAGTAAATGCATTAAGAATAGAGAATAAGCTTTGAAAATAATAATTGTAGCAAACAGGGAGTATTTGCTGACTTTACAGTATTTAATAGGTTGAAATATTTATGAGTATTATCAGTATTCCATAAATCAAACATTAAGAATAAGAATAAAGCAATCTTATTTTACAGTTGAACAGAAGCTTGAGGCAGAACTTTCAAGTGTGGAAGATGAATAGTGGAATACTCACATTACTAAATATTTTCTCACATGTAAAGCCCGAGATTGTAAAATAAACGAAATGATAATAATTTTCAAAGCTGAAACGATTCTTGGTTTAACCAGAATTACTACCGGTTGATTTCGAGCTGTGTCGTCTTCTTTTCTCTTCCTTTTTCTTTTTTTTCCTTCGATGATTTTTTTCTGAGGAACTGCTAGATTCACTTAGCTTCCGTTTTCTTTTTTTTTTGCTGTGAGTGTGTCGTAATTCATCTGATTCAGAACTACTAGACCTAAATTATTTAAAATAAACTATTGAATGAATACATTACGATAGGGATGAAACACTTCAGGATATATTACCTTCTCTTTTTCAACTTCGTCTTATTCTTCTTATGTTTCTTCTTCTTATCAGATTTCTTCTTATGTTTATGTGTATGTTTTAATTTCTTTTGTCTGACTGTAGTTAAAATATTAATTAGAAGTCAATTTGGTAAGTTAAAAAAATAATAAAGACCTAATGGCGTGTCTTCTTCACTTTCTGAAGTGGTAGAGCTAACGTCTATAACTGATGCTTGGTCAGGCTTCAGTTGTATGAAGTTTCGACACTGCAATGCATAATTCCACCTACATTACCACAAATTACATGACACTAAAAACAACCACTCACTTGGAAGGGAAGATGTCCAGGATAGCCACATTTCCGACATGCACCCGTGACAACAGGCTTGACAATCGCAACACCAGATGCATATGAAAATAATACCATTAGAAAAATTAGCAACATACAAAGAACTATAACGCTATTAAAGAATTCCAATATGAGGAAATAACTCTACCGACAAATGAATCATCACTGACAGGTGGAGGTATAGAAGCCACTAGATCAGTAAGTGTTCTTGCTCCATTTCTATTCCCAGCTTCGATTACTCCACAACCACCACCACCAAAATGTCGTCGAAAAGGCATCGGCTCCAAATTAGAGTTGGCCATCTAAGTAAATATTATAGGAAGTTGTTCATTGTTATTTATATAACAAATATATACAGCAGTAGACTTGTTTGATTCATAATAATGATGAAATATAACTGAAGTAACGACGTTACACGATTTAAAATTAATATACAATACACGAGTGGGAATATATAAAATACATGTAAATCACATCGAAAAGCACCAGTAGGAATATATAACATACAAGTCATAATTTGGAATTTGAACGGTTCTTAGTCTTAATACTTAGAGAATATTAATGATGTAAATGAAACAACACAATTAAAAGCCCGTCCTAGGGGTGACAGATCCTGGTATAATGGGGTACTGACGAACAGCCCCTGGAGGGCTACTTATTCCAGCGATATTAAGCTTATTAGGTGAATCTTGTTGTCCAATAACGAGGGCAGAAGATTGTTCCTCTATAGGTTTAGGGTTCAATTTATCTACTAATTTACTGTACTCCGTTTTATAGTGTGCCAGATCTTCCAGTCCAATATCAACAAATATCTGAATATCAATTATTATAAGAGAGCGTTAATGTGGCTTAGGGTCTTGTGAAAACTTACTCCTGGTTCAACCCTTTCTAGCATTTCCATGCATTTAGGTACTCCCCAAATTATTCCGACTTGATTAATAAGACGAAGTAATTGATACTTAACATAGGGATTTACCTAAAACAAAATAGGGTAAAATGTAAGACAATTATTGGCATTCTCATAGTTAGTAGCAACTTATTTAAATCTTTAGTATTAGTAAAAAACATCCTAATTTTCAAGACGTAATTCAAAAAATACCATAATATTTTCCATAATTATTTCTTCGATGATTGTGTGCTGCATCTGAGGGTCTGATAGTACAGATTCAAACTGGTTAGAGAAAATAAGACAATGAAAAAAAAGGTGACACCAGACTCCACGAGAAGCCAGCTGCAATGTACACATATGAAGGTATTGGGTTAGAAAATAAATTTTTTAAATATATAGATTTTTTTTCAAAGAAAATTGAAAACAATCATGCCTTATCCTTCATAATTGGTAATGTATAAATATATCGCGAAAGACCACGCAAATCACTCGTCCTCCTCTTATTAGGTAACATATCCAAACAATAATGAAGCCATAATAACGCTGCTACCGGGCTTGCCTAAAAGTATAGATTTATTTATATGAAATACTAATGCATATTGACTTAAACTGTATAAAATACTTTTTTTCAAAAATAATTCCTAAAATAATGAAATCAGTATTAATTCAACAAAGTTACCTTTAAAAACGTTATTATTGTATCTGGAGGGTTATTAAGATAGCTTGAAATAGTAAATTCCTCACTGATCTCGACTGAAATTTATCTCCATGACTACAAAACAAATGAACTGTAGTATAAAAAGAATTACTTCCATAAATTAAAGTTATTTTTCTAGGTAGTTACTATTAATACCTCCCGCTGATCGAATAAGCTCTTGTCGAATTGCGTCTTCTATCATCATACTTACAAACAGCGGTAAAAATTTTGTAAAGAAAATCGAATCCACAATTTCAAATGGGATTGCCTGAGTGGTGACTATTTCCTAAAATTGTAGTAATTAGCACGATATACAGTGTTTTCAATAAATTTCTGCTAGTTTTTATGCATTAAATTCTGACCTGAGCACACGATCCTAAGGACAAAATTCTAATAAGAAGATGAATAGATGACATATCTCGTGGTAAATAAGCACCAGTCTAGAATATCATATTGTTTTAACGTTGACCAAAATCAGTTTTCTGCATAGGTGACTTACAGTATCTCTCAATTTTTTGACAGTCATAGCACTGAGGAAATGAACAATATGAACATCAGCAGCTATCATAGCTAAATCACAGACCATCTATAATATAATTATTAATGATACAGATATCTCCTATAAGTTATAACTTATGTTTAAAAAAATTGATAGATATAGTTAACCTCAATATTAGATTTTTTACAACCATCGAGGATGTTTTTTAGTCTCCCGGTCTGTTGGCCTTCCAAATGTTTATCACGTACACAAGCATCAAGACACCATGCAAAATCATGACAAGGATCTGAAAATTCTAACTGATAAATTTAGAACTTCAGCATTACTAAGTACCTACAAAATGAATAAGGAGATGGTCTTCAAAATATTGTCGTCGGACTAAGTCCATGCATAGCGTAACATTCGAGCAATAGATATCCAGTGGATATGTTTAGTGAGACAGAATGCATGCGAGAGAAAAAAACAAATAAACGGTGATTGAAAAAATATGTAAATAAAAATGTCGACCAAAATCACAGATTTCAGGAATTTTCAAACCAACTTTTGTTTGAGAAGAAATATAACATTTAAAATCAGCCTTTTGGTTAATTATGGACATATCTTACCACTTTTCACTAAACTTTCAATGTTTGCATCATGTGCAGCCATTATAAGTTCCAATCTAAAAATAAATATGATACACAAAGGAAGATTAACTATGTACTAATTGATATTAACTTACCTCAAAGAACACAATTGAACTTCATTTGTTTGAGCGAAACTTTCTCTTATAAACTTTAGTAGAGCAATGAATAATTCTTCGTGATCTCCCACCATTGACAATAGAACTAAAAATACTTTTTAATGACAGAGTGGTCCCATAACAGCTACTAGAAATAGTGACTTGAATAACCCTGAATTTCATGCCACTGCCTCCTCGCCTTAGTCGTTTCGAACGTGAAAAAATTTGTGTTTGATGGTTCAGTAACACATTGCAAATTCCTTTTTGCCCTAAATAACTCTTACTTATCTAATAAAATAAAAAATACTTCAAAACATGTACTATTACATAATATTCGTATTACTTTGACTTTAATCTTAGCAACTTACAAAAAAAAAGATAGCAATTGTAATTTGATTAAGAAAACAAATAAAAGAAAATAATTACTTTAAGTAGGCCTCAATTATTGGCTTGATTGCCTCCAAAAAAAGGTTTTCATTCTTTAGCCAAATTTGTTGTCGTACTGTGACTGCACACTCATTATAAAGAGTTTCATCACAAATAATGACTTTCAAATATCTGTAATACTTATTTGCAACTAAAAATTCTCAATCAAACATTAGATTTGAAAAGTGGTAATTAATCACACACCTATCTGGAACCTTTGGTAATTGTTTCAGAGTCTCGAGAACAATTGGACGAAAGTGCGGTAAACGGAACATTCTAAAGCACTTATCGAGTTGCTGTTCCAATTTCCTGACGGAATCAGGAGAACCATTCTCCCCCAGAACGCGAATACGACAAGTAATTCTTTCAATTATGTCAATAAGAGCCTGAAAACAAAAGCATATTGAGTATGAAACTTATGACAAAGAAACGATTTGCATAAAAAGCAATTTTTAATCACGAAAAATAAGTGCTATATAAGATAAAAACCCGACCTGTTCATGAAACTCTACCCTTTTTACATTAAGAAGGTCAAGTAATTGTAGAGCAGGCGCTAACGTTCCAATCTAAAAATAAAACTTATGTATTTTCCCATTAACCTCAACTAGAAGTTTCCCATATGCAAGTGTCGAAAATATAGCTTATTTTAGTATTTTACTCTCTGTAAAAACATAATAGAGAAAATGCTATGAATACACCTGAAAGGCTAATCTAAAACGCACTTCCATTTACTTCAGTAATGTCCTCTCAAAGGAAATCCAACCAAGAGATCCAACGCACTACCACTTACTTATAAACTATCTATTAAATACTGCTTATTATACCTGTAGAGTAAATAAGCCAATTACCTCCAAACATCAGAATAATAATAAAAACAAAATCTCAAAGGAAATGAACACATTAATAAAAATTATAAATTAACTTAAAAATAAGAGACCAGTAATAGCAGTGATTATATTCCTAGTTCTCATCTTATAAGAAATCAGTGTCCAAAATTTTCTTGTACTGATTAGCATAACACATCACTAAAATTAGTTAGCTTACCTTTATATTGCTATCTTCTCGGAATTTGCTGACAGCATTTATAAGTGTGCTGACCTTACGAGTTTTTGAAAGAACTTGACGAATCTTGGATGGGCCAGGAATACCAAAACTCTCCAGTTCTTTAGCTGCATTCATTTCATATATCTAAAATTAACCACTCTACTAATGAAATTACATTATATATCAATTACTACATTAGGTGGTAAAGTTATAAATATTGCACTGCAAAGCCAAACAGACTATTTTACATGTTTTAGTCCTACATCCACGGAAATGTTTGCATTCTTAACGAATTCGTAAGAGGAAATAACTCTACATTCCGATCAGGGTTTTCAAAACAACCCGTAAAGCTAGAGTACAGACAACGCTTCCTTGGTGGTCAGACATGCAGAAGGGTCTTCAGTGTAGGAAAATGTGATACTGAAGTAATCTGATGGTTTTCATAGCCTGAATAAAACTATAAAGTACATACACATCTTATAACTACGTATAACCACATCAATACTATGTTTGTGTCCTGTAATTGTATAGTTTATGAGCCTCGCTACCTGCTAAAATAGTCCCTAATGAAATGACCTGAACATTAGGCTTATACAATTCTACATTACGTTAATATCACTTTCTCTCGAGTCTTTCTTAGTAATACATTGTCTCTTAACAGACTTGCTTCTGACTAGAATGACTAAGACTTCCACCATCCTATGACGCTAAGCCCACCATATACATGAATACTGGGATATACTGTTATTGTTGTATGCTTCCTTGTTGTTGACACCTACTGAATGAACTCATAAAGCAATAATCAACATTTTCCAATAAACATGTAACTAAAAGTAGCAGATGTAACAAGCATTATACCACAGTTTATAGTAATTGATTCCAATCTTCAAATGACAAATATCGTTATCTTTAGATCAGCAATAACCTATCAACTCTCATGGTCCAATTAAAATAATAGAGGTCAAGAAAGAAAAGCAAAAAATACAGTGGGAAGCTTTACATTGTAAGAACTCAGAAACAATACTAATAAAAAGTATAAATAGAATTTATATAGTAAAAATTAAAGGCTGCCAATTATGAGAAAATGAGTGCGAAATTTTAAAAAACAGAGAAGTCTAAAATCCTGAATTCAAAGTGAAATATCATAACTAACTGATGTATGTACAACTTCTATTTGATGGCTAATTCCTTCATATGTATAATTATTCAATTACTAGACGCAAATAAACTGTCTAATCTTCAGACTCTGTGTCTGCATCTCCTTGAACATTCATATCTCCTTCTTCCACTGCTTGCTCTCTATTATTTGAATTTGAGGAACTACGCAAGATAATCCTATTCATTAGTTCAGTTTCCACCTGACTAGTTGAAGCGGTTGGTATAGTATCAGTCATTGCCCTTGTACGGGCTGATGTACCTTCTACATGAGTTCTTGCCGGCATTGGTCGATTCAATTCTGATCTATAATATAAACGTCAAAAAGTACAACCACATCCAAATAATGGACGTAACAAAATTCAATCTGTTAGAATGAGAAGTCAAACATATTATACTAACTCACGGCAAATAGCGAATCTTCTTCTTTGCTACAGGTGGTGATGTAGTCGGCGAAACTAAATTGGGTGATGCACTAGAATTTGTCTGTGTCTCATTATCTTGACGCCGCCATCGTCTATCCCTCAGACTATCATTATCAATCCGACCCGCCTCTTCTGTTTCTACTCTTGATTGTCCACGACGTCGAGGAGTTATTATCAACTGTAACTTATTTTTAGTAAAGAGATAAGAAATAAATTGTCACAGGTGTCTACATTGCAATTAAAGGCTAAAAATGTTTAAAACCAACGTTTACAAAATGAGGGCAAAGAGTTTTACTCAAAAAAGTCAGTTACTCTTTAAATTTATCTCCTTTAATTCATTAGTGGTTGCTTCTCCAAAAACTTTGCTATTATAATTAACGATTTTTTTCCGATGATTTAAGCTCTCGCTTGTTCTAGACTAATTATTTATAACTTCTATCACGCAAACATAATTTATGTAAAACAGGTTGAGAAAGGAGTTTCATAAACTAACCCTTTCAGCACGACGCTGTAATTCATTTACACTCCGGTTACCACTATTATCTCCTGTTGGATCACGATTAACCTCATTTCTTGTTAGCCGTGAAACGACCTTTTTTAAATATAATCATATACATTTATTTATTTATTTATATATATATTATATATATATATATATATATATACCTCATTAGACGAGACAGGAGCTACATCTCCAGCAATTTGAGAACGCTCTGTCGCTGTTGGTGGTACCGGAAGTCCTGGATAATTTGGTTGCTGAGGGATCGGTCCATTTCCAACATTTAGGACGCCCCGCGTAAGATTCGCATTAAAATATGGATTCTAAAATAAAAATATTAATTATATAGAATTTCAGATTTAGTGCTTAATGCTGGACATACCCCATGATGTCCAGGGTAACCGATCGGCACTAGGTAGCCACCACCGAACATGGGGTTCATACACGGTCGTGTCTATAAATAAAACTAGTTGTCTAAAATATGGATCATAAAAGTAAAACTGTAGAGACAATAGAGATGCATTAAATATATAAAAGCAAAATGAGTCTTGACCATATAAAAAGGAATGTATAACACACCAGTGGGTTTTGCCAACTGTTCATTTGAGCTCGACCCTAAAATTAATAGACAGCTCATTAGAAACTTTTAAAAAGGTGTTCGATATTTAACGCACCGGTAGCTGTTGCATTCCGGGATTTTGAGGCATTTGAGTGGCCTATAATAGCAAAGATAATTTCTTAAATTAAAATTATTAATTATGTAACATACCACTTGTTGCAAGCCAGAAGTTGGAAGCATATGCATATGGCTCTAAAATTCACAAAAATCTATCAAATAATTATAGCTTTTTCCCTATATGCATGCATATATTTAAATGCATAAAATATATCCATGTCTGACTCGTATGTTTACAACTTAATTTAAATAATTTAATACTATGAACCTACAAAATTAGATCCAACTCCACTATTTTCCCGGCCTCTCATCCTCATTTGGCATAGTCTACGAAATCTATCATCAATCATCAGCTGATCTCTAATGTTTCGATGGCGTACCCTACCACTATCAAACCTTCTGTAATAATTTTGACTTATAAAATGTATAACGTATATGAATCATCAAAAGCCTTAGCTATAGCATACCTAGAAGGAATACCGCTATCGTTTGGTTGTGGATTGCTACTGGGTGGAATAGTACTATCAGGAGGTGGATTAGAAGCATCATTAGTTTGTTCCATTGGAACCTGTGTTGTAAAATACAGTGCATTCTTTTTTAAATATCTAAAGCTATGAAAAGTAATTTAACAATTAAATCCATAAAAAGATTACCGATGTAGGATAGTCTAATACAATAACATCGCTGTTATCTTCATTTGGTTCCCTTTTCATTTCAACACCTAGCTCACGAACAAATTCGCGGAAGTCCACGGCTAATATTTCACATCGTTCACGAGACGCAATTACAATGGCATCCACTTTGTTAAGCATCTGAATAATCTTCTTCACTTTTCAAACATTTAATAGTCCTTAAAAAAATATAGTCTACCTCATCGTACTTGTCAGCAAGTTGAGTTGCCTGCCCAGTCTTAACTTCCAGTGTTTGCAGAGAATTTCCTTGCATTGTATCCAAACCGGCAGCGATTACTTCGAATGAATGAACCGAATCTTGCAAGAGCTGAACTAGATTGTTCTAAGTGATAGTTCACACCAAGAGATCATTCATTAATTTACCTTCTCAATTATGTCCCGAGCATCACTTGTTAACTGTCCTAACCTGGCTTGCAATTGATCAATTACATGAAATGCTCGCCCCGTCTGTGCTCCTATACGTTCTTTCGTATCCTAAAATTTTGTCAGCTAATTTTCTTTTTAAAAAAACGCTATCATAGTTAATAATTTTTTTAACCCTTATATAAACAGTAAAACTGAAGAATACCTTTAGATCTCGATCCGTTAATGCACGCTTTTCTTCAATATCATGCCCATTGTGTTTTCGTATACAACATGTTGAACAAAGTTGTTCCTGAAACAAAAACAATCTTCAAAAGCTTTAAATAATATAGGAATTACACAACTGAAAAACTCACAGATTCTTGGCAATTTTTGCAAGAGAAATAAATGCCACCAGATAAGGGATCCTCACATAATTGACAACGAATAGTTTCCAAGGATTCTAATTTTGTTTCCGTTGTTGCTGAATTTCCATGAGAATTTTCTGCCATACGAGTAATCATTTCTAAAAATCATAATTTTTTCATAGTACTAAGAACTTAATAATACAACCACTCTGCTTACGAGACGCTCTTATGAGAACAGCATAAATTGAGAAAACCCCAACATTATGTTCAAACTTTACTCACGTTGCAATCTGTAGTTCACAGGAAGTCCATCAGCTGGAACATAAGTGGGTTTTCGACATTCTGGACAACGAATACAAGTGCCTCCTCCTCGACGAGCTCGCTGATGAATTTGAACAATAGGTGCATGTCGTGGATCAAATCTATTAGAGTTTTCTCGAAGAGGATATTCAACAACAGGAGGCACTTCAAGAGTCACTAGTTCCTACATTAAACAAACGTTATTTTTATTATACACTGTTTTCCCTAACCACATAAAATACCTGCATCCCACCCACTATCGGTCCGACTTGATGACCATCTAGTAATCGTTGCTCTGCTCGATACTTGAATACAACTCTATACTATCAAATACAAATAAATACGCAACGTTTTAATAGCACTTACAATATAATCATAATCTCTCCACGGATCTATCTCAAGTGCAGCAGCTAGTTCTGATCTATCACGAATACCAGAATTAGGACGAGCATTTTCTACCTGTAATAAAAATTCTGAACTATACTTTACCTACCTTTAGCAGAAAATTCCAAAACTTCCACAAACATTAAAATCTTTAAAAGCTAATTAATTTAATGATCAATTTATAAGTTTAAACCACATCCCACCAGTCGATCTACACAACTAGCACAAAACGTATGACCACATGTAAGCTGTAATGGGCGATCATATTGAAGATAACAAATAGGACATTCTATTAGCTCCTGTAGGTTACTAGAACCAGTAGCATCAGAAAGCATTGACCCAGAAGTACTAGATGTAGTCATAAAAACTGAAACAATAATTCCATGCGGATAAATAATTAAGAGTAAAATAAATAATATTAAGATTAGTTATTATATATTGTTCTAAAGCTGCAAATAAGATATAGATGATAAAATTACGTAAATTAAGCAACGTAGCTCTATAGAATAGTTAGTAGTGCAAGTATCATAATAAAGTTAATTCTCCACAAATACATATTTTAAAAAAAAGCTTATATATATCTTTAAATAATCTGAAAAATACAGTAAATACAACATGATATAATTATTAAAGAATAACTTTCACCGTCAAAATTTATATGGCAAGGCTCTTACTACGCATAAGCGAATCCGAATCAATCGATTACATTCAGCCGCACGCGCTCAACCATTAACACACGGGCATGCGTCCTGCCCCACACCAAGATTATAAAACCATTATCTAGCCATTTTAATAGATCCCACCCCTAACACATCGGATTCAAATTACACCTAAATTTCTATCTAAACTAGATAGACCAGTTATGCTTAGGAATAATACCAATCATAGGATTACCCGAGTATTATGTAAAAGAACAAACAACGCACAAAGTTTAAACCATTTATTTCTAGAAATAATCGAAATTTTCTAATAACACATTGGTTCAGTCCTCTCTATACAGATCTTCAACTCCAAACTGCACAACTCCGTCCTCGAAAGGAATGTTAACAATCTGAAATCTTAAAAACCTTTAAAAAAAATCACATTTCAAAAACTGCTATTTAAATTATATATCACATAGTCGTAGCTTTCTAGTTTGCAATAAAATGTAAGAATTCAAGTAAAACAAATCCAACCTTCATGAGATATTTCATCTCATCCTTTGATGCCCACTTCTTCTGTTTTGCAGTTTCAGTAGCCGTTGCCACAGCCTAGAAAAACGGATAAACGTCTTATAATCCTCTCCAAGAAAAATTAAATTTTGCAGAAAATCATGAAGCTTTTATATTGTAAAAACAAACAATCCTATTATCTGATTAACACTTTTTCGATTAAATCTAATTACCTTGTCATGCTCCCACTCTCTGAGATCAGCATGATACTCGCGGATCTGACGGAGTCGATAAGCGCCTCAAAAAACTTGGCAATTATTCATACAGTTAAATAGTATAATATTCCTACGAATAACAACTATAAAAAAAGGAAGTAACAAATTAGTAAGTTGAATGTATTGTTTATAACTAAAAAACGAAAACTTTTACTTATATGACTTCGCAGTTAAAATCCTTCACTATTAAAACATTGCCTTAAATACACACCAGTCATATAAAATATTGAATTGAAACATATTTCACTAACCCCAAAGAATACCAAGTCCAAGACCTGCATATCTACCAAAGCGAACCAATGGTGAAATAGTCACAGTTGGTGGAGTTAGAACGATACTATTAGGATGACGATGATTCAACATCTAGAATAACACTTCTTTCTGCTATTTCATTGCAAAAATGAGCATTTTAAAAATGTTTGAGATATAATACGAGATTAGAAACTTGAAAAATGACTCTTGAACTTTTTGGTTTTATGTATATGCATACATTACACAAACGCTATTAAGTAAGCATATATTGTTATACACCAGCTTAGTATACTCATACCATTACATTAAAAATAGAAAAAAACTCAAGTAACGAAACTTTAACAATCAATTTTTTTAAATATCAGTTGTAGTTATATTTTAAAGGAATAGAGGCCGCCCTTGAAATAGTACCGTATGTTTAAATCGCGCTTTGAGAGATAATTAATTTTTGCACCACGGTATTCTGGAGAATTAATGATTCTTTAACATCTATTAAGAGCCGTATCATTTTAAAATGTTAACGAATTGACAGAAACTACTTAGTGAAACTATATAGTATAGGATTTTTTTTGGGATGGTGAAATGACTAAAGAACCATAAAATATGCAAGAAATTGGTTAAATATTGTATTTTATTTTATTGAGAAGTTTCGTGTACGGGAAAATAAGTTTACTATAATATGAAATCCTATATATACAACTGTGAGTAAATAGTACAATTCATGTTAGCCGATGTATGAAATAAATATTTAAAAAATAATCGTTAATTAAATCCTGTTTGAAAATGTAAGGACATTCTGGATGTTTTCCAAAAAGAAACAAGGTTAAACTTGCGAATTTTGGGAAAAAATAGAAGATAGTTGATGAATACACCGTAATTGTAAACAGGTATATTTTTAAAAAATAGCTTAATGAAATACTGACTAATACTAATGAGTGAGGAAAAATGTTTTATTGTGGAAATCGTCATAACAAAGAGCACAACATTACATGAAACCTGAAACATGGCATTTTGGACCTGTTTCTGCTTTATTAGAGAAGTTATTTGAAATTATCATAGATCTTTTGTCCCTATACAATGATAATCTCTACTTTCCATCTGTATTCTGGACTCTACATCTTTATCTTGTGAGTCATGTCGTCTACTAACATCATTTGTGAATTGACTTGGTTCAGTATTTTCGCCACCATTTTCTTGAAACTGATGCTTGATGTTATCTTCACACTGGAGGCGTTTGTATCTAAATAGTAACTGCAGTATAAATATATAGACTATATGAAAAAGTACATCAAAGCTTGCTTCTTCTGAGAAAATTAGAATTAGTGATGATAAACAAAATATTAATGAAACACCCTACGTGGGATTCATGAAGAACGATATAATTGTGGAAAGAATTGCTAGTGTGCACCACATATCTAGAACCACTGGAAAACATAGTATTTTAAACAAACAACGAATAAACTACATCAAACAACATACACTCCCAGTTGCCGGTGCTAGACTTCCTATCGTAATCATAAATGACGTCAATTCGTTTCGTTAGCTCAAAGACCCCATAAAGAATAAACATCCACAGCTGACTGCAAGTACATTTTATATAAAAACATGTGAATTCGTAGTGCTAAATGACTTACCCACTGAGAACGAGAATACCAGAAGCTGTGGCCTCATAAACTGGAAATGTTGTTTCAACTCCCATTTCAACACCAATAGGAAACTGAGGAATAGAGAAAGCACCCATAGCAGCACATGCTATCATCACGACTACGCTATCACTTGGACTGGTCCACTGTTTGCGTAACCACTGCAATTAATATAGAGTAATTTTGTTACTGCTCTTGCCAGAGAAATTCGGTGTGAAAGTTCAATAAAGCTATGAATAAAGTAAGCCAACGCAGTAAAATATTACTAAAAATTCTCACAATTCTCGTAAAAAGAATGCTGATAGTAAGAAATACCCAGCAAACGCGTATTAATTCTTTAAAATTCTTCTTTTTGTCTGCTATAGCTCCAGCAATTAGAGATGCAAGAACCCCCACTAAAGCACAAAGTGCTGTAGGGTACCTAAAAGAATTTATTCAACATTTCTAAGCGGGGACTAAAGTTAAATGGTCCTACCCTTGAAGGTTATATCCTCTTTCAGTGAGTATATCAGGCATGATAACCATGAAACCCCACAATTCAGCGAAGGCAAGGGCAAACGTAAACATTTGTATTATAAACTGCTTATTTCTAAAAACATACTTAGTAATAAATTAAAACCATAAGAAAACCACATAAGGATTTTATTTCAAAGTTCACCTACCGAAAACACATATTTATGGCAGCCCCAAAAGGTGGTGCATCGCTTGCGTGAGTTTCATTCGAAGCACTTGGTGGAGTTGGGGGGTTACCCCGTTTAATAAATAAAGATAGCAGAAAAGTCAGTGCCGTTAGTACCGCCATGTTTGAATTCTATTTATGGAGTGTTTAAAAAATAGCTACAGTTAAAAAAAATCTTCTTCATATATCTCACTTATTTCTGACTGTTTCTTGTTAACAAAAAAACTTACAAACTTAAACATATGCCAAGAATTTCGATTAAAATCAGTATCCGCCATTAGAGTACTCTCATCAAAATACAAAGAAGGCACCAATGTGCCAAGGGCAACTCCAGCTGGGTTAGCTACAAAAGAAATTTCCCCACATAGGTATAATTTTAATGATCTAATAATAAAAGAAATCCAATAAGGTTGTTTTTTCTTTTAAAAAAAGTTTACCTATGAAAGTTAGTACATTGGAAATTGCCCTCTGGTTCTCTGGAAACCAGCCTTCAGCTATTTTTGAAGGCAAAACAAGAAAAAACGCCTGGGCAGAAGCCACGATAACAGAACCTGAAAATTAAAATATTATTACCATTGTTAGCATAGTTATTTTATTATCTATATTATACTTGATAACTTTGAATCAGTATCTTTCGCTGTATGTAATCAGATTTGCTACTATTACATTTGTTTGTACCTGAATGAAGCAGTGCTTGTCGTGTTTCTGGATTGGATATGCTGGGTACTGAAGAAAGAACTCGAATTAGGGAGCCCACAAAGTTGAGTGTTGTACCACACATTATCTGTAATTTAAATATTAAACAAGAATCTTAAGAAATCTAAAATATTATATTAAGTGAACACACACCGATAGTCGAATTCCATAATTATCCGTAATATACATGCCTCCAATCCCAGTCATAACGGCAACTAGCTGAAAAAATATAGTTTTCAAAAAAAACTAGCGTAGAGCAGTAATATCACATACTTGGAATATCTGGTTTGTGAAAAAAGCCGCAGAACAGTCTCCTCCATCACAGTAGTAGATACGTGTTTGTTCAGACAATGTAGTAAAACCAATCCAAAGCTGAAAATCTAACTTTTCATCTCTATTATAAGATTAAAGTGATATCAATAGTGGTAAAAGTACAATAAAACAAGACAGTATAACCTACAGTTGCATTTGATAAGGCTAGTAAACAACAGACAGCGAGAACAAGCCAACGAGCAGGATAAACGCGATACTTTTTAGGCTCTTGAATGTCAGCTAAAGGAGTCTCTGTTTCTGGTAAAATCCGAGACCGCTCTCCCGACATACCCATCAACAGCTAAATATAATAATTAATGCAGGGAATTAAATAAGATCTAAACTATTATGACTAATATTATTATTTAAAGAATTTAAAGAATACAAAAAAAGGCCTGAAACAAGCCTTTAGACGTTTGTCCAGATATTTAGTGAGGGTGTGTCCATCGTCACGTTGTCTCAAGGTCATCCGCAAGTGTTTTTAAGAAAGCGAACTCCTCAAATCTTTACTAGTTTAACCTTTTGAGGTTCACATTAACTTTCTATTAGTTAAAACGAATGACGTCGATCTTGTGAATAAGTTTATTCTAATAACAATTACAAATTTCCATGAACTGTTAACAGATCATTGAAGCTTTGAATCTTCTTAATATCGAAATATATGTTATATGGTTCTCAGTTTAAAGCCAACTAGCATTTTCATGTTAATCCTGTCTATTATTGATACTTAGAAAGGAGTGTATCGATATTTATATGATAAAAATTTCACGTAGCTGGTGATGATTCTTCTAACATGACTGGATATTCGAGAAATATGCCCACTGAGTACAAAATTTTTGTTATGGAAGTATATTTCAAAACAATGTAAGAGATTTTATGACGAGCCCTCCACTTTAAATAATAACACGATAAGACAGTTATGAGTAGCACACTTTGCGCAAGTTATGAAGATGTAGAGCAATAATTGACAAAAATACTTCCGTACTGCCTTTCAGTTAACAAATTGACGAAAATTAGTAAGAACCTATAGAAGAACCCTAAATTATTCTGATATGTAGAATTAATGTAATAGATAAAAGAAAAATCCAGAGTTAGCATATAAATTGTTTCATAAAACATTTGCAGATATTTCAGTAGAGCAAAATATTCTATAAATTACATGCTGACTTTTAAAATTAAGGGAATTGTGTATCAGAAAGAACACTGGAATTTTAAAGTTGAAAAATGGGTATGTAGGTAAATAAAGTTGAGGTATTCGTTGCTGCAAGACCTCTATATGCTATACATCAATATTAATTTATAGTTTAAATATTTGTCAACGTAAATCCGTAATGCTTGCTAATCGTAAATTTCGATTATATAAGACGAAATCCACTGAACAGACAGTTCGTTCGCTGTTCACTTTTTGCGGAAGAAAAAATAACATCGTAAAATTCCTAATGTAATACGGAGACTGGAAACCACGTGAGAGTTGCGTTGATTTCAATCTATGAAACAGGCATCGGCACCATACAACCGGAAAAATACTATGTGGGGCATTTTCTGAATGTGATGCAACGTTAACTTCATAGCTGAACCGTATGCTATTTTTTGTACACTTTCTGTTGAGATAAACTCTAGTTGGAAATCTTCTAGTCATATCATAAGTCTCGCCTACGTAAAAGATTCACGTAAATACATTTTCACAAGATTACTATGAGAATGTAGATTCTCTCAGATCGTACAGAGATGATATGCTAATTTTCCACGAAGAACTATTTTTCAATTTTTTATACCAATTCTGTTCTCAAGTACTACATCTATCACGCATGTTGTGGTGGTATATCACGACATCTATCACGCGTATTCTAACTACGATATCAAAGCTAAATGAGAAACACGGCATACTTTCTAATTTATCAATGTTGAAATCACTCAAGTGTGCTGAGTAAGCCATTACAAACTAAGAAATAGTCACCTTATTAGATACACCGTAATACCTGCTTTATTTCTTTGTATCTATATATTTAGTGAATTAATTTATTCGAATCGCTGTAAGACGCTTTCAAAAGGAAATAATAAGTTCACTTTCCATTCATCATACCAAATAATTGGATTTGATTTTTTAATCTACAACTGAATTCAACTCGAGTTGAATTGAAAAAAAGATGTTTATGCTTAAAATGTATTGACCATGCTTCCTACGATTGTGATGGTTTAACTATTATATGGATTTGCAGTACAACTCAATTTAACTTGTCTTCAGCTCTTTGATAACTTTTATTACGTACATTACTATTAAAAAACAGTTTTATAGGTTCTACAACTTATTTGCGTGAAAACTCCTTACAAATCTCTTTTTTAATAAATTGCGTTTTTAAGAGCAGTGTCCAACCACTTGAAATATCTGGACAGTAATTTTATTATTAATGAAATAGAGCAAAACTAGGTAGTAAGCAAGAATAGTCTTTGAAGTCAATCATCGGCTTGTTTAATTTTATTTAAATAAACCTTTTTTTGATATATAAATCTAAAGTTATATTATATTTTATTCTATCATTATTTCTAAAAGATTTGGGATATGTATGCAAAATAGTAAAATATTAGATTTTTACAATATTGTTAAAATAGAGGTATGGTTACCCGATTGTGAAGCTCCTTTACTGTATGAATAAAAGTACGAAATATGACTTGGTGACAGTAACAAGTATAGAACTGTAAATAATCGTAGGGTTCGCGAAATGGCCAGCTGTGACTAATAATTCATCGAGAGAAGAAAACTCATAACCTGTACGAAAGATATATGACAATGACCAAATGTCAGGATGAACTCCTATCGATCGAATAAAGATAGCATTTTTATATAATATTATATAATGGACAGTCCAAATTTTAAATGTATTGTAATTCTTTTAATACGATAGGCATGCATCTACCGTACACTAGTTGAACTTTACGGCCAAATGTAGAACCATTATAATTGTATCATGTTAAGTTTGCTATTTTTTATGTAGATAGCCACGAGGGATAGGAAAGAACGAACAAATAATAGACGGGGAGTATCACAGGGTTAGCACAAAGAAAACACTCAAGAACATGCATCCTTCATATGTAATGAAGAGCGAAAGCTGGAGACGCCACTGATGAGACCTCGGACAAATAAATGATCAGAATAACTGTGTGAATAATAAGGGCTTAAGAGAAACTGGTACTAAGAAAAGCCAAAGCACAAGAATCTACATAGAAAATAAGTTTTTTGGAACTAAGAAACATGAACAAACTTACTATGTTACTTTCTCTTTCTGTCAGCTCAAGTCTGCACATGATATCAAATTCTTAGAATAACACAGCTATTCCAACTTAGGCGGGGAAGTCTTGGAAATGAATAATACAGGTGCGATTAGCAAGTCAAAGAGGCCAAACAGAAAAACAACGCACCTTTTTGATTTCTCCGCATAACACCATTTGAGGGATGAGCAGTAGTCGGCCGTAAGAAATTGTTCGAGCAATACAGCCTTGTTTCATTTGACTATATTAAAACCAGTACTCTAACAGAGTGGATAGAATGGTATTCTTTTTCATACAATACTTAGTATCTCAGGTTTTCAATCAAGAAATAGCCGCATTGGACAAGTAATATAGCCAAAATTGCTAGCTTAAGCATTAGTTAAATTTGGATCTCTATGGTCTAGAAGAAAATAAACACATAAAAGCATGAAAATATGCTTATAAACTACGCAAATAAAATGTGCATATTTTAGCAGTAAGAACGAGTACGCGGAAACATTGTACCCAACGACTGAGCGGAGACGCTGCGATGTATAACAACATAGATTGCAGAGAAGGATATCGGCTAGTAGTCATCATCTATCTTTGATAGCTCATCTTCTGTTATAAATTCTATAATGTTCATTTATGAGCGTTTACTTTAAAAAAAGTACTATTTGAATGTTAAAACCATCTGAGTATATTTTAGAGTTACAAAGTGCAACATTTTTAGAAATACACTTAAAGAACTGCGTTTCGGAATAAACACGACATCCGAAAATTTATCATAGAATTCAATAATGTTATGAACTAGCTAGCGATTTTTTCCCCTTGCTAACAATAAGGATTTGGTTAAAGAAAACCATATTGTATGCAAAAAGTAAGATAACTAATAAATAATTAACAAAACAATGTAGTCGGATTGATTACTACATTACCTATATACTTATTATTTTATCAGAAATGTTAGCTGTTGCAGTTTCCAGGGTAGTTTCATCTTCTTTACCTTAATTATAATAGAATAAAATGTAAAAAATAGTTTAAGTATTTCTTGAAAACTCACTGTTTACTGCTTCTCTATCGTCATCTTCTTCTTTATAACTTATGACCTCTTCGTCATCTGTTTCTTCCTCGTAGTATAGTTCTATTTTATCTATTATTTGCATGTCATGGCTACATTCTTTGCAGAACCTTCCAAGACAAAAACAGTTAATACAATAGAACGCTCCGCAATTAACACATAGACGAGTGTTCCTAAAGAGATCAGAACATCCTAAAAATTATCTTGTTTAAATGAATATATATAATGGTAATCTTTTGAAATGAAAAATAATCTGACGCCTGATCAGCAAGTCTCAAATCAGTAGCTTCGCATTTGGAACACTGTACTCTAATAAATCCACGCGATTGCATCCCTCGGCGAACAATAGTTTCTCGACCTGCCATTTGATCATTAGCTAGCTGTGCCTGCAAATCACCATTACAAGAACTCAATTTTTGTGTCCACCCCATACTCCATTTTTGCACCCTTTGCTTTTCCATTATCTCTCCGAGAATATTTTTTCTGCCTTGCAGTATTTTATTATACAGCATCAGAGCTCGTGGTCTAACACGATTTGGGTAGAAGTACTCAGCTAATGCTAGTGACTGACGACTCAACCAAACCTATAAAAGGAATTATTAATAATTAAGAATAATATTTCCAAGACCATATTTTATGAAATATATTCACTTCGAAACGACACAACAGAAGACAGATGATGAATAACAACAGCATAATTGCATAAATGTTGCTGTTAGTAGGATTAGGCTCGACAAAACAGGTACGCCACCTAAAGAGTAGTAATGAAGTGAGATGGAGTACATAAGGAAAAAAAACTGATACGGTCTTCTAACTTGTCATCCATTTTTCGTATTCCATCCGTAATGGGAGAAAATGCTTCAAAAATAGTGCTCAGTATATCTGCGCCATGACCATCTCCAGAAATCTATGAATGGTTATAGTGGATAACCAGTAGGAAGCAAATTTTACCTGTTACATGGGAGATTTATGAGAGAGTCAATAAATTAGATTTTAACCTTCATCTCATAGTGAGCAGGAAATTCAACTTGAGTCATATTAATAAATAAATATACGTTTGTTAGAATCTGAAATCATAATACAATATTTTAAAATAAGTCATTGGTAGATTTTCTAAAATCTCATGTCATAAAATATGGCTGGCAGCTTTAGAACAAATGAAATTAGATGGGCTGAGAGATAAAAAAGTGTAAGAAATATAAAAATACTGGTATATTTCAAATTGAAAATATGTTCATTGACATATCTTATAAATGCTGACATCCATGAGAACGAAAGTGAAAGGTGTTGTGACCATGAGGATGGTCATCACCAAACCCATTCGATATCGATTCTTTTCTGACGATGTCATGCGCCAAGCTGTACGTATTGTGTACTGTAAATTCATTTCCATTTTGATTGTTCTGTCTCAACCTGAATATTTTTTGTCTATTTAGTTATTTCGCTTTCAGTAGTAGGCAACTTGCCATTGTTTGCTCCGCCTTACTGAGTGGGAGCACTTTGCTACGTCCTCTAAGGGCCATGTCTAAGTCAATTTTATCAAATTCTTCTGTGAGATAAACATTTTGGAACTCTTCCCGATAGTTAAACCGGTATACAAATAATGCCGTCTTAAAAGATTACAAATTGTCTGGTAATCAAAAAACTCAGGAATGATTGAATAACAAAAGGAAAAGTAACAGTATACTAACCGATAAAAATGGCCAGAAGAGAGTAAGTGGAATGAAAGTCCAATGAATAATAGTAATAATAAGATGGATGGTTTGTTGATATGCTTCTATTATCGACGATAAACTTGCTGTTAGGTTCTGGAATACGATTAATATCATCTTCCTTAATACTAGGTTATATCTACTAGAAAATTCATTTTCTCATTTTTTTTATAAAGCTTACTTTTTTTATCTGCTTCATTTCATCGGCATTTGGTTCTCCACCACTTGTTCTCATATGAATATGAATTGTTCGCAAATCTTTTAAATGGCTTAAGCTTTTGTGCATCGTTCCTGATGCTTTTCCTCCAAACTAAAATTTTAAGGGTAACAAGTCTGAGAAGTGCAGTACAAACATTTGTTCCTTAGTCTCCTATGGAACATTTATAGTTTACTTTTGCTAGACTTATTATCATTGTGCAACTTATAAGAATTAAATTTCACCTACATATTCAAATCCTTTAATATGAAAGAAGAGTGCCAGTTCAACCGTTTGAAATATTTTTCTCCATGATTCTTTGAAAATGAAAAATGCACCATCTTTTAGAGCTATAATTGATTCAATAATCACATTATTATTAAATTAAAACGTAGAAAGTACAACAGCAATATTCGTTACCCCATTTGGCTACAGAAGGAAAATTGCAAATGGCTTCATCAGCTGCTTTCTTTCCGATTGCACAGACCTACATAACTCGAATATTTGGGCGTATCGGTGAGAATCAACTAGAATACTTTACGTTACTGGCGGTCTTAATCTGTTTACATCTGTTCAGAGTGAAAACACCTTCATTAGTCGCACACCTTAGGTACAAGTTCTCGAATATATTTTTGCACTGAAAAGACTTTATATGAGAATAAAGTAAAAAAAAGCTAGCCATACATATCCTGTAGTCACAGCACGAAAGTAGACTTAATGGAAAAGCGCTAACCGTTGTATAAGGTGTCATCATAAAACTTTTACATTTATTTGTAAGGTTTGCTAGACTCTTCCAAGTTCCCTTGATCATCTCTGCCAGTCTAGAATTATTTTTCGAAGGGAGTAATGGTTTATAAAAGCTAGTAATAGTCATTTCCCAGATTTAATAAATAATTTACAGCATAAAATTTTTATTTAAGAAAAAAAGTAATAGAACATGTTCACATACCTTGTCACATTGCGATCAAGTTTACGTAATGTACTTTTAAACCAATTGATGGGAGCTGCCAGTTTGGCAATCATTCCAGACACCAAATCCACACTAGCCTCGAAGTAAACATTATTTAAAATTTTTATTTTATACTTAGCTTTTGCATGAACATCTGAATAAAGAGAATAGCAAAATAAATTAATGCATTTATCAAAAAGAAAGAAAACCAAACACCATCTTAAATAATAGGCTAGTATTTTATCCTTGAAAAAAGAAAGACTGAGAAAAGGGATAGAGGTAAGCAGGAAACAATAAAGAAATTCATAATTAATTAAGAACTAAAATCTCACTCGTCCTTTATCAGCAGCAAAACCATTAATTGCATTAATTGAACCTAGAACATCGTCCTGAACACACGCTACGCCTTCTGCTACTTTATGTATATTATTAACAGCATTCATTGCAGGAACCTGCATTACTTTTCAATTCCGCATGAATTATGATCCAGTGGAAATTTCGTGATTTGTTTGATACAAAATCGCCCACCTCAAAAGATAGGGACATTATTATGAGTAGAAGAAGTGCACGAATATTTGTGCTCATCATCCGGTGAACTGCTATCATAAAGTACTTCATGGCCTAATATAACTTTTTTCATGAACAGTATTCTCTATTACTCTGATGAACGAGTTGAGAAAAGAAATTTTGGCTCACAGCAGGAAACACAAACATAACAGACAGGAAGAAGTGCACCACAATTGACATGAATGTTCCTAATCTGTAATAGTTATTTCCTTTAGAAAGATAACGGTTTTAAATGTTTGGCTTTATATCTTCATTTGCTTTTCTCACTTACTGTCCAGGATTCTTGGCATACTTAATAGCCATCACCGTGTACATAATAATTCCAAACACTTCCACCAAAATTATGTTTCGGAAAAGTCGAGCCAGTGTATTTTCTCTCAAATAGAAAAGAACGTAGTAGCAGTTATATAACGATATACTTTAGTTTCGTAATTGTTTTACTCGGGTATTCCAGAAAAATTTCCTTGATAGTTCAAAAAATGTTCCCATCTAATTATTGTATGATCCATAATCTTTAATTTACTTATTCTTAGATATGATATTTTTAAATGCGTTGCCCTAGGTTTCAGGCACCGCACAGATGACACTACGAGAGATGATTGCCAGATGCACCCAGTTTTGCAAGTCACATCTTCGTGAGTTAACATGAGAAACAGCTGTGATTGGAGATGGAATGGCATAATAGTTAATAATGAGAGATTAGATGAAGACAGAAGTCCAGATGGGAAATACAATTGCAAGTATTACCTTGTTCCTTTAAAGAAAATCCTTTCATACCAATTAAAAGGTATGAAATTCTCTCGGAATGCTGGATAAATGGGTGTCATCACTCGCATTATCTTCTGCTTAGCGGTTAAAATTTTAGCTTGGCCAACTTGCTCTCTAAATGAAATCCACAAATCTGTACTCAGAAATGAAGACAATACTTTTATAAATATAGTTAGAAAGCCCATTAAAAATGACTAATATTAGTTGTATATCAATATCAGGTTTACCTTTTGGCATTTTCAGCTGCGAAACAAAACTTTTTGATCGCCTTATTTGCTCTTGATTTGGCCTTGTATAGAGCCCAAATTGTCATTTGAATATACTATCTGTATTTTAATAGTAACCACAATAATAAAAATATGCGGAATAATTTTTACCTTCCTTATGAAGATAGCTCTATACTCAGAATTTGGAATTTGTAGAGCCTTTTTTTATAGCCGTACTGGAAGTTGTTTCGAAAGAAAATGATTTATTTCACTTGGAAATATTCAACATGTTATACTAACTTCTATTTTGATATTCGCCCGAAGTTTGGTGAGATTAGTAAAACTTTCTCATGTTTTTTTACTGTATATAGATTTAAATACTGGATAAGTATACAAAGCTCGGATTTTAAACAAATTATTTTGAAAGTCTATCAGTAAAATAACTATAAGCTAGGCCGCAATTACCTCGCACAATACCCCAGGCTTAGAATTTGAAATTTCCTTATATGTCCTCTTGAACTTAGTATTTCACACCTCTCTACCAGCCATACCTCTGGTATCACCAAAGGTTGGGGCGGAGTCATGTCTGGTATTGCTGTATCATTTCATTTCAGTTTTCAAGAAACTTAAGTCCCGTAAGGGTTGTAACCCCATAGTTATATTGTTTCTTAATGTTCTAATATTATGCCATATTTTAACATAGGTGGTCTATACTCATTTAACTACGTCTCAATACCACATTTTCAGTGAAATGAATACTTCATCTACCATCACTACTGAGGATTTGGTTAGAAACAACTTGCAACAAAGCACATATTTAACTCAATTCGCTACAGAGATGGGAACTTATGGTACTAATTCTATACACTATGAACTTAATAGAGGTTAATAATTCCTCATTTTACTGTAATTACATTTTACAGGATTACTATATCCATGGTACTCCATGAATGCGATGGGGTTCAGTACTCCATTTAATTATCCACTGTCATTGCCTACAGTACGCACTTCTAACAACATTTTACCTCACGCAGTCACTTGTTCCGAGTCTCCTCCACCTGTACTACAACCTAATATCACTCCGACGGTTATTACTGTTTATCTTTGTATATTATATTAAAATTAAGATTTTTCAAAAATGACTAATAATTTTAGGATTTCAACTCAGAAAATACGCCAAACAATCTTGCTCAAGTAAGTCAGAATATTATTCTTCATTCAATTAATATTCATGAATATTGGCCGTTTTAGTTATCTTCGGACTCTGGTGTCTCATCAGCATCATCGTCAGAGCTATCCACACCTTTAATAAAGAGAAAAACTAGAACAAGTCACAAAAAAGCTTATTGCATGATTTGTAACTTGTTTATTTATAAGGAAGGAAAAAGAAGTCAGGGTAAGCGTGAAAAAATTTTAATCATTAGAAAAATAGCCTTTACAAATACTGGCTTCAAAAGTATGGTTTGATATATAGTTAGTACAGGTCCACGCCGGCATGTATTGCAACATCATGTACGTCGCCCTCTGTATCAGTGTCCTCATTGTTCACACTCTTCTTTCTATGACAAACACCACGTGACTAGCCATATGAGAAGACTGCATCGTGTAAGACTTTAAAAATAACGCTATGTACAACTTCGACGTTGATAATTCCTTTTAGGATGCTAGCGACAGTCTAGTGAATCGCACATCAGAATTTGAAGAAGAAATCAAGAAGTGGTATCGTGTAAGTGCATTATATTTTAAATTCTTATTAGCCTATTAAACTGTTGCTATTACCATAACCTTTTAGATCTGTTTCCATGCTACTTCTGTAAATAGTGAAAGTGGTGGCTCTGAATCAGTTAATGATAATCGAAGGTATATTAAAAGAAATATTTCATAAAGCTTTAGACGTATTACTTAATGGGATACTTTTATTTTAGTGGAGAGGTACTATCCCCACCCCCCTTGTTATCAGCAGAAATCTCTCTTCCTGAGGAATCTTCTAACGCTACTCCATTTCGCGATACCACGCAATGCAAATCAGAATATCCGTTATTATTAACAGAAACTCAGCAACTACCATCAGTTTTTAAAACTGTGATTCCCACAATATCATGTACGAAGAAATTACAAAAGAAAAAGAGTGGATTCATGGTAGAAGACATTCTCAAGGTGTGGTTGAAGGCTTCAGCAGTATTGAACAGTTTCAACAATCTTTTGGCATTCATCTTTTTTTTCAGGTTGAAACTTCTCAGAATTCTCTTCACCGCTTCAATTTTGATTCTATTACTCATTCGTATACTTATCAATAAATCTATTTCCTAAAACTGTTATTTATAAGTGTTAAGCACTGAAGAAATGAATAAATGATTAACGTGGATACATCCATGTTTTAATTATTTGAGGTTGTATAGTTAGATAAACAAATAAGCATTAAGTTTTCCATTTTTTGTGTTAATCCCTTTCTGCACACTCTGTTGACGCATCTTATTCCCCTATCAACTTTAGCATGCAAAAGGAGTAAAAAAATTGCGTTTACAGTAGGAAGTGATCATTAAATAGGTGACGGTGAAATTCATATATCGTCTGGTATTTTCCAAAAATATTGTGTGTTCATCAAAAAGAATAATAATTTCGAAAAATTTTATATTTACAAACGCTGTTATTAAGCAAATATGTTTTATTTTATTCTTTATCAGATGTAAAAGTGGAATTGAAACTAAGGATTACGCTAATATGGTTTTAAAATCTTGAAATATCCATAGCTGATGGGGAATTGCTCTTCGGCCTTTTTTCAATATCAAAACTTTTCTTTTAATTGGTTTCTCCATAGCCAAAGCATTTCATTTTCTAGAATAGTTAACGACTGAGTGGTTGCAATATCAAATAATGCTGATTTCAGCATTAATGTCTGTGGGTTTGTGCTTGTATAAAAACATATTTCTTTCAGTGTATTGGGAAAATTTCTTTTTCTATTAGTTCCTCCACTTTTTTGCAGCAAAATGGTTTGTTCTTTACAGGAATGGTGCGTTACTACTCAGCAATTGTGCTTGTTATTAATCATAGTTTGTCTTTCTGTGCTGTGTGGAAAAGCCAAAAATGAGAACGGACCAGCCGATTCGCGTAAGAAAACAACTTTTCTCCCGATGTTATTTTCACAGTTATCACGTTTAACGCCTCCAGAATTGATAACAAAAGAATTCCTTGCAGCAAGCATTTCAAATCGAAAAATTCCTAACCGAAATAAGTCAACTGACACTGAGGTATATAGAAAATTATGCTTAAAACCACTACACATCTGGAACGACTTCTGAAAAAATGCTCCTCAGGTTGATGGTACGTATGAGGACGTGGTCGTCGGGCATACAAAGTGATCGCGCAAACAACAGAAAGCAGAATGAGATATGCTTGTAATAAATAGTGATCTACGTTCTTGCCGCAGTTGGTTAATTTAGATACTGGCAGAAAAGCAGCTTTGACGCTATAAGGAAGACATGATCGAAATAGATCAAAAATATAAATTCTAGTATCTACTTTAACATTTTCATTTTTTCATTTTTCCCGAACAATAGAACTTGTGTCATTTGAATTACTTATTACAACTACTATAATCTTAAATCAAATAATTATAGTAACCAACTTTCAAGATTTACACACTTTAATGTTTTTGATATTTCTTATCTTTCATTAAAAAACTCCTTACCTATTTTTGTACTTAAGCAAAGGATAATGGGCGGAGCACAGTTGGGCGGGGTTAGCTCTCACCCTGATTAGAATATATGCCATATACTTCATTTCATCTATTTCTATTGAGTCCATATTTATGTAATGTTTTTTTAGAAATATTTAATATTGAACTGTGTTAACATTATTTGTGATATAAATTGAGCTTCATATGAAACTAAAAAGACGTATTAATCAAATTTTAATACCAAACGATCTATGTTAGCTGTCCAATGATTGCCAAAACAAAAATTTTGTATACTTTCTCCATTCATCCAGTAATATTACAAAGAATTTTTTCCACAAAATCTTGATTGGAAAAATAAAATAGTTCTTGCAAAAGACCGGTCAACGGATTAGTCAACAGCAGCCAGAGTAATTTGCTTAAAAGCTCCTGCGAAAACTGTTTAAAAAAAACTTATATTGATTGATGCTAGTTATATTATATGTTATTAAACTTTCCTCATTTATGTTCTGCATCACTGGACATGTGACATTTGCCTACTAAATGGACCACCCAGGCAAGCTAATTCCGTTGAACTCTTCCGCTTAATTTCGGAGAACACCAAGATAAAATAGCCCTGAAATTTGGAGTGTGAAAATGATTATTAACTTGGCAATTTGTGGTAAATTGTTTTCTCCATGAAGTTCTGCTGATTGCTCACCAATACCTCGCTTTTTATTAATTATATATTTAATGGAAAATTAACTATTGACATTGACAATGATTTATACAAATTAGTGACTTGGTATGCTTAATTCTATAGAGAATAGATAAGTCAAAATACAAAACAACAATTTTCCCAGTAAGATTTAAAAGATGTTGAGAAAGTTTAAAACCACTGATAAATTTTTGATTAGTATGAGGACATAATTAAAGGAATCCTGGAATAGATTTGGGGATTATTGCTACTTGTGGGAATTTATTGTAAAGATAATTGCTTTTAGGCTAAGCAAGAACCAATAATCTTCAATCGTCCCGTATAATCACTGAGACGTCAAATCTGAAACAGTGTTAATAACTTAAAAGCTAAAACTCCTATTAGATTCCTCTATTATTCATAAACCAAAATTTTACTTGCATAGCATCAATAACATGCATAATAATCTTACATTATTAATAAATGTTTATTGGTTGGAGAGAGTCGCTGTTTCTTTTTTACATATTATCAATATGATGAAGAACTGAGTAATCTGACAACCACTCCGCCTCCCCCCTCATTAGGATGTCGAAAAGGGAGTTTTCACATAGTGTCATCGTTGAGCACAGGGTATTTGATATCATCTGGAGTACAAAATTTAGCTATTCTAAATTTCGATATCTTCAACAATAATTTAGAAGAAAAATGGATGCATCTCTTATATTAGATATTGAACATTAAAATATAATAATTTTTTTGTCCGTAGATAAAAATATGATAATGTAGATTCTTCTTCAGATGAAAATTTAGGAATTTTTTGACTAAACAGGTAGGCTTATTGTTGCTGTTGAAATAAAAAGTGGTGGAAACCAGATTCTGATCCAGTTCAAAACATCGTGAAACATTGCAGATATCGCTATTACGTACAGTCATTATCTACTTAATACTTATTTTCTCACTTAAATCCCATCGCTACTCGTCAGAATCTTCATAAAGTTCAATTTAATTGAGTAAAAATAATTTTGTACCATAACTAATCATAAATGTCTAGATGTCATCATCAAATATATTTTCTTTCATTGAAAATAAAAAATTTGATTTCAGTTAGAGGAAATAAAATTGTTTCATTCGTAGGGATGATGGCGATCCAGAATGTTCGACTGTTTACAAATAAGCTCACATGTTTAAGTAAAAATGTAGTTTGAATAGTTATAATATTTTAGCTAATATCAAATACCTGTTTTCCACTTCTTTTTACTCTCATTCTATTTTTTCACCATTGTCCTTTCAATCTGTCGTTCTAATAAAGTCATTTTTCATCCTGGCCTCCGAATGTATTCTGCTTTTTCCACCGGTAGTCGTAAACAGGGACGTTATTCTTCTATATTACTCGTAAATCTACTTGCTCGAGGCTCCCAGGAACCATTGGCCTGCCGATTACATATATTCCTCTTATCTCCGTACTTCACTTATATCCTCTTTAATCAACTACTCAGTGAGTTTATACTCAAACAATTATATGATTCATGTCCTTTTATATTATCTTGCCGGAATTCCTACTTCATGTTTTCTCTCCAAAGTACGAGATTAACTCTGAGGTTTTTATGAATTCTATCGGTTTGTACACATATCTCATGGCATTTCTCATTTACTGCTTATTTACTAAAAAATTAAGGATCACTTCTCTTCTAAATTTATAAAACTATTTCACATTAAGATTTTTAGTGGGAATTTTTTCAAAATTTGATTGAAATCTTTATAAATATAGCACTAGTACAGCAAAGCTTTTGTTTGTATGTTCTTTTTTTTAAATATATTGCATAAATATTTTCTGTAAAGTAACTAGAACTTCAAAAGTTGTTAAAAGTTTGAATAAAAATGGCCTATATGTTGTGTTGAGACAAATTGAGCCTTTTATCTTATCTATTTAGAATTCCTCCCTTTCTTAACCTATCCAATGCTAGTGCATTTATTTTTCTTCCAGTAAATATTTTCCTAATCATTTGAGTCATTTTTCCTGTACTTAACTCACTCTCATATTTGTAATAAGTTGTTTCCTTTAAACTAATGTTTATTTCTGTTTAGATTTTAATTTATTCGTTAACAGTGCACCTTGTTTGAGTCCGGAAATTGTTCCGACAGCATATTCTAGTTGTAGAAATCCAACGGAAAGCAGAATTATCCAATTTGCTTTATATTTATAGCAGAGGGAACCATCTGGTGTTTCGTAATGAGCAAATATCAAAATATAGCTCATAATAATATGCATATAGTGAGGACATATTTTCAAAATTGGCCCACATATTTGTTTCATTCGCACCAAAAGCAAATCTATGGTAGAACAGCTAATCGGAATCTTTTCAGCGCATTAATATTATCTTTAGAAACTTATTTTTATCGGACAGTCTGTTCTACTTCGTTCATTGATTTCTTCTAATTTTATAGTCCGATTCCCTACTTGACTTTGAAGTTTTATCGTGATTATATTACCACTTTATTAGAGAGAGAACTATCCTCTGTTATTTATCTTCAGGTCACAATACTAGGCTTACTTAGACGAGTGACTTTATGTGCTTTTAAAGTTTACATTGAATGTCTGGTTCAGTACTGCCATTCACTCTCGTACGCTCTGTTCTAATAAATCCCGTTATAGAATAGACATCTTCAGACATTTTTTCTAAACTATCTAAAGATCTTTATATCTCCTAGCGCATTTCCACTTAATCGTCACCTATAATTCATGTATTTCATTCAATTTTCTCAGTAGAATATATCTAATTAACTAATGACGTTGATTCCCACATTTGAAAAAAATGTGCTATTTATCTAATATCATAGCTACTTTCAAGTAAAAACATTCTCTTACATTGTTTATTGTACAATCAAAAAGTTTTTGCACTGAAAATATTATTAAAAAGCCCATATTAATGTTAAAACATTTTCGAAAAACGTATGTTTATTTAAATGAGTAGTAATTTTTCCAGTTGATCCACCGCTATAATAGCCACAGGACGCTTGCGGTTAGGCAAAAATTAATTGATGTGATGAAGGCGATTGTTTGGGCGTCTTGTGAAAGTACTTAAATTAGGTGCTCACATAGAGGAGGAATTAAAATATGTGAACTGTGCACGGCCGCTTGCCTCTTCTAATTATCCTCGCTAAGTGATCTTTCTTTATAAGTTTCACAAATGTTTTAATCAACATGAAACTTTCTTGTAATATCTAACATCTTAATACCAGTTTTTGTATCAAATCTATGAGAAATGCAAGAGGCTCCTCTAAGCCTACAATTTCATAGAGCTTATTATATCCAGTATTCACATTTTTAACGATTAGGAAATTACTAGTTTGAAAATCATTAACTGGTCTCTTTCTGTTTTGTTCAAATGAACCCCTGAGAAACATGTTCAAGCATTGTTCTCTGTTGGCGTCAGATGTTTTGGTTCACTGAATTTGTTATTTCAAGTGCTAATTCCTCATCATTCTTCTTTATTTTTCTCACTAAATTAGCTATTTTATTTTACCTACATCCAGTTTTCCTTCCACTATTAAATCTCTCGCTAAATATGGATTTGTTAGTACAACCTTCTTAGTATTAACGTGCATATTTAGGACCAATCCTGTAAAGTGAACACTTCTTAATAGATCGCAAATTGTAGTGAAATTTTAATTTCAGGCCTTGTCTCGTTCTTGTTTGCATCTAATGTTTGTTTATTTCTTCTCTCTACACAAGGTCATATGGCAAGTGGTCTTCATTGGTACTAGTTGATAGGTGTTCCAGTTTTTGTATGATGAATAGCATTGTTCTATTAAATAGTTTTTCTTCAAATTATTGATAGAGTTACGTTTATACCAATGTCAATTTGTAATTTGCATGTATTTCGTTTATTTTTACTATCTTGATTGTTTCATTGCCATCGCTTTTTATTTCAAGCAGGAATCTCGATGTCATCACAAGTTCAGATTATTAGCGGTCTTTTCCTCTGCCTGTCAATTGTTAGTACCGTACTGGGATGTGCACTGTGGAACTTTCCTCTTCACTCCCAAAATGAAAATCTATTATATATGGGTGTGTTTTATATATCTAATCATTTTTAGTGATAAAATGTTCTATTTAGCATTCCTATTTTCTCCTTAAATAATTGCTGTTTAGGAGGGATGATTTTTGCATTCATATTGAATTCTATTATTATTTATTGCCTTCTGAAGGCTGAGAAAGACAGGAATTCCCAACTCTTCTTTCCTTATATTGTTTGTGCTTCGTTTCATTTCGTGATCAGGTAGGAATTTCATTAAAATCAATTGTTTCGGGTTTATTTCAATTATAATTCAGTGTGGTGGCAGCCTGCTTGTTCATTGGTGGGACAATTCGGGCAATCATTCAAGGAACTAGTCTCGAGCATATTTATGGAGTTCTCATCTTCTCTCTTCTATCCGTATTTTGGTTCTGGAGTGTGAGAGCAGTGAAAAATCAAAGAGATTATACTAAAAAAGTATCTGGAGAGCACATGATCTTCACTAATCCTGAGAGTGTCTAGACTACTTTGACTTTGACCTCATAATTTTAAAAATTGGTGTAAAGTTTGTAGAAACGGGTAGTTTCTAATTATCCAATGATATTATTTATATATGCCTTGTTCTCTAATTCTAGTAATTATAAAAAATTAATCCTGCTCAGTTCACGGGTTTTCTAAGAATAAATTATGCTTTCTTACAATTAACTATTTACGAATGTACGAACAAACACAATTCCAGTATTTTCGTTCACTGCGTCCTACTCAGTGCCACGTTTCTTGCACGAGTTGATCGAATCGTATAAGTAACATCTGATGTTAGCTATGGACTTAATCGGAGTGCTTTGAATAGGGCATTTTCCGCAGTATGGTATTGTCATATAAATTGATTGATAGAACGTGTTTCAAAGCGTCATAAATGGGAACAATTCAGTAACCATTTTCGGAATTGCTCATAAATGTCATCATCAGATCACACAAGTGTTATCGTCTTTTATTTTAAATACATTGTTAACTAATACTCGAAATGGAGCACACAATTTTTATACCGATGTCATTTCAGGGAGTAGTATCAGACATGGAAGTATAAGATATACTACAAATTTGATTCATTAATTTGAAAAATTTTTCCTCTAAGATTACACAAAACTGTAGACGCGTCACAAAAGTATGACGGTCCACTTCTAGTTTTGAGCAATGTCGTCCAAGCCGTGACTCTAGCAATCGATACTCAATGTTATTATGGGATACTTATCTTGTTTTACTCTCAAAGACTAACTACATTGAGAATTCGATCAAAATCACATTATGTGATCTTGAATGTTTTAAGCCTCAAAAGCTATTGTCTTTGATAGAATTTTCTTAACTACTATTTAACATTAATGTTGACGTTTTTCTCGATGAATACCAAATTAACTTTATCTGAAGCAATTATTCTTGACTACATTATAACAGTCGAAAATGACTTCTGATAGGAAGTATATTATCAATAGTCTGTTATTCAGTCTAAAACAGCCGCCAGCTAATCTGAAGGTTGTAGGCAAAGTTGACAGTAAACCTTTTTTACCAGTGTCAAAGGAGTTTTCTTGTTTTTTTCTTCTGATTATTGGCCTTTATATAAAGTTTGAAACCAGAAAATCTTATAGGTGAAACCCCAGTTTAAGTATAGTGATTCTCTCTTGATGTTGGATGAATGAGAGCAGTATAAATCTTTTAATCAACCTCTTGTTAACAGCCTATTTTATCATAAGCCAAGATAATTCTTTAACAATTAATTATATGAAAACGATTTATTAACATGACAATACTGTTACTTAAATATGCAAATTTTTGCAGGTAAAAACTATAAAAGGACAGTACCCGTATTGAAAAAATGAGAAACAGTCCCGATAGAGCTAGATTTTATGCAAAACAGAAGTGAAGGCCAAAATAGTACCATTAACATCAAATGATCCCACTATCATACGTATGTGTAATGAAGGGTTGATTGAGATCACTTTTCTAAAGGAAGGGTCAATTTGGCCAATATTCCTATAATCTTAAGGTAGTGGCTAATATAAGATAGAATATATTATCGTTCATCCGTTATCGCTCCGTTAATTGAGATCAAAACATGGTTTAAGCCCCTAAGTCAATCTTCTTATCAGGTCGAGCTAGGACGTCAGGATAACTTTTCTGATTTTTTGCCCACCACTGTACCTCAGCAGAGCCCCAAAAATTGAATACGAGAAGAGGTAATAGTGCAATTATAGTGGATATATAGAAAACAGTGTTCCATTCAGTGGCGGTGCCATTCTGTAATAAATAAAGTTTAGTCTTACATGTCTTGTTATAGTGGCATTTTAAAGCAATTTAATAAAGAATCAAGAAAATAAGAAATGTTATGAATAAACTAAAAACTAAGGAAGACCTATTTATTTACCTGTACAACCCATTTTGTGATTAATGGATTGACTATCCCTGCACATGCGACAAAGAAAAAAGCAAATCCGGTGACTGCACCAGAATAAGCCGGTGCCACGGAAACTAATGCCGTTTGACAACCAGGAGTATGCAATCCTATAACAAGAATATAACATTTATAACTAAATAATATTATATCTTAAATGGTTTCAACTAACCAGCAGAAGCCATACTTAAACATAGGAAGAGGACAGCTAGTGGTGCTCGAGTTGAGTCTAGCAATGTAGAAGCGAAAAGGAAAACCCCCAGACCCAAAGATGCAAACGAGTTAAGTACCTAAACAAAAACAATTTCGTAGAAACGATATTTAAAATGATTAATTATCGATACTTTGCATATGGTGCTGCGCTTCCACTTGGTGTGTCTCTGTAGCCAAGTATTGGCATAACTACTGGCCAGTTTTGACAACCAGAGTGACGCAGTTGGAAGAGCCGACAGAATTCCATTTTTGGTGGAAGTGTAGTGGTGAACATCGTGAAGATAACTGAAATATTGGTTTCTTTAAAGTATTATAAGTTTTTAAATGTCTCTCACAAACAGAAAATAACATTATATAGTATCTTCTAAATATAGAACCATAGATTTTCAAAAAAATGTTGCATTTTAACCTGGGCAGAAACATAATCATAGTCATAAGCGGGAATTCATGGCTTACAACGGCAAGGACTGCTGCCCAAACAGGAGCAGAACATAAAATACGAATCCATGGAACCTGTAATTTATTAAATTGCTTAATATTATTTAACAGTTTGTATCTTTTGTAGTAATGAAGTACCTTTCTTTCAGTTCTCTTTTTGCCGACATCTTCGTTTGAATTTGCTATAGTAATGAATTTTAACTCGGCATCTGCTATGCACGGCTGTTTTGACGGCTTATCAGCACCTTGTAAAATAAAGTGTTTAGTACCTATGGTTTGAAAACTATGATGCTCATTCAGAAAGATGTAAATGTTTATGACATCAAAATTTGGAACTAACCAATGACGGAATATACAACAACAAAAACAGCTCCAACAATGGCAGAGATGTAAAATATGGAAGGCCATCCACCGAAGAGAACCGTTTGCGAGCAAAGGGCACCCGCAGTGGGGATAATAATTAAAGTACCTAGACATTAATCTATGGCTACATTAAAAGCCCAGAATATTTCAACAATTTATGGAAGTGTATTACTTACCTAATTGTCTTCCTCCTGTGGCAAGTCCAAGAGCATAACTTCTTTCTGAAGGAGGGAACCACCGTGTTATTAGTGAGTTAACGGAGGGCTGAAGTAACGCATCAGCTACACCGACCAAAAATCGACCGAAGATCGCAAAATAAACACTGTAAATAGGCTATACTTATATTTTATGGAGAAAATATTAAATCATTAATTACACAATTAACACTGATGAACCTCGATAACAATTTTAACAAAATTATAGTTTACAATATTTGTTTTACCGAAACTACACTCATGTATTGAATACATTATTAATTCCTAGAGAAATTGTTGGAGATTCTACTCCATTTTTAAAGTGTTAAAGTATGATGATGTCATCGCCTAATGTAACTATTGACCGACTATCAAGGAGCCACTTAACAGCAGCATATTCGAGAAGTCGCCGAAGAACCTTAGTGGTAACAACGAAAGCTAGATTTATTATAAATCCTAGAATTATTTTCTTTACTTTCTTGGTAATTGTAAATACTAATTGTGCTGCCATTTGCAAGTGAGAATGTCCTTTTAGTTGTATGGAAAAAATTTTATTTTTGAAATAGTTGAAATTCATTTAAATATACGTACTGAAAAATGTCATATTTAGAGATAGTTTAAACAGTCTACGAATATAATATATTCAAAATTCTTCTCACCTTGTGGACGACAATTGAGGAATGAGAATGTTGGCTGCAATGGCAATTATGACACTGGCAACAATCATATACTTCGCATTAAACTTGTCTGCTAGAAAACCAGAGAGAAGCATGAATAAAAGGCCGACGTTGAAGGCGGAGAAAATATATCCCTAAGTTAAAGCAAAATAAACAAAAAGTGGTTTATATTGTCCCCACGGTTTTTATAAAAACATTATCTCACGTGAAAAGATCTATTTACAGGTATAATATATTAGATCCATTTATATAATCATAGAATAAATTTCGTACTTGGTGATCAGGAGACCAATCGAGTCTTTCTGCCGCGTTCTCATTTACGGTGTCGTTATCAACATACTCAGAAGAATTAACCATACATACAATAGCCATTCCCATGTTGCTATTCATCATATGTACACTAGAATTAACAATAACTGAAGTAGTATATACATTGGTATTCTTAACTATTTCAACATTTTTGCATGAATTTTTCATATCTCGTATTTCTACTAATCTCACCTTGCAAAGCACAAGCACAGTAGACTGGCTGTAAGTAACCTCCAGCTGGGAAACCATCGGTAGGCCACTGGTCGAGGAGCTGACGGAAGGCCATCGCACACTGGGTGCACAGCAGACATTCGGAGCAGTTGATCTAGAGAAAAAATTTAAGTATTTAGTATTTGTAGCTTCATACACTAAATTATATTTAAAGATTAATGTTAATTAATAAAAATTCTCCTGAAATTTATAATACTGGCTAAATTTTGATGGGGGAGTGTTGGAAAGATGGCTGTTAGCCGTTGGATTCCCGTTGCAACAGGCAATAGACACGTATTCTCTCGTCTTATATCTAGACCCTCAGGAACTGTTGACTATCTTTCCTCAACCGGTCTTCAGCGCGGAAGACGCCTCAGGGCAGAGGAAATGCACCTGACTACTTGATCATCAGATCTTGCGAAAACTTGATAGTCATAGATGACTATAAATCTATGAGCTTATTTCAGAAATGGTAAACGTATGAGATGTCAATTATTTCAACAAACTAAACAGTGGTGCAGTATCTAGCTCTTAATCTTCACCTAGTCATGGATATTATGTTAGTCCATGCCTATCGAGAATATTTTTGATAGCAATATAAATTGTCAATTAATTTAGCTCCGTATTATTCTTATTTACTTTCCTGACCGGTCCATGCGGTTTTGCATCGCTTTCGTGTGCGAAACCAAGCACTGTTAGGTGATTGGCTGAAATCAATAGAACTAGAAGCAAGAAGTATGATGCCTACCATAATGTACTTGTTTGAATGGAGTTGTTTTGCGAAATTTTCAGCTAACTAGTGGCATTAACATCTAAGAGGATAAAAATAATATGCCACAAAAAATAATTTTGTCCTAGAACTGATTGACTGAATTCTAGCATTAGTTTTCTGAGTTACATGGCTAGTGAGTACTATTCTCTATACATATTAAGAGTAATCTTAAGATGTACTTACAAGGCATAGAAGATTTTACGAACATTCTTAAGTTTTCACAATTAGTACTCCTACCCTATGTGATGACTCATCACTCAGTTGTCACTGGCCACCGAGACTATGTAAAGACTTAGTCAGAACAAACTGCAGCTACCCGAAGTGACACATTTTGTGATCTTGCGGATCCTCTTTGAGTTTTAAAGCGCTGTCACTATTTCATCATTATTATTATTAGCACAAAAGTATATCTCAATTTTTATATAATATTGACCGTTGGTTTCAAGGAAAGTAGGATCCATAGCAATTTTATAAACATTTAAATTAGTTCCATTCTATAAATATGGTTAAACGTTTTGAAATATCTTACATGGACAATTTTTTACCCTAAGAAAAGAAGTCCTGATATTGATGAGTAAGGGAATTTCAAAAATATAACTTAGAAAATTTTATATACAAATGCATTAAGGAAGAATGTGAATTTTATATATCTATCTGTTCATTCTACATTATCGGCAAAATAATTATTTTAAGCACACGAGGCTAAACTGATAGAAACAGTTGGTGTAGTGAGAACGAAGATCACACAGGATAGGTGGGAATTTAGAGTAGCTAAACTCACTGATTTTGTTTAGGTAGCCATCTGTGCTGCTAAGTTTGAGAAAAAACTTAGCAAGTACGACCATGACTCTGTTCAATGGAGATTTCTGTCTCCTTAAATAGTTGGCCAACTTCCGTCTTTTAACTGTTCTTAAGCGAGCGATTACTCTGCGAAAAGCCGTCTATACGTGGGAAAACAGCCGTGAGGGAGAAGGAAACTCAGTACTCATTTTCATCCGATCTAGACGAAAAAATTACTTAATGTAGCATGTTCTAGCTCCTACTCCAAACCTTTCACATCATATACATAATTTTTAAATATAACTTTAAGGCACTGTTATCGTATCCCTTATGGTTTTTCTTATGCAGTTTTACTCATGATTTCCTAAACTTAGTGACTTTATACTGTTATTTACTATAAAGTAGTTGAATAAAATAGAGTAATTTTATCAAAAAACATAGGCTTTAGATTCTCGACGGAACTAAACAATCTGTTTTGTGTATTTTGTTTTCTCTATTATACAACTTAAAACTAACAAAGCATCTCAAGATTATAAGAAAATAAAATGTTTACTTTAATAACGTGAAGACTAGCATTACCAAACAGTTTGAAAGTGAGTATTATTATCTTAATATTAATCGGGTAATTGGAGCATATTTTAGAATTTAGTCTACCAACTAAGAAGTCAATTGTAAGTAAAGTAGTATAAAGAAGCTAGCTGTCATATTTTTAGTGGTTCTGGCTTGTGACAATTCCAGTAGTCCCCGTTTCCTTTACGTTGTAATCACTGGGCTACACCAAACTGTCTGTATGTTTCGGAAACAAAGGAAGTCCATGTTTGAAATAAAGGGGAAGAACGCAAAAAGCTGTCCAGCGAGGTCAGATAGCTTCTCACTAGGCAGTCTGTGTTTAAAAATACACAGCACTTATTCATAACTGAATTCGCCAGTTGAGAACCAATGTGACAAAGCTGGAATGTCAATGATTCGCAACATGAAAAAATATTTCCTACCAGTGATATTTCATTGTCAATATTATGAAAAATTTTATAGAATGTTTTCTGTTGCAATCGTCTCACTATCAAATATGTCCAATTGAGATACTATTATCAAATTATCAAATGTAGTAATTCTCTATATTACCAAAATAGTGGATATATTATTTAAAATCCCTCATCTCACTTGTGACATACTAGTTTACCATATATAAATTACAAATATCTTCTCCATAGGACTTATAACTTTTAAAATAATAAAAAGCCAATCAAGAAGAAGTTAACTTCCTGCTCCTATAGAAGAAACGTCTTCCTTCTCCCTTCGTATCTTATTGAGTCAAGTCAGAGTCTATTCTGGTCTTGAGTCCTCCCGATACAAGCTTAGTTCGCCCTTTTTTTGTCTAGAATCTTCTACAGCAATGGAAATGGATCATCTCCGCAACCAAACAGGTTGCAAACCTTTTCAACAACCGTCTCTTTGTGGATATAAATAAATCTATTTTATTGCGGAAATTAAAAGGACACCTAATCATACATACTGAAGTCCAAAGGTTCTTTAAATAGAAATAGATTTTTGTAGCATATATAGGATAAAATGTGGCTAACTGGTAAATCGGCAAAAATAGTTTTATTTCATTAGGCAAATTTTCTATGACAGCTTTAATCAGTCCTCCTTCCTTGAACTTAGATAGAGGCAGAACCTGATTTCCCGGTCACTAGCAGTTGGCTATCGACTGATACTGACATTTTTCACTTTTTTATATCCTATAGAGATTTACGGACCGCTATTCTATGGTTTGTTTATATCCCATCGTTCAGTGTTTGGGCGAACAGAAAGTATTAAATGGTAAAAACTAACCACGTTGTATAACTGAATATGTACTAAAAATGAAGCAATGAAACATTTCCAACGTATTGGGAATATTAAATTATAGATAATCATTGGTAGCTTCTCTTGACTTTATGTTATTCTTCCACTTCACTATCAATCTAATGTCTTATTTTAATTCATTTTAAAAGATTGCTCTACTTCAATTTATCAAAATACTGTGCAATGCCATTGAGAATTACTTAGTGCTTCAGACAACTCGGACTAGGTCGCTATCTGCCAACATTCAATGACAAAACAAACTAGAGCCAAGTAAACTGACAAAAACAAATAAACTACTAAATAGTCAACAGTCATAACGTCAGAAGACAGATTATCAGTTGTTTTGAGGAAGAAGTTGGATGTTTTCGAGCTAGGAACAAGGAAATACAATAGATTACGCTAATCAGTTAATAAATATGGAACAATAAAATATTTTAAAAAAAGAAGATAATTCATTCACTGTAATCTCCCATTTTACTTTACGAAGTAGCCTGTGCAAGTACGTTGTGTTATTCAAACAGCTCAGCGTAAGCTTAGGCTTAGTGTCAGATGGAAATGGGATGCTCTTAGCTACAACATTAAATTCAAGGTAGTACCCTATCGTAATTTATGATACGGTATCTATAACAGACACAATGAATTACGTAGAATGAAGATATAGGTTTGTTCTAAATATAATACTAGTAAAAATGGAAGAGGACTATTAATACATCGTATTACCAACTTAGTCTACACAAATTGAAGATTTATACAAGTTTCATTATTTCGAAAATAAGTGACAAATAAAGTATTTGTGGCATCTCGTTTGTGCATAGTATTAAACAATTGTACCTTTTTAAAATATTTGTTGGGTTATTTTAGATCAGTGATAGATAAAATAAAATCAGGACAGCACCAAAGAGAGGTCTCAGCCTTCATCAAAAGCCAAATTAATGGTGATCGCTATGTGTATAAACAAACATTGCGCAGTGATTACGAAATTAGGTGCAAAATGAGCACGAGCTTCCCTGCAAGTACTGCTGTCTGTCCAGTCCAAATCGTTCCTCATCGTATCTTCCACATACAGTTGTAGAATAGTGGGGATAGGAAGTATTCCACGCAATCTGATGGGCATTTATCTATAGGCTTAGTTCTAATTTTATTTCTCGATGCTATATTTACATAATTTTCAAGGAAATCTATTACTTTTAAGAATATGGTCCTAATATGAAGCACTTTTAAGGACATAGTCTTAACATGAAACTCGTGGTAGATACGGAAGGAAGCAGTACGCGACAGTCAGTAAAAGTAGTTTGACAAATTTCTACGGTTATTTTTATGTAGGCGGAAAATTTATGGATTTGAGGTTGATCATTTCTACTTGTTACAATAGAATATGTATAAACAAACTGCCATTCACATCATCCCAACAGCTTAGCCTTATCATATTAGTTTTCGCGTTTCACGAAGATCTGTGACTTTGGTGCTGTCATTAATCTGTGTGACTGGCAGTAGTAGGGATGTTGTGCTTGGCAGGCAGATCCGGATGGCACCCACCTGTGTCGCGTTCCATGCTGCTATTGAGTAGTGACTCCGCCTCCTGGCCCAAGCCTCCGACCCCTGACCTCCTCGGGTCAGCCGCTGCCTCTGTTTGCGTCCGTCCGTCTTTCCGGCGCAACCGGTCCGAGTCCTCCGCCACTCTTATAAGCAGCAAACGATCGTCAGTGTGTTGCAGCGCGATGTGCGGTATCTGGGCAGTGATAGGCGAGCAGCCAGGTGCCCTTCACCGCAGTCAGTTTATGCGAATTGTTGGTCGTGGTCCTGATATGACTGTCATCCAAGAGGTTGCAAAAGATGTCTACCTTGGTTTCCACCGTCTTGCTATTGTCATGGTAGGTCACTCCCTATGATAACATGCTTTTTTACGTAGTTAGATTTTGTCCTGGGACTCATAATAATGACAACTCCTAGTACGCCAAATTGTTTCGATCTACTCTCTTTGAACGTACACAGCTATACCATCCAGCCGGGTAAGCTTCTCAATATCTATTTACACTCTTTGTGAATCATAAGAGGTAATATAGACTAAGAAGCAAGACTGAAAAAAAGTAATCTGAAAAGAGCATAAGGCCAAATTTTTAAATTTTAATATAGATTGCCATTATTATTTTAGAAGGGATCGGTATATAACTATATTAATTAATAGTAGATAGTTATTGCCTCATTATATTTATTTCGTTTTCTTCTGAAAGCCTATACGTTAATAAAATGATTTTTTTTAAATTACTGTAGTTAAATTTTTCAGCCCGGTGACAAGCCGAGTGAGCAACCAATTGTCGGTGGCGATTTGGCTGTTGTTTGTAACGGTGAAATATATAATCACAAGGAAATTAAGGTTCATTAATTATAAAATATTTAAAAATAAACACATAATATTATAACAAAATCTCCATAGTTTATATATTTATTTCTTTACTTAGGAAAGCTATCCAATGCAACTAACAAATGGTGGAAGTGATTGTGCTGCAATTATTCATGCCTTCATCAAGAGTGGTTAGTTCATAGCTTCTCGCTCGTTCCATAACATTATATTGAAAAAATTTTTTTGACAATCTATATATAGATTACAACCTTCGTGAGGCATGCGCTACTCTAGATGGCGTTTTCGCATTCGTTATGGCAGACAATAAGAATATTTACATCGGGCGAGATCCTCTCGGAGTGCGGCCACTGTTCTATGGGTTCACCAGTAGTGGTTAGTTATCATTATTTCGAAACTTTGGTCTCCAAACGGAGACTCATTTGTTGATTTTCAAACTGTCGTGATCAGTCTGATGCATATTATGTCTGATACGTCTATCAAATATCGGAGAGGATGAAAAGTGCATTGTTTCGTCTCACCAAGACGAAAGGCTGGTCCTTTTCCTGTTTCTCCAGACTTGATGATCGCATCACGGATATTTGTTCTGGTCATCTCTCGTACGTCCTTTCTTTGCAAACAAATCAGCTGATTTTGTTGTCTTTCCGCGCTTCAGTGCTAGTTTGTTTTCCTGTTTTCTGGACAGCACTTCACAGTAAATAAGAATCCGGAGGCGTCAGCGTAAGCTGATTTTACGAAAATTTAAGTCACAACAGCGAACTCGTGCACGACGTGAAGAATGCAAACAACCTTTTGGGTGTAAATAGTTTATTACATTTATTTTTCAGGAGGTCTTGTGCTTGGCTCTGAAGTAAAATGTATTGAAAAACTTTGTGATCGTATCGACTGTTTTCCTCCTGGCTGTTGCTCAGTTGTGCCTCTCCTGGGCAGGGGAAGGTTCGTGAACATATCGGAGCAATACTACGAAATCTCATATAATGAACTAAGTGCGTTTTTGGTGTAAAATCTTTGAAATTAGAAGATTTATTTGCGGTAAATCGTACGAATCGGCATGTACCATAAACGAATATAGTATTTAAGAAATATTTTGCTCTGAGGAATATTTGCTGCCACATTTTAGACTATAGTCTATGTTGCTACTTATACCAAATAAATAGTCCTTTTAATTTATTTACATAAGTGACAAGTATAATCATTAAGGTTCATTCAAATCCAGCAATACTACAATGTGCCGAATATAGCTGATCGATTCCTGAACATGGAAAATGCACAGGTTTGAATTCAAATTCAATATCAAGCGTTAACGTTGCAGATCAAACACATTACAATAATTATGATCCTGAAAGAGTTTTTTCAGACACTGATTCGCGAGGTTCTGGTGAAGTCAGTTGAAAAGCGTTTAATGGGTAATCGACAATTCGGTTTCATGCTCTCTGGAGGACTTGACTCTTCACTTATCGCATCCATTGCTTCCAAATTCCTCGCTCAGGTGCACCATTTGTTAAATTGTACTTGATATATGTGGAATATTCAATTCGATTTTTTTCCAGAAGCCAATAGCGTTTTCAGTTGGATTTGAAGATTCACCTGATTTAGAGAACGCAAAACGAGTTGCTGAATTTCTTAATATCCCCCACAAAGTATTGGTCATAACTCCAAAGGAATGCATTGAAATCATTCCTGGTTCGTAGATAAATGCTATTAAACAATATAATCAATTATAGCAATTGAATAAAATACCTGTTTGTAGAAGTCATTTACGCTTTGGAGACGTTTGATCCACTAATCATTCGCTGTGGAGTTGCACATTACCTTCTTTGTAAATACATCTCACAAACTTCAGAAGTGAAGGTATTACTTTCAGGTTTGTTGTGTTCATATTTTTTTTGTTATCCGAGAATTTTTTAAACTGATGGTGAATAGCTCAAACCAGCAAGCACAAAAATTGAGGAGTACGTGCGAATTTCTAGACAAAAATTTCGCTATTTCTTCTCCACTTGCACGTGTTGCATCCGTTCCTGCGTCCATGACGTCACTGCCGATTTTAAGTCTTTGCTAAGCAATAGAATTATAACAAAGCTGTAGTTGTTAAATTAATTGGTAGTTTGGTAGATATCTAGGTGGCTGATATATCTACGTTTTAATACTAATTATTCATACTAAGAAATAAGTATTCTTGTGAAAACAAACATGTATGCTTAATTATTATTATTTAAAAGAACAGTAGCTAAAGGAAAATTAGGGGAAAAATGTATACTTCTTTATATCAGACATAATCATAGTTGCTTATCACATAAAAGTCCGCACAATTGACTGAAACCGGACCGCGCGGAGCCATCTCATCCTCCGCTTTTCGTGATTTCTGTGATTAGCTGAGTACTCTCGAGAATAGCGAACGTAAACAACCCAAAATGGAAAGCTCGAAAATACAGGGAAGATAAAAAGATGGAATTTTGAAGACAGTTCCGGGAGAGTAATTATTTTAGGAGAAGGAGCTGACGAATTGTTTGGTTCATATGCTTACATGCAAAAGGCTCCAAACGCCTATCACTTGCATAAAGAGATCCTTCGTCGACTTAAATATCTCCATCAATATGATGTGCTTCGATGTGATCGTTCAACTTCTTGCCATGGACTCGAGATTAGAGTTCCATTTCTTGATAAGAGGTAACCTTAATATGTAAATTTTAGACTGTACAACGTTCATAATATTCTGGTTAATACTAAAAAATGATGTATGCCAATCGCTCATAGAATGTATTGTTTACATAGATTCATTGATCTTGTGGCACGTCTTCCACCTACCTATAAATTAATACCAATGAAGCTGGAGAAACATATTTTACGCAGTGCCTTCGCTGGCTGGTTGCCTGAAGAAGTACTCTGGCGCAGCAAAGAAGGATTTGCTGAAGCACTAGGTAGATTCGTCTTGATATTTGTTTATTTAGTGTTGTTTTAAAATTTCATTTCATTTTTCCACCAGAAAACCATTTATTCATGTTTCACTTATTAAGGAAAAACTGATCTTGGAGATATTGTTCACAAGCATGCTTGCTCGATAATATCAAATGATTTATTTGCCACACGAGCGGATCGATTCCGTGACAGAACACCAGAAACAATGGAAGAGTATTGGTACAGACAAATTTTTGAAGACACCTTTCAGTATGAGAAAATTGGCTCCATCGTTCATACAAAAGTCTATAGGTGAGCGCATAATTTTAAAGTGATAGAGTTACCGAAAATTGCTGATATTAATATAGTTGTTTTTATTTAGAACTGCAGCGTGGCATCACGTAGAAGACAAGGAAAATTTCAAAGACTCTTTAGATGTAAAGCAAGAGATCCAAGAACTAATGCGTCTAAGGAGACGATCGACTGGTAGTACTACGCTGTCTGGTGTGGCTTAAGATTCTTCAATGATATTTTTCTGTCCATTCTGTGCAGATTATAAGTGAACATTAAGATCTATGTTTTCCTGCTCGCCCTTCACTTTCCATTCCGGACGTTCTTTGTAAAAGAAACCATAATATAGATCTGAAATATTCTAACATTGTATTCTTTTTATAAGTTCCTTTCACAAATTAATTACTGTTCTTTAATATTACGTATAACCCGGTGTTTTCCAATTTTATAGCCACGAATAGAGCATATTTTTTTAATAGATATTGTTATTGGAGATAATGTCTTAATATCTAATAATAACAAACAATAATTGTCGACCGGTTGTATGTACATAGTGCTTTCTTTAATCATTATACCTTTGAGAGATATATCTATTCAAGAAATATGAAACCGCTTTTTTATCTCCTAATTAGTAAAGTGTTTGCGCTATTCAATAAAGAAAATATAAATATTCTACATATGTTAAAGCATAAGATTCTTTTTATATTATTTTTCATGTGTGATCTAAGTCCTTTGCTAGGAAAAGATGTGCAAATACAGAATAGACAACATGTCAACGAATGATGCCACCAAGCAGCTTGTTTTTAACGGAAATAAAATGACAACCACTACACATCTCTAAATTATGGTAATAATAATCATTGGTGTCAAAGCAACCCTTATATTTTACTAAGACATTAGCCATGAAACCATCCGATTTATTTCCTTAAAATTCATTCCTATGACAGTAACTGTAAACCTAATTTAAATACAAAATATGGATTAAGTATCTTTTCTATTTCCTCTGTATTATTTCTAAAGTTTGCTATTTTAAAAATAAAATAACATACATGATATGAATATAGTATGTATATGTATTTATGTAAATAGTGGTAGATCAAGTGTCTCCAATCTGTTAGGACTATGATATTTGTGTTCTCTCCAGAGTTCTCGATCTGCAGCTTGTGGCCAAGTCTCCGGCGCGTCTATCTCGCTATTTGCACTGCTATCCAGTACACAAAGCGAGTAGCCTTCCTTCCGTTTTCCGGGGATCGACAAACTCAACATCTAAGTAATAATATCACACATGTTCGATATAATGAAATACCGACTGTTATGAAAATTTGTCGCCTTACAGCTGCAGTCGGGTCTGTCTTCATGTTCTTTCCACTGATATGTGTACGCTACATTATACCCTGGCGAAACAACTAAACAAGTGCGCGATTATCGAATCAGCTCACACCACCGCCTGATAAGAATTTGCTTCACTCTTACTCAATGTTTTCCAATATCTCTAATAATTGAATTATATTTTTTCAATATTCTATGATAAGTAAATACTGGCCTTAGAGTTCAATGGCTAATTGTTTTTAGAATCTTTTGTTAATTATACGTTACAGCAGTAGCAGCACCCCAAATCGTTCTATAACCATTCGAAATGAACATTAAAGCGGTGTTGTTCGATTTAGGAGGAGTTCTGATTCCACCGCCAATGGTCTATTGGAACAGTATGTGGTAAAAATCAATTGAATAAGTAAATAAAGATCACAATGATATAAATACCATCATTTAATTCAGAAGTGGAAACTGAGTATTCGCTACCCTTGGGCTCTATCCTAGATACTTTGTTAACGACAGATGCCATTCACCATTTTGCTTCTCTTGAAAAGGGGCAAATCACCGTAGAAGACTTTGAACCACTTTTTACTTATTACTATAACCATAAGGTAGAGGCATAACATTAAATAATTATATGGCAAATTACATTTATTATGTATTTACAGAATAATCGTATAGGATCCATCATCCCTATTATGCAAGTATTTATAAAAGAAGTAGAAGATCTACCGATATTTGAAGAACTGGATGCAATTTTAAAGGTTAGAAATCTTCAACTGCACTTTTTTATGTCTAATTAACGTATGTAGGGCAATACTTTATTTTTTCGATAGCTTACTTTATAATTTCCCATAGTTCAAATTACATAAGTGATTTTTGGCTAATATATCAACATTATTTAGACCCTTCGAAGATGTGGCCTACAAACTGCTCTCATAACAAATAATTTCTATGCAGACAGAGCCAGGCGTCTTCCAACAATTCCTAGATTAATTCCCCAATATTTCGATGTAGTGATAGAGTCATGTCGATCTGGTCTTAGAAAACCCGACGCTGAAATATTTGAATTGGCTTGCATGAAATTAAAGGTATAATATGATTTTATATGTCATTATCATGACATCTTGAAATAACTTCAGGTACCACCTGAACAATGTATTTTCCTCGATGATTTGGAACATAACCTGGTAGGAGCGAAAAAAATCGGAATGGAAACTATTAAGGTTAGTTAGGAATATTGAGTTAAAAAGCATGGAATAAACCAACCTATGCTTTACAGGTTTCGTCTCCTCAACAACTCGTTGCTGAATTAGGATCACTTCTTCACATGAACTTCAATTATCCTCCTGACACAAGGGAGTGTACTGATAGTTAGTTTCTTCTGATATATATTTAAAATATTTAAAATGTATTGTTGGAGTGGCTATTCTGTAGTCTATTTTCGGTAAAAAATGCCATATAAGAGCCAAAATAAAGTAATTGTAGTAATTGAAATGTCAACTCATAATCTTGCATTTAATATTATTTGACTGATGCAAAATTTCTTTTAAATTAGATATTTATAGGAGAAAAACTGAATGAAGATTTGGTACAGAATGTTTTGTTCAAAGAACTCGGCATTGAAAAATCGGACATAATTATAAGAAGGTTTAGAAATGGACAATCTAACCCTACATACTACATAAAATGTGGAGGAAACGAGCTTGTTCTTCGGAAGCAACCGGTAGGTGGGGAAAACTAAGAAAGGAGAAACCCTACGAATTCTAAAGTATATTTTTTAGTTATATTTATTCTAGTTATCTCATGAGCTGAAATTATATCTATGTGCATATTCTGGCAATTTAGAGAAATTACAATTGCCTTTAGTAAAAAATAGTGCGGAATAACAATTCTGATGTACTTAGCTCTAGTTTGAAGTCATGAAAGGCTTAGCGTTGGTGAGAGATTTTAGTCGCAAATACAAATTTTCTTAATGTTAGGTGCAATTATATGGTGCTATTCAACGCATTCCTTGTCACGAATAACTTCTAATAAATCTAGATAAAAATAAATCTTCGTGAAATTTAAGAATAATATTTCAATAATATTTTAATTATAGATATTCGACTATTTAAACTTCACTTATGTAAAATAGTGTAAATTATAGTAACATATATTTTTTAGCTTTTAAATCCTAGGCTAATTTGTTATATTTAGTCTGGGCACCTTTTACCAAAAGCACATCAATTAGACCGGGAATTCAAAATTATGAAAGCTCTTTATGGAATATTTCCCGTACCGAAAGTCTTATTTTATAATGATAGGTATGAGAGGTCTTTTATTTTATTTTTGCGAAAAAGAACTGCAAAAATAATTTGTGAAAAATTTGCTAACCAAATTTAGCTTTTAGCATACTTGACAGCCCGTTCTACATAATGGAATACAAGAAAGGTCGCATCTTCCTTGATCCAACTCTTGCTCATTTGAAACCGAAGGATAGAAAGGAAATTTATGAAGAAACCATCAAAACATTGGTTAAATTACACTCGATCGATGTGCAAGCTATTGGATTTAATCATTTTAAGGGAAAAGGTACATTTCTCCATCCCATATTTTAAGCTTTTTATGCATGTTTTTAAAAAGAGCTCTAAATTTTTGGATAATTTAAACAATTGTCAGAAATTCCGATATTATGAAACTTCACAAAGGCAATGTATAAATCTAAAATAATATAACCACTATTTAAAATTGAACAGGCAACTATATCGAGCGCAACTTGGATCTATGGATAAAAAACTTCAACCTAGCAAAGACAGAAGAAATCCCTGAGATGGATCTGTTAATCCAGTATATGAAAAACAATTTACCACAAAATAGCGACACAACAATTGTGCATGGTGATTTTCGGTGGGAAAACGGATTCTTATTCTTCTTCTGTATCGTACTTTCATTTACTAGCCAGTAATATATTGCTGTAGACTGGATAACCTCTTATTCGACCCAGTGGAGAACAAAGTTATTGCTGTACTGGACTGGGAAATGTCGACTGTTGGAGATCCTGTCGCAGATTTAGCTACATTACTTTTCACTCATTACAGCCAAAGCAGAAACAAGGTTATTTCATGATTTGTTATAGAAAAACAGTTAACCCAAATATTAGTATGACAATTTAAATGTAAATCAGTTTAATTACTTTCGGTCTTCAAATATACTTTGTCACAATGAGAAGATCTAGAAATGTTCACTTTAAAAAGTCATATATATATATATATATTTTTTTTTTTAATCTTTAAAAAAATGTGCTGTAATTGTCAGGTAATTCCCGGAATGGGATATCTCTCGGACACAGAACTTGAAATAATGGGAATTCCCACTGTATCTCGTTCTCTTGATATATATTCTAGTTTTGGCAAATCCAAATCAATTGATCCCAATCTATGGACGTTCTACATTGTCTTTGTCATCTTCCGATTCGCCAGTATTATTCAAGGTAATAAAGTTTATGAACAACCTTTTAAACACCAGACCGCAGTCTCGTTTGACGTCTCTCGCCTATTCACTTGAATGTTTCCTCGTTGTCTAATTTATTTTGTTTTATTCATTTTAATATCCTCTGTCTTCCTTTGGCTTAATTTTTCTGTACGTTATTGGAAGTGCATTATATAGTAAGAATTAGCTTCTTTGATGGTGGGGAAATAAAGCTTGGTAGTTATTAGTAAATGAGTTAAAGATCTTTTAAAAAGGTTAATTTTATGTGTCTACAAACGTTCATTAATGAAAAATGCTTCATCTACGGAGGCGAATCAACTGAAATCCTTTCCACGCATACTAGCAAAGAATGGAGTAAATCTTGTAAAACGATTGGAGGAGGCTTGGAAATATGGTGAGCTAGCTTCAAATTTGTTCGTGTTGTGTCTCTCTAATAGTTTCGTACTTTGTTTCTAGGTGTGCTAACAGTTACACCCTCAGCTTTATCAAAGCCAGCCAAAAATATATTCGAAATGGTAAAGAATGTTGTCTACACTGACATTATCCCCTTAGAGGCAGAATTACTAAAGTATTATGATGGACCAAATAAATGGATTCCTCACCCTAAAATAGAAAAGATAAAGGTAAAAATATTTTACAAATACATGCATACTTAGAACTAGTATAAGTACATATTGAATAATGGAAAGGAAAAAAATAACACAAATGAACCATTTACATAACTAAAAAAAATAAGAATTAAATTACTGAGTACGTATATAGGAGAAAATGCGTGAATTGGGTACTTGGAACTTATTCATTTCGAAGTACATAGATCCTGAACAGAAATATGGTGTTGGTCTCACCAATGTTGAATACGCCCATATTTGTGAACTTATGGGAAGAAGTCCTTTTGCACCAGAAGTAAGTTTCAGATAATGTTGTTTCTACTTTATAAAGACATATATAATGTAATGGGATCTAGTAGCAAGGGCTGCATATTGTACAGAATGACGATCCAGAGCCATAAAATGCAATCGAGTGCTTCCTCATCCACAACTTCTTTAAAAGTAGAAATTTCCTAAAATTTAAATGTAGGGTTAGAATCAATATTGAACTTCCAATCTATTGCATGAAACTTTTCTCTTTATGGTGTGCTGAAGAGTCATTCTTTTCTTTTGTCTCTGTTTTGTTATCAGTCTATTAGTTTCATTCGATGATGTGCATGTAGCAACATCAAAGAGTGAATTCGATCATTCACGGTTCTTAATTATATCTTTATCCAGCTTTTTGCTGTTTCTCCCATTAATGTCGAATGTTCTCGATCGCTCTGCTATTCTGTACAATATAAAATCCCCCACACGCAATCCCACTGTATATAATTGATTTTTAAATCGCATCTCTCAGGGAGTTTAATTTTTAGAACCGTTTTAGGTGTTCAACTGTCAAGCACCTGATAGTGGTAACATGGAAGTTTTAATAAAGTATGGCAGTGAACAACTACAATCTAAATGGCTAGTTCCACTGTTAAATGGAGATATCAAAAGTTGTTTTGCAATGACAGAACCTGACGTAGCTAGCAGCGATGCTACCAATATTCAGGTAATATACTTTATTAACAAATGACCTATCAGTTAGTCACAGCAAAGGTTCTTCCTCATTTGAATATTTAAATTTAGGGTACAATTGTTCGAATGGGTAATGAGTATGTCATTAACTCTCGTAAATGGTTTACTACCAATGCGGCTCATCCTAAATGTGAAATTTGTATATTCATGGGAAAAATAGTTGGAGAGAAGGTGGATATTGTAACTGCAGTAAATTTTTCCTATTCTTTCAGTAATTTAAAGATCTACCATCCATCGCATCGTTTTTTAGAAAACGCAACAATCTATGGTTCTTGTTCCAATGAAGGCACCTGGAGTACAAATCATTAGAAACCTTCACGTCTTTGGATCACAAGATCCACCTCGTGAGTTTATTTAAGCTAAATTAGATAGACAACATGATGAGTGATACCTAAAGCCACTGATAACTTGATATAAAGAAGAGTAAACCTCCAAGTAGATATTATAAGAACAGATTTAATATTTTACAATGAAGAAGAAAACCTAATTTCAGCCTCATGGGTGATCTGGTATAAAAACTTTATTTATGGTTATACTATTACGTCCACTGTTCATACTCGAGAATTCTACATGCACAATGAGAACAGTCACTTAATAGTAATCCTACAGATGGCCACTGCGAAGTGTTGTTCACCAATGTTCGCGTTCCCATTGATAATGTGATTCTTGGAGAGGGTCGAGGTTTCGAAATCGCACAGGGAAGGCTTGGACCTGGCAGGATACATCACGCAATGAGATTAATTGGACATGCAGAGAGATCTATTGAAATTATGAAGGAAAGGGTGAGATTAGATTACTTCTCTTGTTTTTAAATCATCAAAATTGTTCCACTTGCCGTTCATTTAATCATTACTGCTAGGTTTCATATCGTGTTGCATTTGGACGGAAACTAGAGGATTTTGATTCTATTCGAAAGAAAATCGCTATATCAAGATGTGAGATTGAACAAGCCAGATTGCTAGTGTTAAAAGCGGCTCACATGATCGACACTGTTGGATCAAAGGTTAGACAATTAAGTAATGAATTACAATAAGGTAGGAAAAAATTAGCAACACCTTAAAATGTAAACACATAGAAAAGTTTGCAGGAAGCTCAGTCAGAAATTGCGATGATCAAAGTAGTTGCCCCCAATATGGCTGTGCGTGTAGTAGATCGAGCCATACAGGCCTTGGGTGGTCGTGGATTGACGGCAGATACACCTCTTTCATCATTCTTTATTGCTGCACGATCACTTAAACTGGCAGATGGACCTGATGAAGTGCATCTAGAAACTATTGCAAAGAAAGAACTTGGAAAAGAAAAAGAGAAGAGTCGACTGTAGAATATTAGAGCTATTTATGCCTAGAAATTTAGTGCAATAATTTCGTACCGCCACAAAATTTTTATTAGGTATTCTTTTAAGTGTACCTAACACGTATCTCATTGTATTTTCAAGATTATGTGGTACGGAATATGCACACATCTTGCGATAAATGTATATAACATGTAAATATTAACTAGATAAATAAAAATAATGAATGAAAACAGTTAAAACAGTAGAAAAATACCCAGTAGCCTTTGTCTAACAGTACTTAAAAAGCAAAATTAGTTTTGCGAGATAAATACGTTTTTTCCGATCAAAACAAGCAAACCCATGGTTGCGGTCGCGTGCCCGCTGCTAATCAATGGCGTCTGCCACAACACGAAAACAGCCGCACACCACGGAGATTCCAAGATTCGTCGACACTCGAGAAGACCAGAATACTATGCAATTCGAAAGTGCATTGCTTTTATTTTCATCTATTGAATTCTGACCTTTCTAACTAATCATCTTAAATACACCGACGAGCAACTATTCATATATTCACTAATGCACTCACTCTCCATTATAGTAATGTTTATGTAAATTTATAGACGAGTGACAAGGTATGATTAATACGCGCCATCTTGTACACTCATGGATTTTGTTATAGTGAAAAAGTTATGTGTATAAAATAAGTAAAATGGATGTTTTAAAAAACATCAGATTCAGTCGATAATGTCATGCTACCCTGTTTACAACCACAAGTCTTTGCTCGCACTTAGATTTTCCTGTCACACATAGGTAATATAACTTTAGTTCAATCGGAAACTGTCTGTTGATCTAATTTGAAATAAAAGATGCCATTTCAAAAGTAAGATAGATCTCTTTTATGTACTAACTAATCAGCTTGTTCCTTAAGAAAAATCCTCGATATAATCCTGAGAAAACTGATTGGTGGCTTGCTTGAAAGTATTATTTTCTTTGTTTATTCTTGTCGGGCATTATTTTTTAAATCAACATAGTATAAAATACTGTTTATAGGTTAGAGCCATGCGTTGGCTCATTCTCTTGTTACTGTGTGTAGGAGTTAGAACAGAAGAATGGGATGCTAAAAACTTCCCAAACCCTACTCTTGGAGAGTTCCGTGAGTGCAAAATGAAGACAACAGCCAATATATGTGATCCTGATGGAGTACTACCGGAACAAGCCAGATACCGACTTGATCATGACTTGAAACAACTTGAGAGTAGAACTCGACAGGTCAGTGTAGTATATATTGGAATAAACCCCTGGATTTCAAGTGACACAATATGGTGAGATACCACTAGATGTGCTACCATCCATACTGGTCTTTTAAAATCTGTACAACCTTAACAAAAATTATTAGACTATCTCTTACAAGAAGGTATATGCTTTTTACAATCTCATTTGACTCTTATCCTCAGATATTACTTGTAGAAGCACTCAAAAATGTAGGCGCTGCTAAGTTAAACTCGAAGAAGTTTTTAAACAGATCTTATGGTGAAGATGGTAATTACACAAAATATAAGTTGTGTACAGTAGTAACCAAATGACTACACTATCATATAGAACTAAGATTTTAGTTACTAAGGTAATTAATGTATAGACATTCCGCTTAATAACTTTTGTAAAATTTATTCTATATTGTTTGTATATGCAATGATCATAGGCTCTTAACTAACGAACACGTACCTTACTTTCTTTAAAAAATGCATAACTTCAGGAGAACGCTAGATCGTTTTGTGACAAAAAGGGTGTTACAGCAGCAATGGCAGTAGCAAGACACGTCAAGGGTGGATCGGACGAGGTTAGTCTGTGAAATCTTGAAATTTAAAAACGTTTCATGATGAATACACAGTTACTACACACCATAATGACTATAGATTTTTTTTGACAAACAAGAATTTACTCTCACAGATCAGAACGTAAACATTCGTTTACATCCCAATAAATTATTAAGGTTAAAAATGTTTGATATTAATAGTCGATGACTAGAATAATGTATGGGTTATTAGCTCTTTGGAAATTATTGAAGCTTGATATACCCACGTAAATGGTTTTTAGATTCAAAAAAAAATTAATGTTCTAGGCAGTGAAAACAATGGCAAATGATATGTTGCGAAAATGGAGTTTAGATCCACAGTGTCAGAAGGCTGTCGTTTTTGTGGTTGGTTTTCTTAGCTATGATATACTAGCTACTTTTAAATCACTTATTTACTCGAATCTCACCTAGTAATTTATAGATTTCCACAGATGATATGAAATTTTGGGTTGCTCGAGATGATAAAGTACCTGTTTATGCTGCTGAATTCACAGAAATCTTCATGAAACAGGTAGCTGTACAATTATTTCTTAGTATTTTTAATCTTAATCAGTACAGGAATTTTTCAGAAATCTTTATTCCAACAAGCTAACTACCAACAAGCACTTACAAATATAATGCAACAGACGTGGTGAGTTTTATAAATTCGATCCTTAAATATATATATATCCTATCTATATAAGTGGTATTTAAGGGAACGTGCCTTGGCTAAACAAGGGTCACCCAGAATGCCTTCTGGAGGAAACAATGATAGAAGGGGACAAAAACCAGGTTTTGAGGGAACAGGACAGGATGGACGGGGAGATGGGTCTGGATTTAGAGGAATTGGAGGTTATTTATTTAATCAGAGTTTCACATCATTGCTATTCCTCCCTTCCTGTAAATATTCATTTAGGCGGTAACAGTAGTGGTTTCAAAATGCCTTCTATACCATCATGGTTTTGGTTGGCGGTCATTTTCGTGGTTATTCCACTTCTTTGCTGTTGTCTATGTTGTTATTGCTGTTGCTGTCGTGGCAAAAGAGGAGCTAACCAAGTTCCACAAGATGATGGTTAGTAAATAAATTAATGCAATAATTTTTTAGATTAACTATTTACTAAAATAGGTATTTTTATGTGGGATGGATAGAGGAGTAGATGGTCGAGGAGCAGCCGGTCCCTCACCTTTCCGAAACTTCTTGTCGAGTATGGGTGGAGCAGGAATAGGATCAATTTTGGGCAGAATGCTGTCTGGTGGAGGTTTCTTATATTAAGTTCCTTGGTTTAGATTATTTGTTTAAAGGAATAAGTAATAAGTTAAGAATATGTATATACAATATAGGTTCTGGAGGGACTAGTGGCGGAATAGGAGGTGGTCGAGGTTTTGGAATGAGAAATAGAGGGGAGTATCAAGGTAGGTAATATGGCAATACCACTGAAAAGATGAAAATATTTTGAATTGAATATAAGATACAAATTAGTAGATTATATCTAGTGCTACTATTTTAATTTAGGAGGCGGACAGTACCCACCGGGACCTGGGCCCATTTATGATGATAGCGATGGTAAAGGAGGTGGGGGTCTATATCCTTCTCGCGCTGTCAAGGATCAAGGAGGTGGAGGTAGTTGGGCATAAAAAAATAAATGTGATGTTATTTTTTTTCACTTTCTAACTTCATAGAAGACAATATTTTTTTCTGCGAAGCTTTTGTGGCCATATAACCTTATTCACATACTATTTTTTCATTGTATTTTCCCATTTATAGTAGGAAAAACATTAATTAATAAGCATGTTCTTATGTAACTAACTCTCAGTTAGTTTCAGTTTTTCTTCTATACACAAGTTTCTTTAATAGATCAAATGTATTATACATTCATTTTCCTTTTCAGTTATGTTTCATAGTTCAATTTATATTTTTTATTTGCATTTAATGCCCAAAAATAGCTACAGAGATAATTGCCTCAATGATTAAGTATAATTTGCTTTTGTTATGTTAAGTAATGGTGAAATTAAATTCATGAATAAATTTTATATGTTCAAAAATAAGGATATTCCAAGCAACATGTTCGGAAGTGTACGACCAGTACCTCCATATTAAAGTTAAGCAACTGAGTTTTAACGATATTTAAAATATGTAGTAATGCTGGTACTTTCACTCTAGGGGCTAGTGGAAGTAAATATCTGTCGTTCGATCAACTATTTTAACCAAAGTTCATTTACATGTGCATAACATTAAACATTTAGTTAACGAACGAAACTGATCACAGTGGATAGAAACAAGAACATTGGCTACATTTCAGACATGCGTTACCATAGGAGGTTATCTGTCTTGACTGCAATGCATTAGTTCAAACAGATATTAAATATATGTAAAAGTTTTAGTCTTTTTTCGATACTATCAATTCATTCTAAGCCTATACGAAATGCAGTTAAATCATCAAAACACTTTCTTTCTCCTTCTTTAACCTTTTGCCATCTCTCGGGTAAATTTCGGAGGCACTAAGTCAGCTAAATAAGTTGCATATGAGAAGACTTCCCAGCCCAAGTTCAAAGTGGTCTGCTGAATAGTAAGAGCGACATGCGGCATAGCACTGTTATATGCAGCAAAATTACCCTCCGACTACCTTGTCCAATAACTGTTCCTTTCTATTCTATTACGTCAGTAAAACAGTTAACGACCATGGCGATCGGCAATAACCATTTCACCCGGTTGAAGGAGCTCGTAAACAACACACCCCTTATGTCCTACCAAATGAACAGAAGATCTTTTCTGGCGTAAATGTTTTCTTTTGCCGTTGATGTTGATGGCTAGCCAGGGTCTACTCAAGGATGTGTTTAGAATTTTCGTAGCTGATATAGATGAACAGTTATACCAGAGCGCTGAAAAAATGCTAAAACTTTTGCCTACATCTAATAATTATCATGGTAATGCTATTTTCAATAAGAAGAATCCAGGAGAATTACATTTGAAAATATTGTTGGGGCACTTAAGATCAAACATTTTTAATATTTTTAGAAAGAGACCATACTTTATACTTATTTTAAAGTAAAGAGTGTATGAAATAATAAAGAGAAATTAAAACAATACAATATAGTAATAAATATATAATAGAATCCATAATGCATTTAGAAATAAAGAGTATTGTCACTTCTATAGTGGTGTAAGCTGTTTAAAGGTCCGCGCATTGGTTCCTCTTTGAATATAAATTGGCATCTTTTTAGTCCAACATTTAGAAGTCGGATTATTACTTTTAATTTGATCTTTAATAGAAGGAAAGAATGTAGATCGGTTTTGGACAATTTCATATTATGCTGATATAATTTCTCTGATATTTTTTTAACTAAAAAATTTAGAATAGTCTAACCCTTCAGATTATAAGGTTGCCCTAGTATAATTCATAATTAATAGTTTAAACAGATACAATGTGATTTTTCTGAGATATAGTAGGATACATAAATACTAAAATTAATTCTCCCTTAATTTTCAGAAAGTTTTTTGTCATATGATATTCTGTTATTTGGAGTAGTATACCAAAATTAATTTATAGATGGTTAGAAGTAACGCCACGAATGAATTGGAATTGGTTTTTGATCGGATGGCTATGGAGTATCCAGCATTGGTCAAGGAAACCTTCATATCTGGTCCTATTAAAATGAATATGATTTTCTATAAGTAGTAGCTCATATTTGTTATAATGATGATAACACTTCATTTTTCGTTCACCTATAGAAATTTTTTAAAATATGGTTATTCGAAATATGTAATTAACATATAAATCGATCCACTATTTTTAGTAGGTCGTGATGAATTAGCTGATGACTGTGCGTCAATGGCTGATGGCTATTGCTGGTTGATATCCAAACAGAACGTATTTGTCTGGAAAGCCTCTAAGGTAACCGCTATAGCAATTAATATTTAGTATATCGCCGTTGGTTTTATGTTTTACGAAAGTTTGAAGTAGCTTATAGATAGGAATTATATATCTAATTCATAATTCTGGTACAAAGATTTGTAAATAGGACAGTGGAGCATTGAAACGTGCTGCACAGCTTCCTCTACCTCCTTCTGGCTTGTTGTATTCGGCTAGATCAGTGATTGTATATAGAACTGGTTAGTTTAATATCTATTTATGCATGATTTTTGTTAAGAACACGTTTGGTATTTATTAAACCATTAGGACCTAGTACTCCTCCTGGCGTTCTGGTAGTCTCAGGTGAAGGTGTTACTCGCCATTGGCCTTCTGCGGCTTCAGCATTTCATTCAGAAGCTGTTCTAGATCTTAGCAGTGAAGTAGCTTTATGCATTCAGTTACTTGAACATCCTTGTGGTGGTAAGTTAGTTTTTTTTGTAAAACTACAAATTTCGTCCTATTATTTAAATTGCAATACTTCATCTACCTATTCCCCGTACTTTCTTTTTATATCACACAGTTTTTAAAGGATATGGTGCATCATTTGTTCTGACAACAACCTCTGGGTCGGTCTACTTCATACGAAGTGAGGCTCCAAGAGGCACTCTTCAGTGGCAGAAGGTTGGATCGCGCGAAGGTCGTGGTATAGGTAGACGCCTTTCCAGTATTATTTTTGGATCTCATCCAGCTGCTCCCGAAAGGCTAGTCTTCTCTTTGTTAGTAATACTTATTTCAAGAAACTGACAAGTATTTTGGGTTAAGAGTATTAAGCCATAAATTTTCAGTTCTCGTGTTATTACAAGTCTATTACTTTGGAGAGATAGCGAAGAAATTGCAGATGATGATGAAGTTGTCAGTTTATTTATTTATCATATATTTCGTATTATTTAATACTAAATATTCTGTTAATTCAGGCGCGGGATCCATTGATTGCTGTCGTGTCTCCAATGTCACTAACTTTGTTTGACATTAAAAATAAGAGTATTTTGTGGACTATAAACATAAGGAATTTGGTAGAAGACAGAGTGAAAACATCTTTTGAGGTTTGTTTTATTGTTTTCTTTGTAATATATTTATTCATCAAAGTTTTTATCAAATGATTTCTCATTTTAGCGTATATCTCGTGGTCAACCTATCAAAGATATTTGCGTTTGGTTGCTTGATGCTGCCCGGTTCCGAGGAGGGCTACTACTACTTTTAGCTGCTAGTCATGAAACCGCCTCTCACATTACATTTTTCCTAGGTATTATATATATATATATGTAACCAGTTGATTGTTCATTTCATCTCAGTATTAATCCATGATATATCTAGCTCTGCTACGTGATTTTGATTTCCATGCTCCTGTTGACGTAGCATGGTTTTCAGCTGTTCCAGGATCCACAAATAATACACAACACTTTGACGTAAGTTTTTTTTTTAAAATGTGTCTTAATATTTATTGAATGTCCGTCATTAATTTTATTCACCTACTATAGATAGTAAAATAGTGGCTATCACTTATTCTACTTGATTTTGATATCCAGATAGCTGATGATTCTACTTTTGTTGGCCGTGTATCCTTATCTATACCTGATTTAACCGCTAATTCATCTCGAAGTGAACGAACGGATGGAGTTCTTATCGTGCATTCTCATTTTGGTACCTTTCTGAAATTTCGAAATTTATTTTTACAAGAAATATTTAAAAAATTATTTAATGTAAAATCAATCTTAGAACAATTAGGGTATTCAATGCTAAAACAGTTTTTTCTTTTATGCTATTTAATTATATTGTTATTACGCTTTATTTTTTCCCGTTTCTTTAACCTGAAAATGTTTAATGCAATACATTTATGCTCCAAAAATACAATTTAAAAGAATTAACCTAGTAAATATTTGATATCGTGAAACAAGCTATAATGAAATAATATGCTAATTTGGATTTATTTTTAGTACAATCTGTTTATCCTCCTGATCAACTTGATAGACACAATGAACTACCGCTTAACAAAATTACATTGTTACCTGGTACAGATAAAATGGTTGGCCATGGTAAGTATTTTATATTATTTATACTTTATTTTGAAAATTATTAACTGCTATAACTGTAATATCACACAAGATATGGGTATAGCTTATTAAGACAGCTCGGGACGATGACATCTTGAACTCTTCTCTCAATCTGTGTTATTCTAGCCTGTGATGATCGTTACTGCTACGTCATGATGATAGATGGGGGTATTTCAACGGTCAGATTGCTACCAAAGTAAATATTTCAACTTAACTATTTAGTATTTGCTATGTTTATTGTTGTAAGTTTTAAATATGACAATTTTTAGAGGATTTGATGACGGATCTGTTGATGATTCATCATTTATGCAACTGCTGCCTGATATAATGCCGAGTGGAGACGATGCTCTTGAGAGCTTACTATCGGCTTTTACGTTCTTTGCATCAAAAAACATAGTGATTTTATAGTTTATTTGTAGCAATTCATGCTACTTTTTGGGTCTGCTTTTTGTTAATAATATTTACTTGTTATTTATTACTATAATGGAGTTAGTATTTTTATAGGTCGAAGCATGTGTTGCAATGCAGCCACTGTTGTTTAAAAGTGATAGTGAATTGGCTACTCTTGTCTACGTGTTTTTGTCGCATGTGATTGATCATACAGGTTATCATATCGTATTATTATTTTTTCATTTTTCTAATTCATTAATTTACTTCTTTATTTTAAGTGTTATTCGTCTATTTTTTAGATGGTGAGTCACTAGTGGAGACTGAGCTTCGGAATAAAAAAGCAATTTGCAATAGGATTGTACTTTTCCTTAGACATATGGGAGTTTTTGATAGAGTATGTCATAATTATGTTTTATATTTTGTGATTAAACATATCTAGGTTTTTTTTTCAATTTTTCTAGGTTTCTCAAGCGAAAGTGCTAATTTCATCGAGTCGAAACTCACGTAGTGGTGCGTCTTTATTGGCTGAGGTTTGTGGTGATTCTATCTTTCTTATTTCTCCATGGGGAGAATACTTTAATATCATATGCATTTGTATTTATATTGACCCGTTCTTATTATGAATTATATGAAATTTAGATGTCTGAGAGAGTTATGGTTACCTTGGCAGTACGTAGTTGGCAAACTTCTAATGAAGATCATTCAGAAGCTATTTGTATGGTTGGAGAAAAAATGGCGAAGATAATAGGACACAGAGGCGAACCGGAATCGATCTTATTCGGGAAGGTTCTGTTTAACAAATTATTTATTTAAATTTATGTTGGGATATATTGGTTTTTTGGGGCGCTAATTGAATGCCAATTTCAGTTATCTATGATTCATCTTCTTCCTCAATCTCTTGTTGCATGTGTTCGTTCGTTACTGAGCCGATCTGGCTCTGCTCAGCTTGTTAAATCAGCTCGTTTAGAACTATTGTATATGGGGGCTGATCTTCTTCTTACATATGCAAATGCTATAGAAGCATGTCGCAGGTCACTATTTAGAACATAAACAATAGTTATTTTTACTAATTCGAAGTAATGGAGACGTGTTATTTTTTATTTAATGTTTCAGATCGGTAAGTGGGGTTTTAGTATCTGAAGGCGATACTCAGTGGACAACTGGCCACGTCTCTGATGCCTATCTTCAGATGGTTAGTTCGAATTTTTTCTTAAATATTAATTAAGTATTATAATGTTTAATGCATAGTTCATCCTTAATTTTAGTGCAAAGTGCTTATTGCTGAAATGCAGTCGAGTGAAATTTCAAACAGCGAGAGGAGTAGATTGAGAGACTTTGTAGTCAGGTATTGTTGCTGTAAATACTTCCAAATAATTTGAAATCATTAGGAAATTATGAATATTTTAGACAAGCAGTGTTTCACTTGGGGGAATGTCACTCGAGTATTGACGGTCACGAAATAATTGTAGCTTTGTATGATTTAGGGGAGTATAAAGTTGCTGTTGACCTAGCTGAACGATTTAAGGTAAAGTAAATATTTAGACAATGTATTTTTATACCAGTCAATACCCATCACGTCCTGTTTAAATTCTCCAGTTGACTGTTTTAGGATTTTAAAGTATTAGTGAAGGTGTGTCTTGAATTTGACGGTCAGGAGAGAAGAACTAAACTTGACTCATATAAGCAACGATTCGCTACCGACGACTTCGATTTATATCTCTGCCAGTATCTCAAACAAAGAAGTTAGCTTAGAGTTATGGTTGTTTATTTTGACTCAGAATTGTGTAATGATTATATTTCTTAGTATATATTAACATATCAGATCTTAATGAATTGCTGCTGGAGGAACGAGGTGAACGAATTGATCGATATCTTTCTTCATGTGATGGTATTCGATGGAGGAGGGAATTACAGAAACACCAATATGTGGAGGTTGTGATGTGTAAATATTCATTTGAAATTTTTATTGTCATTCTTTGAGTTCCTATTAAATTTGAATTTGTTTAGTCGAGTAACAGTTTGCTAAGCCTTGCAGACCGTGAAGTAGATGATCTTAGACGTCAAAAGGTAGATTCTTAGCAACTAAACATTTACTAGATATATTCTCATGTTTTCATTTATGATTTATTGATTTCAAGCATATTAAGGCTTTGTACTCGTTAGCCAAATTAGCTGCTATATGCGCAGAACCAGAGAGTGCAAGTGTAATTAAAGAAGCAGATAGGAAGTTGAATCTTATTCAACATCAGCAGGAAATTCCTCAGAATATTATAAAGGTGCGTTACGTTCTACTAACTGCTTAAAGCGCATAAATTATTAAAAATATGGGAATTCAATGCCAATATCTATATATTGGATTGAGGATGACTTTAAAAACTAGATAGGAAGATTTCGTTTTATGATATTATTTACATAGTTGCTTTGTCCTTTTATAATTATATTGTAACTGTCTCTACTGTTAGGATGTCTTTCCCGACAATCCAAATCGTCCGCTAACTGCAGCTGAAATGATTGAATTGAATATGATCGATACAGTAGAGGATATGGATGCCGTAGATGGTTATCTGAGGTATAGTTAACTACTTATTTTATGAGTGAGGTATATGTATATATAATTTTCCCATGATAATATTGTGTTAATTCAGAGCTATCTGTCTTCTTGGAAGTCTTCTAGAAGAGTGTGACAGTCCCGACCTGCGATCCCATCTTATTCATGTTTGGACTTCTGCTGTGAAAAGAGATGATTGGACAAAGGTAACTCACCAGTGCTAATTTTTCGCATCGAAAAATATTTTCAATACTAATATTTATAAGTGAAGGAAGTAAAAATCATTTAAGGTCAAATCAGCAAGTGAAGCAGCTTCTAGTACCTTCGGGCTTTTGTTAAGAGCAGTTCTAGATAATGGTATGTAATATACGAAAGTGTGAATAACCTTTATATGGGAAATATTAACTTTTTACTATCTAGATCATTTTTTCCCTTCTAGACTGGCCGCTAACGATGAAAGGTCTCGTAATGCCTCCGAGTGAAATTGTTTTAAAAGAATGCGCTCAGGTACTGGTCTCATTATTAAAATTTAGTTTAGTTTAGATTATTGATTCTTATAGCATTTGAAAAAAAATGAATCTGCCGAGAAATGGATTCGGAAAGGTGCTGAAAAAGCACGGCTAGACCTCAGGGATCAGCAATCTGGACGGTAAATAACATCGCCAATCCTCCCTTATTGGTTATATTTACATAAACATCCTTTGTTCATTTTCTAGAAGAGGATCTTTATTGATCTCTTTCACAAGAAGTAGTCACCAGCATTATTTGCCCAATCTCGTAGTGAAATTTGCTATATCTAACCGCGCAGTTATATGGTACTTTTAATTGTGGTCTCTACGGTTATTGTGCAATACTTTTTTTTACATTGCACAGTCAGTTGTTCCTTTATTATTATACAACGCACTTAAAGCTGGATTGAAGTATCCAGAATAGAAGATCTTCGCATGTTAAGATAATCGCCCTATATTACCTTCGTAATCCATGTTTATTATTAATTCCCGTCAAAATGTAGATGGGGCCATTTTTTTATTTATAGAGCTACAGGTGTCAATCCTATACGCCCTTCACGTTCTTGTATTTTTATGTAGCAGATTCTCAATTTTCCGTAATTGTTTTCCATGTGATGTCAGTATGCATCTGTTTTTCGAATACTTTAAAAATGAATTGTTGACACCCAAATAGGATAATGAAGCTAATCGGTTGCGCTTTAAAAATAACCGTAGCTCCATATAATATATTAAAGATAAAATAGACGTGAAAAAACATGTGCTTCTTGGAAAAATTAGTATCAAGAGCAATGTTGATCACTCAATCTCTTAAATTTTCCAGATCTGCGTAAATGATATTTTCAAGCACTATCAGATGAAATATAGAATAGGAAGAAAGGCAATTTTGTGATATCATCCTCACACACCAATCCTAAAAATCTACAAAACATTGAAGCGAGAGTTGACTTAAACAATCTTGTAGAAATACTAGGGGATTAAGAACAGACTTGTTCACTAAAGTAGATTTACCACATTTTATCATGTGCATGACTTAGTTATTTAGTATTTGAAAAACAAGACACGTAGAATACATGTAAAACGTCAAAGAGTTGTGTGAACCTATGAAACAATTACTTAGATCCTAGTAACTAAATGTTATACCAGTCCAGAAATAATAAAGTGAATGTTATGACGATTATGCAAAATAGCACCACAACGCGACGACCGGCCGAGTTGCTAATAGCCTTGAAATACAGATCCTTAATGAGATGGACCCGGATAAACTAAGTTACCAACCTGTCTTATCCATTCGTTTCCGTCACGAAGATTTTCGGTTGTTTGAATTGCGGCTTCACTTATAACATCAATATCTCTGTCTTGATCCATTATCTATAATGGAATAAATATAAAAAAAGGTAGTAGATTAATATTCAGATAAACTAAGAACAAAAAAAAAATTACATACTTTATTCAGCTACCTTTTCAGCAAAAGTTTCTTGAAGTTTCTGGATCTCTGCTATTTGTGCTTCAAGGTTTTCAATTTCAGAATTCACATGGGCAAATTTTTCGAATATCTTTTGGTTCTCAGCAATCATTTGTGTTTTCTCTTGCGAAGACAGATGTACTTCATGAACTGCAATAAATGAAATAGGTGTATGGCAAGAGACAAATTCCCAAATAGCTGACTATAATAACTAGTGAATACTTGCCTTCGTTAACTACTGCTGAATTCAAATCTGTAAGCTCTTCCCATCCTGGTTTGAAAGTTGTATTTCTTCTAGCATGTGAGTCTTTCAATTTTAAGGAACCTCTGTCATCATCTTGAGAAGAGAATCCCTTATTCGCCACATCTATCAAAAACCATAATCCGCTCTCAATCTAACTTATTATTTTTATATTCCTCAAAAATACTTATATGGTTTCTGTTGTTTATTAGCACTCTTCATTGTGCTTACTCTTTCTTTTCCTAAATCCCTGATTTTCACCCAATGAAAACAGCTGATCACTTCCGGCAACTTGTTCTCGTCGTCTAACAGCCTCCACCATATTTGATAGCCGACAGACTTTTTGCCGATTAGCCGAATTACGTAAACGCAATTTCCTATAAAATGTCAGTTTCTCAAAACAGCTTTACTAAAATAACCCTCTGGCTAACAAGTATCATTAAAATATAACCATGGTGGCTTATTCACACTTACCTTTCATCCAACATGAAAAATTGTAACTATGAAAATGAAAACACGATCTTAAATAAATATCCAGTTAATAAATTGAGCCAATTAGAATAACCTCATATCAGTAATCATATTCGCAATTTTCTTGAAATGAACATCAAGAAAATCAACAACGAGTGATAAATGTTTTTTCTCATCCATCGAATCCAGATGCTCTTGGATAATCCGTAACGACAGACCTCGAATGGCAGAACCCAGATGGGTCAACGCCTGCGAATACCAGTTCAAGTATTACACTTCACTTGGATAACAAGAATTTCAATAAAAATCTTTAAAAACCACGCACCTGCTTACCCATATTCTATTAAGGTTCTCATTATATATTACAAACAACCCCACCTTTTCACAATCTCGATCAAATTGGTCTCTATCGATAACACTCATCCCTGTTGGAGCATTAAACGCGAGATAATCCCTTCTATGGGACAAGACAAGTTGTGATAACTCAGCAATATCTCTTCCGGTATTTGATGCAACCAAGACCAATTTCTTATAACCAAGTGACGGGGATAGAGAACCCTCTAACAAGGCTAAACAACTGGAGTACCCCTACATAAATCAATACTCTAAATAAACTAGTTCTCCCATTTCAAATAATATACCTTTACTCTTATTTTGTCCTAATCGTTGAGTAATTGTTTTTGCTCTCGCTTTAAAATAAGGTGTCTGATCAGTCGGCATCTCTTGGCCAATATATTTTACATCCGCTTACCAATTCCTAGATTTAATCTTCTTAATATTATTAGTCCACACTCTAGAAACTACTTAAGCATATACCGCGATCGGAACATAGAAGTAAACAAGGCAAACTAATTTTGAAAAATTTATGCATTAAAATGTGAATTAATAGCCAAAGAAGTTGTAAACTATTTCAAAACTGTTGGAACTCCTATCTTACAACATAACTTCGAAGTAACATAAATATGAAATTAAGACAGTAGAAAATACAATCATCTAAAATATTTAGATATAAAAATTTACTACACAACTCAAAAATAAATTATGTTTTTTCCAGTTTTTCCTTTTCAGAAATAGCTATGGACAAATTAACACAAGCGCTTCAAATATAAATCAAAAATATTATGGAATCCGCAAATATCTACCTAGTAGTATTTAAAATCAATGTATAAAAAAGGAAATAATACATGAATATGTCACATCACCACTTTCCAACCTCATTATCTACGGTTGTACGACACACCATAGGTAGGCGTGCACAATTATGGAGGCTAGGAAAATAAATCTAGAATAGTAAAAGCATATATACATACACACATTTAATGTATGTATATATAGAAGTCAAATATTACAACTAACATGGAAGGACGTAGAAGGAAAGGAATATGGAGAAGATGGCAGGCACATTACTTCTGGTTTTATTTGCCACCGGCCCATAGCACGATGATGATAATAAGTATAACCGTTATAGCACACATGATTATCATCATCTTGATATTTTTCCACCAATATTTGCGCTTAAGTGTCGCAGCTGATTTCTCGAACTGTGAAGCTCCTTCCTCAAAATATTCTAACTAAAAGCACTGTTTCGCTAACATCTAAAGCATCTAATATGATTTAGTCATGCAACTACTTATCATACAACCTCTGTGCTTATGAAAAAATACTAAAAATATACAAACCTGTAGAGCATCAGCACGATCATCAAGTTGCATAAGTTTCTGATCACGTTCCAGTACTTTTTCCACATTGACCTAAAATATTAAAAAACAATTCTATCTAAATTCTAGAAACAGTCTCGTTTACGTCATTTTTGTTTTCCTCTACTACTACGAAACCATAGAAGGATAGCATCACTAAAAGATTAATTAAATCAAATATCCGCAAATCCATAGAAATACCCTAACTAATTCAAGGTCAAGAAAACAAAAAGTACGTCAGTGACCATGAGAAATTTAAAGTATTGCTTCATAAAACAGGATCAAAATAGTACCTTCATTATACCGACGACCTCATCAACTTGAGCCTGAGTCTGCTGAAGGCGCTTATTGGATGGGCGAGGGCCTTGGCTGCCACCTGCTGCCCCCGCACCTGCTTCTCCTTGACCTGATATTAATACTCTACTTAGAAATGCAATCATACAAGATATTATATAATGTAACAGACATACGAATATAAGTAAACCAAGCATATACTTGCCTTCCATTTCCAATCACTTGATGATTCACTTCAAGTCGGCCAAAGGTCAACCGTCCTAAATTTATATTGTAAATATTTATCTTTATATAACAAATCTTCACGATAAATAAAACAAATACGTATAACAAAATATTTTCCTCAGCTGATGTCTATAGATACTAGCGTAGCTCAAATTCTAATACATATAAAATGAACGCAGTCCGGCTCCCACCTATTTTTATGGCTTCTTGTGCTGATTTACTACATGGGCACTTACGGAAGGTCCCCTTATACAAAACTAATGTCAGTTTAACACGTTCCAGATAAAACTATAGCTCATATCAAGTAATTTGCTCACATTTACCATTATCTTTCGATTATACTATATTCAAGAAGTAAAATAGTTATGAAAGTAATGAGTATAATTAAAAACTAAAACGGCTGAACCAAGAGATGTCTCTAGAACTAGTAGTGTCGTAAACGTACTAATTTTTCGTATTTTAGACAAGTTTACATTTTCCACCTCTAGTTGTCACTACTTTTTCTACTAAACATTATGTGTTAATTACGGCATGATATACCGAAAACCCTATGGCGCAAAATCAAACGATGTCGCAGCGAACCCAGTAGTCATTAGCGGAGTAGAGTGGGCAATCCGTCGCTAACCAAAATGAAGGAAACTGAGTAAGCAGAAGAGAGAAGTGAACAACGAAAACAATTATACTACCTTTATAAAAATAGTTGAACTCTATTGATTAATGAAGATGCAAAGCGTATTGTCGGTAAGGAGTGTCTCTGTTAAGTCGTGCGAGTAGTTACTTGATACTAATAATAAAAGAAAAGGCTTGGTTTTAATTTACAGCTCTTACTTGGCAGATCGCAATAATCTACTCAAATGTAGTACATATGCGGAAGTTCACGTAAATCGCTAAGCTTTATAATAACCTTAAATCATATCTCACGTTACTTTACATTATATTAAACAAAACTATTCACCTACATATTATCTCCATCGTATGTATTTTAAGACATAGATTATAACGACAACAATGCAGCTACGAGAACAACAATAAAGTGGGAACGAGAAATATGACAACGTGGCGGCAGCAGCGCGCTCCAGAAAGAATAATCGATGCCAACTCGGTTAAAGACCAAACCGATACAAATGGTTCTTCGTTGGCTTATGGTTATATCATTCACCAATTAGAACACTAAAAACGTAGAATTTAACCTAATTTAATCATATAATAGATAAATACGCAATAACGTATTTCACAGCTGAATATACCAGTTAAAAATTATTCTAATTCAGAAATCTTAAATTCAATAAAATATTAAACTTCATTTGTAGAATACAGACAACATTATTAATGGCCTAATAATTAATTTAAGGCATAAAATCTAACCCACTTTTTTGAATTATAAGTCCCATAACCAAAATAAATTCTATAGGTTTCGATTTTTTAAATAACCATATAACCAACGTATGAGGAATAAACAAATGTATATCGTTATTATATTTCTAAAATCGTTAACATTACTGGCTATTAGCTAGCTAGTTTATATAAACTACTATTAAAGGTTACAAATCGATGGAACCGACATGAAAAACAGCGCGCACCCAACAGATGTGATCAATAAGTCGGCATTCGCATCGCGAAAAACAATTGCCGCGCGCGGTGAACTTAAGTCGCTACAAGACTAAAATTAAAGATTTCGTAGGTATAAGGGGACGTATATTAAGTATTCATTATGTGAGATGTGATATACCTCAAGAGATAAAGGAAATTTATAGTATTCAAGTATGAAATACAAATGCGTTTAGTAAATCTTTTATTTCGTGCGTAATAGTATTTTGTAAGAATTGGAAACAGTTCCTAAAGTCAAAAAATGTTATCAATGTTAAAGTGAAAAATTGTCATAAGCATGAGTTGTTATAAATTAAGATAGTTACAGTATTTCTAAGTGCTTTATGATAAAATAATTTGATGAACGCTGATATATTAATCACTTTAGTGTAATTCAGTGATAAAGTATAAATGATAAATAGAATCAATGCCCAAATCTTATAATAACAAACCAATGGCATTATTTTAGTATACCTTTATTCTAGAAATATTAGACATATTTTAAATTAATTAAATATACTTAGCTTAAAAGAGTTTAATTTTTCTTATACATGAAAGAATAGATGATAATCGGCCTCGTTGAACTGCACTGATTTGTGCTGTCCTGAAGTTGTGAATATATGTAAAAGGTTTTTTTAAACTCTTTGCTATATAAATGTGAGACACCCAGTAATTGGGGTTTGTCAATTCATCCGTAACTAATTTACTTGACATCAGAATGTCCTAAGGATTTATCTGCCACCGTGGGGATCGTTGGTAATACCTGACATATTTTCTATATATAGAAATCTTGAATATTGTTTAAGTTTTGAAACCGATTCATCAATATGATATTCTAGTGCTTAAGTTGATATACATAATAAATTTGTTTCTAAAGTATGGTTATCTTTAACAGAAAGGCATTCATGTATTATAAGATGGAGTGTATTCTATATTGGCGAGAATATGATTAAAAATTAAGAACCTTTGAGAGGTTGTATACTATTAAATATATAATAACTCGATTACTGTTTTGGTAGTATGACTAAGATTATTCCTGTAGTTATTTAAAACAAAAGATATTTTAATTATATGCCCTCATGTTTTTCACTTCGTTCTATTTATGTTTGCCTCTTTTATCAATTTTTAAAGTGGGTGGAGTGATGATTGGCTTGCCTTGAAAGATATATAGGTCGATGAATAGTTATTTGTTTTTCAATAAAGAAAATCTCGACTATATCAAGATTTATTGTATTTTGATATCACAGTTACTAAAATAATTACAAGGAATGAACTAGATTTGGTCGTTAAAACTCACTGAGCAGTTATTTGCAGATTTAGGCAGAACAAATTGTAATAAGATATGTCTATAATATTTTCAATATTGTTTGAAGCTAAGTTAGGTATTGCTAACCTAAGTTATACTGTCGATATTCCTCTTGGTTTATAAATAATTTCTTATAGATAACTGTGTCTTTATTTTAAGATATTTTTATTGGTCCGATTTATATACAGAAATGTATATTTGCATTACGACAAGCTTACTAAACTTTGGAGGTTTTACTGTAAACAAATAGTGGTTTCACTCAAATTTATCTTGGCATTGCTCTGAAAATAAGGCAAATCATAAAATCTCGGAAGCGATGGATGCATTGATTTTACACCAATTGCTTATGAATTCAATGGAATAGAATTTCCTTCCATACTCGGGGCAATATGTAACATGATCTTGTTTATATTTTACATAGGTCAAAGTAAACAAATAATACGCTATTATAGACTAAATCTTTACTAAGGCGACGCCACAGGCAATACTGAAAATAATTAGGATGTATACCTACAGTGAAATGGAACATTCAAAAAAATTCTTGTAATTATAACATTCAAAATAATGATAATTTATTTTTTTGTGCTGAAATATGATATATTTAAATATAACTAAATAAAATTTCCGAACATACTTGAACTAAAGTATTCTATACTGTTTTAATAACTTTGATCCATATATATAACACTTGTTAAGAAACAAGAGTGGCACTTAAGGAGTCAAGAATTTCAAAATAGATCAGTTTCTTAGCGCCATGAATACATGTAAAAGGTTTTTTTAAACTCTTTGCTATATAAATGTGAGACACCCAGTAATTGGGGTTTGTCAATTCATCCGTGACTAATTTACTTGACATCAGAATGTCCTAAGGATTTATCTGCCACGGTGGGGATCGCTGGTAATACCTGCCATTTTCTGCGAAACATTTCTTTTATAGATAATTTTATTACAATAAAAGGGAGCTTTTCTATCTATTGCACTTCAATCTTTTGACTTTTTAAACATAAACTTTAAGCCTACCCTATTTTACAAATATTGACATTGTTTGTCATAAATTATCACTTCATAGGTTTGGAAATTAATTGCTGCGGAGTATCAAAGTAATTTTTGCTATTTAATACTACAATCATTTAATTTTAAAAGTATGTGTTCTTATATCTAAAACTTTCAAAGTCAAGATGAACAAATAGTAGTTTAATCACTCACAAGTAAAACGTAATGATCACTCATGTTTTTGATTTGGTTTATCTGTGCATCAGGGTCCCCAGTTTCATGTTTATAATGTATTACGCTAATCAGCCAATTGTGGCTAGCTTCCCATGTATCCAAACATTAGTGATAACCTACTATTCTTGTCATAATTAACACTGGGCTCACATTGGATTAATGTTTGTTAATAGGAATATGGTGTTTGCATATTTAAACTATACTGTTTTTGAGATGAAATTCATAGCCACTACTATTAAGATACCTTACGATATGTTATTAAGATGACTTACTCTCATTTACACACTTGATAACAGCAGGTTATTACATATGAAGCAATGATTTGGTGTCTTTTAAAATCGGTTTTTTTTCAGGCAACAGTGACAAAGAAGAGCATCCATTATCGAGTTGCAGCTTTTAGGATAATCATTAGAAAAAGTCGATTACAATTCTAGTTATTTTAATTTTATCGACATTGAAATCAAATAAAACTCAGAATTTATGACTGCTCTAAATTCGAGTGGTGCAAAATATTACATTTTCCATTATTTGAATATACGGAATTTTGACTTTGCATCATTTTTAAGATACTTCATATAAGATTTTGCTAATATCAACAAGAAGTATTCATTAGATCTGAATGCTGCAGTATCTAACTAATTATTTTCGTCCTCTATCACCACATGTAAAGCTCTGCAAAGGGAATTTCTTAAAAAGCTTTACCACTAAGATAAACCAATCCTGATAGCATACAATTTACTTGAAATTAAGTATGTGAGCTTAATTTACGATCATGTCCACTCACTTATCAGTTGAGAAATAAGTAAAGCTGTAAAGCAGTGTTTTGTTGTGTACTAAGAATTCACGTATTAAGCAATTTACAAGCATACCTGTGATAAGTAGAATACTAAATTAGAATGTAAGTGTAATGTAGGGAATCCAATCATACAAATAAGACCATAAATAATTTTTATGACAGAAGAGGTCAAGCAGTTACAAATTAATGCAGCCTCTTATCATCTTGTTAATTTATTTATTTTGTCTATCTATATGTGTGCAAATAAATGCAGATATACTAGGCAATTTTCTGCTTTTATGATCGTCTACTTATTTCCTATAGAAGTGGTGCTCCACTCTAAAAAAAATTCCTCCTAAAATAATTCCCAAAATTCGTTACGAAGCTCCCATTTTCATCAGCGTAAACTGTTGGAATTAACATGTTTATTACAACTAATGGAAGTGTTATTCATTTCAATTTAAGCAAAGTATATCGGAAAAATACTAGATGCAAATGCTCTACATGTAGAAAGCGTCACACAAAAAACAGTTATCTCCTACTTATGCAAGTGAATTTAATTTATTTAACATTATAACTAGAAGTGAATAGTTATATATATGGTTCTAGAATTTGCATTGATAAAGTTGTGACTAAAGCATAAGGAGCCTGAGTAACGACAAACAGTATGCTAATTAGTGTTCGTTTATTAGTTCATGTTTTCCACGTCCTGTGGTGAATAACTTCTGAGGCCATATTGCACATCGCAATATCACCTGCGCTTCGCTGTTGTTAGATGTAGCCCCGCCTTTCGCCCCAGCAGCCTGCGTGTGTATTGTTATTGCGCCATGGATAGTGCAGTTATTGATTGATTTTGCACTCTCGACGACGACGCAAAAACATGTTTGTATTCAAAATAGCGTCGGGCTACTACTAGAGCTGATCGTCTGCAGTGTGCATTCTTATTTCTGGTAAATCACAGATATTTTAGATAGTAAAGTATATCGGTTGTAGCTATGTTACAACTAATTAAGAATACAGTTAAATTTGAATTTATAATTTTCTTATTAGCATGTCCTTCCTACTACCACTAATTTAGAAATTAGTTTCGAGAAATATGAATGAATAAATGTGTTAGTGTAAAGTAAATACTGGTTCGTGGTGCCCAGTATCGCTTCTCGCCAGTTAATCATTCATTCGTATAATATTAATCCGCAATCTCCTCTTCCTAGCAAGATTATGGAAGCTCTTTTTACATTCACCAGTCAATAGGTGGCTATATCACTAATGAGTTACTAATATACTACCTGGCTACTGAACTAACAAATTAATAATTTTCCATCCATATCATTACTGTCTGTTACAATTCAATTTCAAAATACCATCTTTCAATTACATTATTAAGATAATGTTGCTTAGTAAATATTTCGTTATGGTTTATATTGTTAGGGTTCTTTTCTGATAATTTAATTTCTCTTAAATTTTAAGCTGTCTCTAAGGAGACATGTCTATGACAAGCCTCAGCACGAAATCACGGCGACAGGAAGACGTTGTTGTCGAAGGATGGCTTCACAAGAAAGGTGAACATATCAGGAACTGGAGGCCACGGTATGTTCTCTGTTCAGTTGGAATAGGCGTGGAGAAATAAAGATTATAATTTAAATAGCTTTTATGATTGAGATATAATTTCAGGTTTTTTATGCTTTTCCACGATGGAGCACTACTTGGGTTCAAGACCAAACCGAAAGCTGGACAACCATTTCCAGAACCACTCAATGACTTTATGATTAAAGATGCACAGGTATGCTTTTTCTGAAATTCAAATTGCTCGACATAGTTTTAATCATGGCCATATTTAAGGGTTAGAAAATATAACTATCAGTAACTTTTTTTTGTCATATTGTTAGCTGTAACAGGTCAACAAATATCTAATAAATTCAGAGTATTAATCCGATATTTCTCGGTTATTTTTTATGACAACTAAAATAATCAATGGTATATGTTGTCGATCATTATTGACCAATACAATTAAAAATTTTTGAAATAGACGTTTTATGAAATTGTTTTTTTCTGCAATCACTAATTTTGCTTATTACTCCCTTTGTTTCGTACTCATATGGATATTTTCATGTGCTCTTAAATTTAGAAGCTTTACTGCATTGCTTTTATTAGCTTAAAAATAATTGTTGGAATATACTGTTTCTGCTTTTTTTGCTATAAGCATCAAGATATCTAATTACTTAGTGATTTATCATAGTATATGGATATCATACTTAGGGATATGTTAAATTCAACAGTTGGCTGTTTTCTAGTATATATCCGACATCAACAAGCATTCAAAATACTATCATATTTATTTGCTATTAATTTTCTTCACAGTGCAAAGAAGATAATAGATAGGATGAGTTGTTTATATTGATGCGTTAAACTTGTAATCATAAATATATAACAGCAAAAGTACATAGTTGATATATTTTATAGATTTATGGAAACTGTTCAGATGGAGATGGAATAGCGACTATGTTGAAGTGAATAGCCTACTAAATATGAGATGCATTATAGTCAAGATGTCTTCCTGTTGGAAGAGGATGTGAAATTGCCGCATTATTTTCGCAATTCCAACTTTAGCATCAGCATTTTATCAGGTCTAATGTAAAAATAACGCTGATACATCACCCATTCCAAGAATCTCGTATCCTGCCTTACAAACAAACAATTTAATCCGAAAGCGATTAGTCGGTCGAGTGGGCACCTCTTTTGGATTGAATGTTGTCATTCTAATCAATACAGATAATAGTCACTAGCTGAGCTTCACGTGTAAACATCACAATGAGCACGTGGCGTACAGGGTCCATATCATTATCAACTAAATCATATAGCTTGGTAGGCATCAAAATAACATTTGCTTTGAATGATAAAAGCGACGGCGTTGAAAATATGGAGTCCAGTATATAATTTGTTTTCATAAGGATCGGGAACATGTTACTGGTCTATGGTATGTAGGGTAAATGCGAATTATTATTGTATTACATAAATGGCATTCTGGATTTCCAGAATAAACATGTCTTAGCAACGTTTTTAATTAAATAAAATAGTACACTGCTAGATTAAGAGTGGAATTATTAATGCTGAATAGGACCTCGTACTACAGTGAGTACATTTTATTTAATTGTAATAAGTAACAATAAGGCTATCATATTTGGAAGTTGCCTCTCTGATTTTATGAATATCGTACTACCGAATTGGCTGGTGTGATTGAGTAGTGGATTGATTATGATAAGTTTTTCACCAGTAGTAACTAGTAAAAACAAGGATGTATAGGCAAATACGATTATTATAGGAAGAGTTAAACAAAAAGCCTAACGGAGGTCTTTAAAAAGGTAGTAGAAGAAACCAAGGGCCCCGATTATTTTTCTAACCCTTGTTGATCAGTAGCGAATACAGGATAGTCAAATTGTGAGCACAGTATATGCATTCAATAAGTAAGGGTCGTTAACATTTTTATTTGATAAAATATGATTAAAGTGGTTTAAAATATCTCGAGAATTGGTCTTGGTTCTGATTTAGCATAAAAGTTGAACGATACAAGATAGAATAATTATCAAACTACCATTTAACAAGCCGTTTTTCGATTATTATACAATGTTTTATGCGCTACATTTAGGCAATTAGATATGACAAACCAAGACCCAATATGTTCATGATAAGGTGTCTTCAATGGACTACCATAATTGAAAGGACATTTTATGCTGATACAGCAGAGGTAAGCACTTTTTAGAAATTATTTTTATAGGTAAATATTATCAGTAAGCATATGTGCTAAATAAACATTTAATACTAACAATTAAACATTTTTAGGCTAGAGAGCAATGGATAGCAGCTATTGAAGCTATTGCGAATCGATTCCGTGATCACATGAATGAAGAGCCTTCACAGCATATCATACACGATGAGATGATGGAGGTTGTTAGCCAAGTAAGATTTTATTTTAATTATGTGCAGTTATATATTGGATCGGTAGAGTCTAATTTCAATATTGCGCTAGAATAATTACTTCATCGCCGAAAAGTTTTGCGCTCTTTATCATGTTTGCTTATAAGAATTATATAAATAAACCTTATCGATGATATAGGTTTCAATGGATGATCTCTCTGGGCAGTATGCCGCGGCTGCACATGCCATTATGGGTCAGCCAAGTAGTAACCAGTCTGGTTCTATACAAGGTGTGACACAACGAGGAGGCATGATGAGCATTGCTGACACAAGTGACGCTGCAAAAAGGGATAAAATTGTGGGTCTTTTATTGTGATACTATTATTCAAAAGTATGTGGTTTTACTAACCTTTTATAATTATACTTAGTTGACTATGTTTTTGCTAGTTTTTTAAAATTTTCTATGATAAATTGTCTATTTCAGACAATGGATGATTTTGAATTTCTGAAGGTTCTTGGAAAGGGAACTTTTGGAAAAGTGATTCTGTGTAAGGAGAAGCGATCTTGCAAACTATATGCAATTAAAATTCTTAAAAAAGAAGTCATTATTGCTAGGGTAAGATAGATTCTGTTAATTACCAGTTGTATTTTATTAGACGTATTTCGTTAAAGCGTCTTTGATTTGAGGAGGAAGTTGCTCATACACTCACTGAAAATCGAGTCTTACAACGGTGTAAGCATCCTTTTCTAACAGTAAGTGTTTATACCTAATATAATGTGCTTTTTGTTGCATCCGCTAACATTAATTTAGGTTTAGTTCAGCGTTATAAGTTATACTGCTTAATTTTTTCCATTGCATATGTGCACATATTTTTATTTACTATGACTTTTTAAATCTCGAAAATCCATTAGTTTTTAGAAATATATTTTTAATTGGAACATCTACTTCTTTATTTTCCATTTTATATTCACAACTAATTTAGTTGAAATTGCACATGTGTAATGCCTTCCTATCCGTTTTAGCAACTGATATATAGTTTCCAAACAACGTACCACCTGTGTTTTGTGATGGAATTTGCCAACGGTGGTGAATTATTCACCCACCTCCAAAAGTGCGGCACGTTCAGTGAATCGCGGTCCAGGTTCTATGGGGCAGAGATAGTTCTTGCTCTAGGCTATCTACATAGTCTAAATATTGTATATAGAGATATGAAGGTTAGTATTGTGTATGTCAAAGAAAATTCCTGGAATGCAATATTATATGATGTAAATGTATTGCCAGGCATTTTCCATGTCTTCCATTGTTCTTGTCCTTTGTACTGATTGGAGAGTAGTAAAGAAGATACGTCGTACTGATGAGTGTTTTAAATTTCTGCTACCAATTCGACATCTGGAGAGACATTGCTTGCCATAAATGATACTTTGATTGAATACCTAACGTTGAAGGAGGATGACCGTATTTATACCTAATTATTAAGACCAGCATGCACTTGCTCGTCCATTTTCATCTCTTGCATATTTGTGTTGTGCTTTAATGGCTTTAACTTGTTATTCAATTTCTTAATGTTAGCTAGTTAGTTCTAGTTTGTTTAATTTTTTTGAAATGGGAGCGATATATCTAGTTTAAATGTTATTGGTAAGGGTAATTTCTATATAGTAGGTAATATGGTTTTTTTTCCATATACGTAATGAGTAGGGAACTGCAGGAACTGACGTACTCGTTCCAAACAGCAGATCGACTCTGCTTCGTGATGGAGTTTGCAATTGGAGGTGACCTGTACTATCATCTAAATCGGGAAGTTCAGCTTTCCAAGGAAGGCTTCTCTGAATCGCGGGCTCGTTTCTATGGAGGCGAAATAGTGCTAGCCCTCGGTTATCTTCATGCCAACAACATCGTATATAGGGATCTGAAGGTCTGCCCGTAGTTTAGATCGAGTGTCGTATGTTAATGGATTAGTTTGGTAGTGCTCCTTGGTTGTATTAGTGGGTAGAGTGTAAACACCTTTTCTTGCACGTTAGTGTTAGCCAGTAGTCTCTTTTTATACATTTTAATAGCTTTTCCTAGTCTTCAGTCATGCTCGTTTGTTGTACTGTGCTGTTTGTTTACACTTTGTATAATTTTATTATGAATTTTTTTATAGCTAGAGAATCTGTTGCTAGATAAGGATGGACATATAAAGATAGCAGATTTTGGTCTTTGTAAAGAAGAAATTAGTTTCGGGGATAAGACTAGCACATTTTGTGGTACTCCTGAGTATCTTGCACCAGAGGTTAGGAAATAAATTCTTGTTAATTTTCTTTAAATTTTCTTTAAATTTTATTTGTATTTTTGGTATTCTACAGGTGCTGGAAGATAATGATTATGGAAGAAGTGTGGACTGGTGGGGTGTAGGCGTCGTTATGTATGAAATGATGTGTGGACGTTTACCATTTTACTCAAAGGACCACCAGAAACTGTTTGAGCTTATTATGGCAGGCGAGCTACGGTTTCCTAGCAAGCTAAGTCCTGAAGCTAAAATTTTACTGGCTGGGCTTTTGGTCAAGGATCCTACTCAAAGGTGGTATATTCTTTAAAACTAATTGGACCGGAAGTTAGAAAGTACATATAATCAAGACGTAAGCACCTGTGAATTTTAATATGCTAATTTTTGCTACACTTGTGGTTTTTAATCATCTATATTTCACAGATATATTATTTTTGTATTTTAGATTGGGAGGCGGACCTGATGATGCATTAGAAATATGCCAACAAGATTTTTTCAAACCTATCGATTGGGAGAAACTTTATCAAAAGGAAATTGAACCACCTTATAAGCCAATGGTTCAGAGCGAAACTGATACAAGTTATTTTGATAAGGTATATAATTATATCATATTCTGTTGGTCTATAAGCACATGACAAACCGATTTTTCTAGAATTTTGGAACGTTAATTAAGTTTTTATTACCCATTCAATTTGACTTTTGGAGTGGGAAATACTTATTTTTTTACGTTTTAACTAAATAATTGTTTATTATTATCAGAAGTATTAATTATTCGGAAACTATGCCAGTTCTCATTTTATTTCTCTGTAATTCATCAAATTTAGTTTTTTTTAATTGTTATAGGAATTCACGTCTGCTCCTGTTCAACTCACTCCTCCGCCGGCTCGAACTGGACCTTTAGCCACTGTAGATGAGTTGGATGAAATGCAGAACAATTTTACACAGTTTTCATTCCATAACCAGGTACGTTAAATCAAGAAACATTGAGTTATGGATGAAAATATTCATTTGAAAAAATTTGTTTTTAGGTGTAAAACTTCTTAAATACTATTTTCTCTTATATGACTATTTCTTCAGCAATTTTTAGGTCGAAAGCAGTTTAAGGGAGGCAAGTGAAATGATGGAGTGAGTGATATTGGAAGAATTGGAATCTGGATCATTGATCCACGTACGGAATACTTTACTGCCTTTTATCTAGCTTATGTTTATTTTTTCTCTTTTAATACCTTAGGTTTATCGTCATTATTACATTTATAATAGTTAACTAGAGTTCTTAGAGTGTTTATACATAATTTTGATTGCAGAAATATGACTATTACAAATGCAAATTTTGTATTTAGTAATGCAAGTATATTGTTCTGGTACTTTTCCTCAACTTGTGTGGTTGTGTGATTTAGATGAACCGTATTAGGTCGTGCTTAATGTTGTCGCATTAATGGTTTTTATCAATTAGCATGTCAATTTATGTACATAACTGATTTGTATGGGTGAAATGTACCTATGATACACTTTATTTTGTTAATCGAGGTTGTGTACCTTGACTTTTTATTCAATCTTTATATATCTTCCATAGGATCGTTAGTTCTTTCTATGTTCTTTCATCTTTTAGTTGTTGTGTCGTGAATATTTTGTATATTTTCAGCAAATGAACTCCATTTTACATGGGGGTTGTTCTGTTTTTTTAGTTCTGTCTGTTTTCGATGAAAGTTAAAGAATATGTTTGTCTCAAAAATTTCACTTTTATTAATTAGTGTGCTTTCAACTATAACGTGTTTTCGAAACTACTTCGCATAAATATAAATGCAACACGCATTTCGTATATGATAGGTGCTAGAAGGAGTGTAGATTTACACAAGCATATTAAATTTTAGAACAAAGGCCATACTACATCAGCTTCAATAGAGAATTTCCTGTCATGAATAACTCAAAGAGGTGGTGTACCAGTTCCAAGTTTATTGGGAGAGAAAAATAATGGCATGGTAATCGATTAAGTGGAGAAGAGACCATCGTTTAGGGCACAATAGTGGTAGAATGTGGCGAAGTGTAATTTGCTACAGTGTCAGTGGCATAAAATTAGTAAAGGTCACTTCGTTAGCAGTTTGTTCGCTCTTTTGTTTGCCGATTCCACGCGAACTTCATTTGATTGGGCCTAGAATACACAATTTTCTTTTCTCTTCTTCGATACTAAAGGTTATGAGCGGGTAACTTGCCTTATCATGTATACGGTCAAGTTGCCTGTTCTGATTGGACACTTCTGTACTCATATCAATGGCCATGTTGCGTAAATTTCCTACCATTGTAGACACCTATACAAAACTTCACTCATGAAATACTCTAATTATTCTTTAAAAAATTTCTAACCAACTTGTTGAATATTCTCATCCATTTCATCTTCTCGAGCATCATTTGTAATTCTGCAATAATTGTTTATAGAATCCACTCTAATTTGCTTGTTTTAACTACTCACAGTGTATTTCACTTAAAATTTCATCTTCATATACAGCATGCGTATATGTTATATACTCATTCTACACTCTAAACAGTGGATTGTTTTACTTAAACCGTTTGCTTTGCAAATTCCACAGCTAATCCTTTTGTAAAGATCTTTAAATATCTATAAACAATTGTTTATTAGAAATAATTCCACTACGTTACTTGAGTTATAACCTATTCTAAGATGATGAGCTATGGTGGTAATGTTTAAAATTAAGCAATATACCTTTTAGTACATTTATATTGTAAGTTAGTGTTAATATTAAAGTCAATACTGCATTAGTTTGCGAATTATAATAATTGTACATATAGAGAAGATGAAAGTACTCTTATTTCGAATGACTTATTTTTCTTATTAGTTTTTTTCTATTATGCAATCTAGGTAGTCGTGTTTTTAAGATGTACGTGAGTTTTGTACCTTGTTAAATATCCTCCTTGAGGACCCATCGATGAATCTCCCACTGTTATTCTTGGCTGATCTGATATCACTCCTCCATCGTCATCTTTTTTCCATGCTTTGGCATATTCTGAGTTTTTTTCAAAGTCATCGGCCCTGTATTAAACTTCACTAAGTACAAGCTCTAATGGTATGAATAGAAAATGTATCTTAAGAAGACAAACTATTGATTGAAATCAAAAGGATACTTGTTCCAAGGCAAAACGCAGAGGCCACAACATTTCTCCATTCCTTTAAGATGTTCTTCAGCTTCCTTCATATCCTGGTTAATCGTGTCTAGAGCCCCCTCGCATCGCTCCAATTGTTCTGTATGAATATATTACAATAAGACTACTAGCTATTTTTATATATCAGTATTAAGATAGTTATTCCCACTTAGTAATGTTGTTTAGTTTTTATATTCATCCTTCATTCCCATGATATTAAATTTCATCTGTAAACTAACTCTTAAGCTTATTAAGGGTAGAGAATATTTAATATGCACAATCAATATATTAAACAGACAGCTTTAAAAATTAAATGATAGTAAATATGGTAGGTATGGTTCTCACCTCCTTGATCATCTAACATAACAAGAGTTTTGATACCAGCTTCTTTACTCTGAAAAACGTAATTTTCAAGCCTGTTCTGTGTTCAAATTACTTTTATTCATGATTATGTTTAAGATAAGTAATAAAATCATACGTTTCAACTAAGTTTTATTGAAAGTAATAACTGGCGTAAACTTACTTCTTCACAAAGTGCTAACATTCGCCGAGTTGATTCCAAGGACTGGAAAGGATAAGGTTTGAGATGGGTTAAAACATCCTTTCTCTTTCCTATCTCATTTTTCGTAATCATACAATATGCTATCGCTTTTTGATTATTATAAGCTTATTATAACCCCTAGTTGTGTCTTCATGAAAATTGGGCTCTAATAAATGCAAGATCAGTTTCGCTTGAGTTTAAGCCATAAGTCAAGATGATAATCAGTGTTTTCATAAAAGCAATATTTTGGTAGTTATTTGTTCAAATAACAATCAAAAGCAAGTGGACAATTAGAAATAATTTGCGCTTCAACATTTACAGATTTAGAAATTAATTTATACATTCGACCTTCATACTTCTTGCGTACTATTTTCTAGTTGTAAGTTGAGAGTCTTCAGCTCGTCCGACATATCGGCTGGCAGAACAATGCCATTTATGTGAATCGGATCATTCGGAGGGTCGAAAACTCGAGTGGATCGCCCAGCCATGTAACTGGGAGGGAAAGATAGAGTTTAGAAAGAACAGTTTATGAAGACATTATTAGAAAATAGTTCATATTTCATGGAAAATTTATGATATTATATATAAGTATTTCTTAGTTAAAATGTATATAAATGGACTATGTATCTATGACAACAATACTAATCTAAAAGAAGAGAGTGAGTTAAGCAAGACAAGCTAAACAGTAGAAGATTTAAAAGGTAGGAATGCAACACAGCACAAATCTCTAGGAGAAAACAACGCTATCGCAATGTTGTGACTGGTCGGCAGCTTGTGCCGTGCCCCTGCCTTTATGGGAGAGTCATAAATATTTGAGTGAAATTTGTTGGAGTGGGAGCAATATTTCTCGTGAAAGAATAGATGTGCAACTTAGACAATTACCTAAAGTATTAGGGTTTAAAAACTTCAACTTATTGTAAATTTCACTATTTAATGTTAAAACGTGTGGGTTCTATAAAATAATTAAATCTTGCAAAAGAAACAGTCATTAATTAATTATTATATAAGATAAAATAATAATTAATAAATGATCGTTGTATTATTTTAGTAGTCTAACAAATAGAGCAATTATATTAATATTACTCATAGAGAAGAGTCAAATAAATACGGGAATTGATTTGTCTTAAACATACTTTTATTTTGGCAAAAGTGTTGAAATAAATAAAATGTGGTGATAAATTGTTGTTTCATCAAAACTGATGGAAAAAGGAAGTAATTAAAAGAGCTAAATAAATTATCGCAATTATAATAAGATTGCTTTTCTAATCGAAGTTAACTATACCGTAATAGGTCACTGTATAAATACGAAATTTTCACTTCATATCTGAATATGATCACTGGATGAAAGCTAAAAATATGCGAAGTCACCACAAAGTAATTAAGCAAGAAAACGAATGAAATTGGGGTTGAACAGAGTTCCTCCAGAAGAAAATGAGCTGGCCATAATTGGTCAAAAACACCAAATGACAGACCAGCCACAGGCTGATTTAATTACCAAAAATTGCCTAATGAAGTAAAGTAGGAAAGAAAAAGTAAATTACTATATTTTGGGATATTTTTAAGCATTGGCTAACTTGTGCATCCATATTTGGTATAAATTTTAGAAACTTTAAGAAGAAATGCAACATAAATCTTTTAGTTACAATTGTCTCTTACAAGCAGTAAGTGCATTATTTGAGCTTTCTTTCTTTACTTCTTCTACGATATATCCAACCGAGCCTAGAATCAATCAAGCGCAATATGATTAGGAAGTATAAAAATATATTAAAAACGTAATGGACGTAATATTTCCTATTGCTTGAATACCCAAGAATATCTGGCATTATTTCCTTTTGTAAATGTATTTAAAGCAGAGATAAAACTGTTTGCGACTAAATAATGGATAGTAATTGTTTACAAAAATAGTTTCAAAAAATATTGTTGAATAGTATCCCTATCCTCTCAACTGTCACACCGTTAGTTCCACGGCATACCTATCTAACAAAATATAATTTCAAATTAGGATAGATCCCCTATAATATAGGTATTCGTCAGAACGATAAGTTATACATTTTTCATAAATTTTAAACTAATTAAATGTAAAATCAAAAATATATTTTAATTTCTAGTTTGTTTAAAAGCTGTACCAATTAGCTTCTTATCTACCCATAATATCCAAAAAACATGTTTTCAAAGGAAAAAAATATCCTTTTAACTTTGTTTGCGAACAACTAAATTAGTCTTGCAATTCAAGCTGATAGTTAGCTTCTCAGCATTAGTCTAGTCATTACACGTTCATTGTTATCTATTTTTAGCCGTGAGAAGTTTGATAATGAAAGGTTCAGATTCATTATCCAATCCCCTAAAATACTGAAAACTGGAATCTACTCTAGCACATATTTGATATGAACCAGATCTATTCTGCAATCACTGTTTCCAATTTTTGATCTTTTCTAACATTATCTATTTATTGACGCTAGATAATTACCAACACAGATATAAAACCATATTTCCCCATGAAAACGCATTCAGATTCATACTGTATCAAATTCGAAGTAAAGCATAAACTTTCACTCTATCTACTATCTTTATACATCATGATTTTTCTCCTTTCTTTTATAAAGATATTGGTGTATTTTATAGGCTTACATCATCAGTGACTGCATTCATCTTCAGGTTAATGGCCTCCAGTGAGTCAGGGATATCGTTGTCTCCCATCCTGCCTTGTAAGTATTTTATTTATTTATTATTATGCCAGATAACAATATCACGATCTATAAATCAGAACGTAATAAATAAATATCAGAAATTGATATTCAACATAATACTACATTGAATTGTTTTAGAGCAACAACAAATTTCAAAAATTTCAATAGAGGAAATTTATTTTTAGATAATTGTATTCTTTTATTGTTACCCGTAATTCAAATCAAGCACAACAAAATTAGAAAAATGAGAAATACCATGTAGAAAGAGATCCTCCTAATCAAATTATTTAAAATACAAAATAAATACTTCATCAATGAAAGTTCCCCTAGATTTTATTTAATTAGTTGTTGTTTTCGTTACTTCAACTACTTTTCTCTTAATATGAAACACATTATAGAAAATAATAGACTTTATGAAATATTAGTTAAATGTTATAGCTGGAGGATATTTAGAGGAGCAGCGTACGAATGATTATCACAATCAGTGTAAATAATAAGTTTTGTCTTATTCGAAAATTACTTAAGCAGATATTAAATACTGCAGAAAAATATTAAATAAAAGAAAGACGGAAAAAGTAAGTAATTAGGAAATATAGTTATGCCATTGGAAAACATGAAATTCGTGACAATACTTTGAAGCTCATTCGCAAAGATCAATGAGTATAGCAGAGATAAAGCAGACTGCCATGTACATAATTGCAGGGCGAAGGAGCGAATGGACGGAAAAAAATAGAGCAAAACAGAAGAAGAATCGAGCTCTCAGGGAGTTTAGCAGGATATTTCATGAAACAGCGATTAGTTAATAATCTAATACAAGCTCACTTAACAGGAAAAGAAAAGAGGTTGATACGATACCTCATTAATGTACAGCGTTATTAAAAGCTGGAATCAATGGCTAGAAGAATTAGAAAGAATGAATCACTATAATAATTAGATGATCAAGTCACCAATCATCTAGTAAGCCAACAAAAATTAGATAATTCAGAATGGCGAAATAAATGCAATCTTCAGGAAATTAAGAAAATCGAAAGAAATTTGTTGGAAAATACGTAGTTGAGATGGAGCATGAACTTGTCCTTAAAAGTATGCACTGGATGAGCGGAAGCGTTTGAATATTGTGTCGAACGAGGAGCGCCCGATCGATTCGTCCCCTTGGAGGACGGACGAATATACATGGATTAGGGTGTTTCCACTAGACACATCAACGGCGTGTCTACCAAGACCCTCAAGAGAATTGTGAGAACGGAAGTCAACTCTTTTCCCTAAAGCGAACATTTAAGTTTGTTTTTAGATCTGGAAAGTGATTGAAAAGGGTAACTGTATGAGGTACTCATTCAGCAATATTTAGATCATTAAAGATTCCCATTATCATAGATTGAACGCATAAGAGATGAAATGTCGATAGTAAATGGGTTGAAGAATAGGCTCACTCAAGGAGAATTGCAAAATAGGAGTTGTATCCAAATAAGAAGTGGAGAATTACGAGAACTAGAATTATGTTTGCTCTTTATGGTTTTAAAGCTTATAAACATGAGTAGAAAATGTTAGTAGATAATAGTTCTCGAGACAGGAGATGAAATAGGAGATGAAGAATGAAGTGTCGAGTATTTTGGAACAAATTTTAAAGAGCAGTGACCATTACACGATCCCATGCTGTGTCGGCATTCGCGTTTTTCATTATATTTCTAATAAAGCAGGCGTCGGATATCGGGCAAACACTTGCATTATTCAGTAGTTGTCATCCATTGCATTCTAATAGTAACTGTAAATGCTCACACATTTTGATCTTACAATCATGCACTTCAAGGATATATGTGAGGCGATGTAGAAAATAGAGAAAGACGATAATAATAACAAGCTTAGTAAGAAACGAGCAGTTCGCTTCAGTAAGTTTCAACGTGCAAGTAACCAATGATATGCTAGGTAATTTTCCGACAATCAGCATTTCATATAGTTAATTATATATTTTAATACTGACAATAAATACCTAAAAGCTTATAGATAAATCGATGAATTTTGTTACTAGTAGGTTGGAAATCCTTAAGTGGTGAAAACTGGGTCTGGTAAACAAGGACTGGGAAGTAATTAGAATATGCGGAGGTGACGGGGGGTCGATGGGCGGAGACTATGACGGCGACTGGCGACAGCGACGGAGAGCTCGCAAATAGTATGAGCTAAAAAGGCGGCGCATCGCTCATAACTTCTAATCTATATCATGTGATGAATTCTTTATGCTAACGTTTTCGCAAAAGCTCTTAAAGGTTATATGTATTGTCTGGCTACAAATGTTTGTCATCACAAACTATTCAGAGTACAGGATACTATTATGAACATCGAAAACTTACAAATACGAGTAAAGGAAGCATGCATATTAGCAATAGTCGTCCTGCTCGCACCTGTTCTCGTAGATGAGGTGGTGCGAAGCGGTTGCGTCGCGAAATCGATCTTTTCAAATCCAATAATAATATGACTACGCAGCTATAGATGGTGATGGTGTAGTAGAACGAATTTCAGAGCCTTGATTTACTTTCGATTATATAGAGTATAAAAAAAGTGATTGTGGGGGAAACTACTTTCGTACGGCAAAATCAATCATAGAAGTTATAAATCCAAAAGAATTTTATATCTCGGTATACTCACTAATAAAAAAAATCATAATAACCCATATACGTGATTTTTAGGATGGTAAATTATCATTCCATATTAAAGTTATTAGGTTGAATATGATTTACCGGCAGGGACTTTCTTGTTGCCGGTACTTATTTTCTTTAGATGAAAAAAGATTTTTGTCACATATTACGTTAGAAATGCCAGTTTAGAAAGGAAGCTAAAGGTAGAAGAGTGCAATTAAATTTCATACTGCTGTAGTGGACTCAGAAAATCTACATATTATGTTGAAAATTATAAGTTAAGCTAAATTAAGAATAACAAAAACAACAACGATGAGCTTAATGAGATGCGTCTGGAAATTAAAGAAGTGGAAGCAAGGATGATGGAAAATATAGTACGCACTCATAAATGAGCATGAAGCATTATCTACGTATTACTCAGAGGCCTCATGTAATTAGAGGCATAATTGTAATTTAAAACTTTGTTGACAACACAAGAAGGGCAGAATATATCATTTTTATTCAGGATGTCCCAACGGACATCTTAAATAAATAGTGAAGAAAAGCAATTTAGACTATTCCACATTAACCACAAATTAAGGAGTTAAGAATGGGATCTACGGAATATTCGTGCAGTTTCTTTACAAAGTTCACAGATGATTAGCTAACTCGGAGTCAGAGAGTTGACTGCAAATGAAAGCGATCAATGAGACCACAAAAGGGAGATGTCTTTTTTTAGGAGTTTATCTCAAATGTAAAGCTAGAAAGCCAATTGGTAGGATCGAAAGGAAAAAAACATACTCAATTATGATGGTCTTATTTGCAACCCTTGCCGTGTTTCTTGACAGGAGTCATACTGTAACTTCATAAATTTTCTAATATAGAATATAAAATTGCTACAAGTTATTAATTCTTCTAGACTAAAATTCATTGTTTTTTCAGTTTGGCGTAGGTATATATATATATATATATATATATAATACACGTTGTTTACTATTAAACGTACCGTTTTTCCTATTTTCCTATTTTCCTATCATTCTATATTTTCAACAATTATGACCATCCAGAATGCAATACCAGTAAGGCTCTTATTCCTAAAGGAAGATATTCCTTCAACTTGCTTCGAAAACTCATTTCTATTCATTCACATATTTCAATTTTTTTCTCTCTTCTCTTACTGTTTGGTCTTTTCCGAAGTAAGTAAAACTTCACAAACCAGTGTGTTCGATATACTATTATTGTGATTTTTCTCTATAGGGGAGCCAGATTTAGGATTAATTTAGCGTTCCCATTGGACCGGATTAACCGTGTTACGTTCATAAGAATGTTTTTGTTTCATACAGCAACAATTTTTCACTTTTGCTTTGGAAGAGTTGTGAAATAGAACAAAAGCCTCCCATTAGTTATTCGCTCACCGATTCCTTCATTTTCAAATTCATGTTTCGTCTGCACATTTAAAATTATAAATATCCACTATTTTCCATTTTACTTGATAATTAACTTTTCTAGATTTAAGGTTCTTTTCTAAATCTATGGTTTATGTTATCAGCTTCAAAGTAAAATGTTATTGAAGCTATTTCAAATTAAAAAAATACTACTACTACTTGTTTTTATCTGTGAGTTTTATCAATAATATATATTGTATACAACAAATAAAAGTATTTTAGGTGTATTCTATGTAATATTTTCAAAAAAGGCACAGCAAATGTTTATGAACTCTCTGGATTTGGTCAAATACAATACTAATTACAGATTGCTTAACACTCTTCAAATCTAAACATCCTATAAAGAAGCCAGTCGACAAGAGAAAAATGCTTCTAAATATAGCAATGAAAATGATGTTTTTTAATAATACTATTGCATACCATATACTTATGCTGCCAGATTTGAGTGATTGTCAAACAGAAGGAGAAAATATGACGTACGATATTTTGATAAAAGAATTAGACATTTTTGACCGTAATTATAGTTTCATTATTATCATCACTTCTGTAGAGGTTCTCATGTATTAACCTGTCAATAATTAAGGGACCAAATTGTGGTTGCTACTGTGCTTACTTCGGCAAATCGCTATGAAACTCGCATGGCGATTAGAGAAAGTTGGGCTGGTGCTACCTTTTCTTCAGTGGTCAAGGCAAGCAAATTAAAGTTTAAAAATGATATTTGGCTATACTGTTCATAGTGTACTCCGTTTGTTTTTTATATATGACGAATGCATCAACTTGGAATTTAGCGTACTTGTTTTTAGAACCGAAAAGTGCTTGTTTATTTCATAATTTCTGATTCAAAAATAAGAAAGGACATGGACTCACTTCTGGAGGAACAAGCAATGTTCAACGATCTTATAGTGACTGATCTTAGGGAATCGTATAATAATCTTGTTTATAAGGTAGGAAGGAGTATTTTTTAATTATCAATAAGTGAATAGTCAATGATATTTCTTAAAACTATAAGAATTTCACATTTTAGCCTGTGGTGGTCAAATTGAGTTCTTTTTGCTGACGCCCACATGTTCACTAAACTTGTGTCACCATAATTTTCAGGTACACTTCTCCATAACATTTCACCTAAAATTTTGCCCATATGCACAATTTCTTTTGAAAATAGACGACGATGTTGGAATTCATTTAGATAGAATGAAATATTTCATGTCTATTGGAAACATTCAGCCAAATTCCATTTTCTGCCAAGTATGGACAAAATCTGTGCCCAAAAGAAACAACAAAAGCAAGTGGTAGGCGGAAATAATACTTGCACTTTCACATGACTTATTTGAGTAACTTTAATAGTAGATTTCGAATTTAATGATCCAATATTTTAATTAAATTTTCTAGTAATATATTGGCAAAAAAATTTCAAAAAGATTTCATAAAATTTCACGATATTAAACAGGATTTTTTTCCAAGTTTCATAGGAAATGAAATAGGATAATTATACCTTCGAAAATGCACAGATTTGTTCCGCAATTTAAATTATCATTCTGAGGAAGTAATATTACATTTACTGGGGATTTTAGAATTGTAAGTTGTCTACAGATAAGTTAATAATAATCTTCAAATTCTCCTCAAGCACAGTATGGATTTGATCATTACGATTACTATTATCTTATCTGTTATGGACTTACTAATTTCTAAAACGTTCACTTAGAGTTTCAAATGTATTCCATTATCCGAAAACTTATTTTAGACCTAAATAGTACTTGCTTTTATCATGTTCAGAACGATGAAATATTTTCCGACTCCTGCAAGTTATGCTTATAGGTTCCTACCAATGAATGTCTGGCCTAAGAAATATTTTCCTAAATATTGTAACGGCCCAGTATATCTGGTTGGAAAGGAAGCAGGGGAACGGATTCTCGATAAAGCACGGTTACACAATCCATTTATTATCGAGGTCTAATAATATTTTTAATATAAAATGGCAAAAAGAAAGGAAAACTAGGTATTTCAGGACGTCTTTTACACGGGAATTTTGGCTGAGATGGCCCGCGTAAGAAGACATATTTGGTCGAAACATATTCTGCACACTGACAAGGTAAGTATTTTTTACCTTTACCTAGTATTAATTAATTAACCTGTGTTTTTATACCGGCCATCGCAGCTAAAATCCTGTGTAAAAGACGTCCTGAAATACCTAGTTTCCTTTCTTTCTGATATGATGCAGTCTTATGAAGCACGGCATTAGCTTTTATTTTAATCGTGTGCTAATATATATATATATAAGAACATTTCTAGCAGAATTCTTAATAGGAAGGAAAAGATTACATCAAATTTTGCCTTTTTCACAAACAAGGTTTCCAAGATTATTGAGTTTGTTTGCTGCAGATTATTCAAAATTCAAATATCAATTGTCTACTAATACTCGGACAATATTTCATTTGAAAAATTAGGTTGAAATTTAGTAGAAGAGTAACATTATTGTTATGATGTGCCTTATCAGTATTCCATTTTATAACAAATTTTTGAAGGGTTTAAGAGTAATCTTGCTTTATTTATGATCTTAGAGATACACAATTCCTTTATTATCTATGATTTATTTTTAAATATTACTTTAAAGCAAGTTATTTTAGATCTTTATACATGTTACTGACTATTTAAAAGACTCTTACTTTAGCCTATTCAGCACAAATTCGGAACTAGCATTATTCAATAGAATAGTAGGATATATCTCAGTTATATTTCATACAATCATTTCCAAATCTGATATATCTTTGCTGTGCGTAACTAACAAACTAAATTGAGCTGAGGCTTAATCTACTAAACAAACAAGATTATTCAATAAGGATTCGTGGGTTTCCATTTCTAGACATTTAAGACCGTCAAAAGAATACTGCCATTTTTCCTAGAATATGATTCCTCATAAAAAACGCTAAGTTGTTGTTAACACTGTTAATCTCAAGTATACAAGAAAAGTTCTGTTGTGTGAACTTTTACAATGAATATTGAATAGAAAAGTTACGTTACACTGAATTAATGTCTCCAATCACTAATAAAAATGAATTTATAGCGATAGTCTGAAACATCGTCAGCATCGCTTTATAATTCCTCACCTAACAGAACCTAATATTGTTTTACTATCAATGAGGGAAAGTTACACATTCGTCTAAAGAATATAAGCAAAAGCTAGTATCTCACTGAGGCAGGAGGATTATCGTTGACAGGAAATCTCGCTAAAAACACAAGTTAAATACATCACTTGTACAGCTAGTTTGAAAAATGGAACACACTATCTATACATCATATACACATAAATGAGAGATCAAGCCGAGATGCAATGCAAAGATCCCTAAGTTCTGTGGGATGCTACCTTTCATAAAAGGTAGCATTAATGAGGTCCCGACTTGTATAATAAGCAATGATCCCTACAAAAAACATCATCTAACAATTTTTTATTTATCTAGTCAGGTACGTTGGCAATATAGTTTAAAAATTTTAATGTGAGGTACAATTACTGATTCTGTGAATATAGTGATTTCCCCGTTTTCACATATACCAGACCATTTTTTTTACAAATCTTAAAGTGGGGCTTGTTTTAAGCGAAAAATTTATTTATTATTAAGTATTAGTATGCTATATTAAAGCTCCTACTATTCGTTGTCTTTAAAAATCCAAATTTGATTCCTTGGATTCACAGGGCGTCTGATCCCCTAGTTCCTCCAGACTATTTTTCTTAACTATTCACTTTAATGTGATTGATAGTTCACGCCATTAGTCAATTTCAATATCTTTGATGCAAAAAATGATAGTGTCATCGAATCCATGGATGGCAAGGTAGTTTTTGGTCCCTTAAAATCATATCTTCCCTAAAATAGCCACTTTTAATTATCAAACCCATGGGAAAAATAAGGCCGAATACACGTGAACAAAGCAGAAATCGGTTTCTTTACAAAATCGAAAATTATGCATTTCTTGCTAATGAAGTTAGTATGCGTGTCCTTTACTTTGCAGATCAAATTTCAAACATTTAATGCGGCATTGGGTGCCATTAGTTTTTGCATCTTTGCAACTAAGTACATACTCTCTTTGATGTTTAGTTTTCAATGGAATTATTAGTTCCTGGTCCAGTCAAAGTGAAATTACTATGCTAAGGTGTTAGTGTCTGTCATATTTCTATTATCTATTATTAGAGAATGCGTCTAGGCAAACGGAAATTAAATGCAACTATTTCGATATAAACGTTTTTGACAAAGTACGCTGCCCAATTGAGGAAGATTAGTGGAAAAAATATTTCTCTTACTATTTTTTTCTTAGTTGTAATAGTACTCTAAATACTTAAAAACTAGCCTTAAAACTCCTGGCATAGGTTTATTGAAATTGCATGGCTCACAAATTCTAGATATCTTAAGACTACATGCTAACGAATTAAGCTATGAACTGTGTGCTAATAGCTTTCTCGTTAATAATACATCTTTAATTAATTGTTTGACTTGTGTACTATTTGAATAGTGAATATTTCAGGAACTGTGGTCAGGGAAAAGCAAGTGCAACCGTTGGAAAGAGCCAGAGATATTCGCAGTACATTCACTTAAAAGTCCTGATCAGCTTCGTTTAGGTTTTCAACAACTAAAATCACTACAGTGTTCTAATTTCTATTAATGGAAGTACTATTATGGTGGTTCAATTGAAGGTCAAACACCAAATTAGGATTGAATGTAGTGCTCTTATAGAGTGCCTATTTTCTTTGAAAATAGTTCTGCTCTATCTATTGTCTATTTAATATATTTCCACTATATAATCAAATGATTTATATAGTATTTAACTTGCTGCTTGTCAATTTATACCACTAATTTCTCAGAATATTTATACATTTTCAGGTTTAAAAGCCTTAACAAAGTGCGATAATCTGGAATAGTGACTGTTTGAACTTTAGGATTTTAAACTTTGATCTGATGGTTAATTAATATTCAAGTATATTCTGTTTATATATTGGAATTTTTAACTGATCTATTGAAAAGTATTGTTATGGAAACGTTTCCGCAAATGTGATCTATTTAATAATAAAAAACCCTATGAATACTAGAATTATCTACAGATTCATGCATATTTTATTGCGAACTAGAAGTCTCAGTGTAATAAAACATAAATGAGGGACAAAGGATTCCGTAAAAATATAAAAATAAAACAATAACCTTTATTAACCAATATTTGGCCATAATAAATATGACACCATTTCAACAAATAAGTAATAGTGCGTATATAACAATGAAAGTTATTTTTTATAATAATAATTTATGGGTACTAAAGAAAAGAGCATTTACTGAGCACTTCATGAATTCTAGAAAATAACAGCTATTTCTATGTAGAACGTTATGTATAAGAGTAGATTTGAGTTATCTAATAATACTTCTAAGATATTTTTAAGCCTATAAGTAAAATACAGAGAACGACGAATTTAGTCGAAGTCGAGGAAGCCAAACGATTACTCATTCTTTGTTTTCTTTCTCCTGTTACAGTGAGTTGAGTGATGGCAGTAACCCAAAGGCACGTATGTTCCACTCCACCGGAAAAGTAAATTAGCTTCATTTTACACTTAATCGGTGTCCAATTGCCTACCACTACTTTTATGAGTGTGTTAATAAAAATATATAAATACTATTATAGAAGCTAACTTTATTTCATGTTTATATGATCGATGCTTATTTGATTTGATAATCCAAAAATCATCCTGTAATTCATCCTGAAAGATAAAATAATTTCTATAAAAATACTAAATATAGTAAATAAAATAAATCAATAGATGAAATAAAGGAAATAAAGTAGTTTAAGTGACCTTATTAGCGGATACTTGCCAAAAATGAAGATGTGTTGCATTATGAACCCTCATTCGTCCAAAGCCATAATCAGTAGACCTTCGCGCACTCCACGGCCCTGGATGCTCAACGAACACATCCGTATTTTCTCGACAACCCTATTGGAATCGCTCTTGTTGAGAATTTTCTATATTCTTCAATGTGCATTTTCTGAACTGACATAGCGATGTTAAACGTTACTTTCGAAATATCGCGTTTCCTTGTCCTATGTCGTGGCGATATGTAATTCACTTAAGCGTTTTACTTTTACTAAAAATACTTAATTGGACATTTATACTAACTGCGGATCCACTAACAACATGTACTGGAGCAGATGGATTGACATATGGGGATGTGGTCCCGTTAAATACCTAAACAGTAGATACTGAATTAAAGATACCATATTATTTAATATAACCTAAGCCTTATATTACCGTCCTATTATATACTGGCCACATTCTCTCGTAGGTGTGTTCGTGCGCCCATAATTCTAAATCTACTCCGTACTCATAAAACAATTTTTCAAGTCCGTAGGCGTGAACGATAGGCAATCCTGTTCGGATCTAAAGCACATAATTTACTTTGCCTATCAGTTATTTCGCAAAACTATTCAAATAATGGTTTCAAAAATGCATATTAATAGTATGCAATTAATTAGCTCACGATAGACTCGTATTTGGTGCAGTCGTCACCATCGTAATCTGAACAGTACATTGGACGATGACCTAGAGTGACCAACCAGGGAACTGATGCCCGATTCACATTGGCCTTCTAAAAAACGCGATATGCCAACTCTCAGTTCCACTATTCAAACTTTCCACTCTTTCATTTTATTTCTTAATACGATGCTGATTCACATTTTTTGAATAGTTAGGTTTAACTTTTTGCTGTTCGGTGCCATATAAGCTTTGTAAAAATAGATTTTTTAAAAATTGGTCATCTCATAATAATCGCTTAAGAATAAACATATTTTTCATACATATGTCCATTCACTAGTATATTTAACTGTAAATACTAAATAGTGAAGTACATAATCTTCTATATTATTTTTTCCCATTTTATTGTATTATATTAGAAAAAGACATGTATGCAATAATATGTTTACAGAAAATTTTTGGACTACTTGACGTGAAATATATCCATCCTAATATAAACATTACAAGAATGCGACCTTCCCACAAATATTCATGACAGAACAATAACCATTAATTGTAATTAAATAATATCAATAGTTTAGAGTTCCATTTTTACCTCACAGAAAATTTTCTTTCACCTGAAGATCGTTGATAAGCCAATTCCATTGATTCTGGATTTGTTGCCATCCGTAATTGGTGAAAAAATAGAACTCCGTAGAAAATACGACAAAGTGCACCTTATCCAGATCAAAACTGAAAGTGTGTACTATCCATATAAAACCACATTTAGATCTAGCAGTGTGGATAAAAAGAGCTGTTAACAAGATAATTGTCTATCTAAAAATCCATCCATCTCTAACCTATAGAACAGATTGTGTTCCGAATTTGGCATAGTGTATCTATTGACATAATGCGTGAAATTTGATTCTGCCTAAATGGGTATTACATAATAACGTACCATTAGTAATAACGATGAATTTATCAAACAACCTCGTGGTTTCCAACTGCAGTCATATACGGTACATAAGCTGCAACTGGCTCTATCTGTCGGTTAAACTCATCCCCAACACGTCCATTATCAGTATCCATATTATATGCGAAATCGCCTGAGCATTTTATCTGTGTATCTTTTTTAATAACTAACCATTTCCCCACTCTTTAAATAATATCTTATTACTTTATTTATTATATTAGTCCTTGGTCAGCTCACCAACATGTAAAACCATATCGATCTCTCCATCCTGTGCCAGCTTTTGTATTTTTCCCAGTGAGCGTGCGTTCTCATTGCCTAAGTCACCATATACGACCAGTTCATATCCACCTCCTTCCCTCGGTGATAGTGACGTGAAAGAGAACACTGAACTCCATCCATAGTTACTTCCTACACGATAACCTAAAATCAATATTGATTTAAGTATATTACTACTATCCCTAGATCATTTCCAATAATTCGCTTACGGTAAGTAGTTCCAGGAATAAGTTGGGTGAGAACTACACGATGGATATACCTCCAGATATCTGTGTTTTCAGGATCTATGAAGACAGCACAGCTTCCTTCGACAGACTATAATATAGATTAAGAAATAGCAATATGGGTAGTTTTTAGAACAATCATAGATTTGTACTTACCATATTCATTTTTTTTTCTCCATACTCTACGAATGAGTATAGTGTATCATCAAAAGTTAACCAGGTAACAATGATAACTGTGGGATTACCTAGAATTACAGCTTGACTAGGGGTCGAATGGACAAAACAAAATATTTTAGAGATATCTGCAGATAAGCATGGTTAAACTAACCTCCGTAAGATAGATGCACCTGTTCTGGCTGGGCGTAGTTTGGTCCCCTATTTGGATCACCATCTTTCATCCAATGGGGAGTTCTATTTGAAGCAAGTATTTGACGAGTATAGGTTAAAGGAAAAAAGAAGAGTAGAAGCAAGTAGGGCATCTTTAAATTTACTCATTGTATGTACAAAATGTTTAATAAATAGAAAATCAATAATATATGCATTGCTTGTACAAGATTCATAGTGGCAGACAGATTCAGACATCAGCTGAGTACCTCCTTATGTTCGCTTATCGATCTTGGCCATGCTAACTGATAACGGGAAGGTTAAAATAGACAAAACAAAAGCGTATTGGAATATACATTTTATAAGTGTGTTTATCCATAGATTAATTTGAAGATTAGTAGCAGGGAGTACTTAAATACCTAACCAATGCATTTGCGTACATAATCCAATGTTACAGGATAATAATGGTAAGTGCCCAACGCATGACAGAATATTTCGTTTGACGTTGATAAGGGTGTAAGATGTATCACTTCAACGTCATTGAAGATAAAATCATCTAGGATTAGGTGTGAGGCATTACGCTATTTCCTCCAATGTTAACGGACACAAGTACGAACACTCGCATTTGTCCTTTTAAGAAACCTACCATCTCATCAAGACGCTAATCGTCTAATCACCTCTCGTCATAATTCAGCGTCTTGTACCAACTTAAAACTTTTAAATAAAAGTTTTATGAAAGCTGCTTACCATCATATTCTCGCCTTTCGTAATTAAAATATCATTTAAGATCTTTAATAGTTGATGAAATATTAAATTGCATATACTATGACTGTATAATTCTTCATTGTATTTTTTATAATAATGTTTCCCACTAATCACAAGCTGAAAATCCGCATGGAATTTCGGAAGAAATAACTCCTTTTAAGAAAACACTAACTTACTCGCACGAGTTAAAAGTTAATAGTTCTACATTCATTGAACAATTAACAAATAGTGATCGAAATGAAAATTAATAAAATATAAACATATGATGTTCGGTTAAACAAGAGAGAAGTGGAGTGACAGATAGAAACAAGGAAATTAGAGTATGAAGCAATTTTGGTTCTATTAAAGTTATCATCTGTGTTTATGTGGTCATATTATTACCATATTGCCGATATAATGTATTATTATTGTTAAATAATATTGTTATCAGCATACACTATTATCGTATACAGTGTATCTACCTAGTTCCCACACGTCGGCAATATGGGTAATCAATCAAGATGTAGGTAGTCACCGACTTGTTTATGATGTTTTTAGGTGTGAACGCATTTTCTTACAGCGATAGTACAGCATACAGGACACTGAGGTCACATAGTCTATCTCTACCAGACATTGCACAGACACGTGCCCATTGCGTCAGAGTGGTCACTTTTCACCAACCGCTGAGAGATAGTCAGCTGGTAGAAATAGCACACCTAACGAGGAGGGGGCATGCTTTTGTTGTCACTATGGTAAAGGAAGTGTGCAGTTAGAGAGGACGTTATGGAATAGACGCAGAGCTGAGTTACTGAGAATGGAGTATGGCGAACCTAGAGACCCAGTGATGGAGAGGGTGGCTAGCAGTGCCAGCTACGGCGGCTGGTTGAGAGTGTAGTGGTCAGTGGTTAACGGTCAAAAGAAGGACAACTGCATATTTATAAACAGAACGGATTGCTTCATTTCTTTAATCAATGCTTATTTTAATCTTTACAAGACCCCGATATTGTTTTCGAGATAAATTTCTACTTCTATATCATATGTTCCTGTCACAAGATATCGTCATGTTCAGTCTACTCCTCCGATCCCGTTATATTAATCAGTTACTGTTCTATGGAATTTATTGTCATCCACCCATTTAAATCGAAACCGTTTCTTATCTCTTTTTTCAATTGTGTTATCTACGTGGTTCATCAGTAGGCAACGTCACGCCCTCTATACTTCGCGATAATGCGGTACTGATCGATACAAGCGTGTTCTTCGTGTAGCATTTGTCTTTTACCAGTTAATTTCTCCAGATAATTTTCTTTTGGTAAAATTTCGTGCCCTACTCTACCTAATCACTTTTTCCTCTCACCTTATTTATCCTAGACATTTATCTGACTGTTCCCTACATGTACAGTATCTTCCTTAGTTTACTGTTCGTTCTTTGATCAGTTCAGCTTGTTTTCGTGTCCACTATCACACGAATCATTCCATTAACTTTTTTCAAGTTTGGCAACATTTTACAGGGATAGTTGCTACCAAATTACTTTTCATTGCATTAATATAACAATTTTTGTTTTTGATATATATCTTATTATTCTTTAGTGTGATTATCACCTATTCTTTTAAGGTAGTTATTAGTTGTTCGTCATTAATGCTAAAAGCGGAATATCTCATATCTTACAGTTATTCTAGGCTTATATATGACCAGTGTAGTTATTTTCTTCTTAATGAATTCACTGTATATTTCACTGGTGGACGTTCGCTTAATTTTCTGCGATGGTTTATTTATGCGTTTATACAGGGATTACTTGCCATGTTTTGCCTTCTTACGAAGAGAGAAAGAAAACTAGTATATAGAGATTTAATAGATTGGATCAACTCTCAGATCCACCTCATTACGAAATCATCCCCGTTTCTTCCGCTGAATTTTTCTGCTGTCGAGTACCACCCAGTCCATGCACTTTCGAATACGTTACCCTATATACCACTCCTTTTGACTTTGACACTCTGCAGTTAACACATTCTCTACCCGGTGTCTGTTCATGCCAACCGTGGGGGTCATCCGCATTTGCATATGATACTACTCTCATTTGTCTTGCTTAAGTGTAGCCACTACTCAGTTAGTAAATATTACGAGTAAATTACATTTTGTGAATCTCATCATATTTAAACCTTTTTGACCACATCTTCCTTTTTTACAAATCCTAGTTAGGCTGCTTTGGTATGCATTATAATGAAATCAATCCTTTATCTCTCCCCCTTTTATTGCTTTCCTCGCACATATCTAAATCTGTACTTATCATTTCTCTCTGTGCATATCCCTTTCAATATTCGACCATCTTCCACTTCGCTGATCCAGACATAAAATGTGATATTTCTTGCGGATCCCTAATATCTAACCCTAATAATGCTTGATGAAACACTCTCATTCGTCCTGATTGTAGATCATGACACTTTCTTCGATATATAGCATTTTTTTCTGTTGTCCAGCTAGGATATCTATGACTTATATTTACTATTTGCTTAAGTATAACATTTCGTTCATTTTTTATATTTCAAAATGTGGTTTAATAGATATTCCTTTGGATTTCATTGCTATATCTTATAGTATGTTTGCTTTGGATACTGCTCGACCTTTGAGTCATCCTGGGGGCGGAACCATGGGAGTAGTTGAGCTTAATCAGTTAGCGTCCTTCCTCCGTTCGTTCATTTGTTAATCTGCTCAAACAGTGAATAACAGATAATTTTTATATTCTGCCTAGATATATGGGAGTAATACCGTTTTCAATCTCCGCTGTTTTCGTCTGCCCTCATTCCCTTTCTATCGGAAAGGTCTTCTTTCTACATAACATGTCCGATTTCATCCGGTTTGAGAACTTTCGCTGACAAAATTCGGGTCAATTGGTCACTTCGCATTTGATAGTTTTTACTAGTTTTAAAGATATTCGTAACCGCACTAATTTAGAAACTGTGTACTTCTTCTCATTAGTTTTATGTTGTTTGTCTGCCGTTCTTCATATTCGAGTACACATTATTGCTTTTTTCCATTTTGCTAGACAATACGTTCTATAAGGGGAGTCCTCAACTCGGAAGTCCAAACAGTTATTTTCAGCAGACTGAACTCGTTTAAGTAGGGCCGAATCAAGTAGAAAACAAGGCGTATGGACAGAGCTTTCCGACCACTTATGATCATAACATCATGTTATGCACAAACAACTTACATCTATCAATGAACGCTGGTATTTGCTCGTATGATTTTGGCGGATTTATAGCTAAGAAAAGTTAGAATGCTAGAGCTTCTATCCATTTAGTTTTCCTTCATATCGTTAGATTATCACTCATAGTCCAATCCTCATACCCGTTTGTTTACCGTTTACATTCAAGCCTCATTTTCACATTTAGTTTTTTGGAAGCTATGCAGCTACGCAAGAGTTACATAGTTTGTGGTATATGCGGTCCCTGCCTAGTTCATATATCGCAATTCGTATTTGTCTTTTCTTCCTGCGTCACGAGAACCATTGGTCTGTTCTCGCTTTGACGAATATTTAACAGTCCCATTGAAATCACGATACGAGACAGTTAATTCTACAGAAAACATTTTTAGCATAACTAGTACTCATTACTTATTGCATACTAGTAAAATATTCATCTAAATTACGAATATATTTATAAAATGGTTGGATTATCATTCTTTCGGATATATATTTTAACTTATTATGTGCTAGCTCTATTCCAATTTATTTTCCATCCACTTATTTCGCAGCTCTTTCTAATGAGCTCCGACCAGAAATTCTACTCTCGTATAGCCATGATTCGTATTTCTCGCATCACATTGAACTGTTGAACTCAATCACCTGTGTATATTCTGTCTTCTCCTATAATCTCTATCTCTTTTCCGGATCCTATGATCTTTTGATGGGCGGAGCTTTAGTGCTAACGCCCCTACACTGTCCTTACTGTGAATAACTTATCTATTAGTCCAGATATATTCAAAGTACTCATATGACCTGATGGTTCTTCGGACTTTATTCTTACTCTTTTTTTCGGATGTTATTTCTTAATTTTTAACTTTTCCTGAGCCTATTCATTTTGTTACTGCCTAAAAAGCAATATGTCACGGATACTACATTTTCTATTACAACTCCTTGATTGAGTTGAGTTCTCCATATGCAAATATTCTCCCCTGGGAGAATGCTTTAATGGACGGCTTTCTATCCCTATCTCTCTCCCTCCGCAAAAGACTCGATGTTTCGTCCACAATTGTGGACGAAACACGTCCGCGGCTTGCTAGCCGCCCATCGTAGTGAAACATGATGCTGCAGTGTAACACTGTAGGCGTAGGAGTACCAATTTCCGCGAAATCTTTCTTTGACATCAGTCTAGATCGAGCTCTTGGTTATTGTATTGCTATTGTTATTTTCGGCATGACCTCGTGTCTTCTCATATTTTGATGTCAGTTATCAGTATTCGTAAAAAAAGGATCGTAAAAACAAACACTTCACAAGGAGCTAAGCTAGACAGGATTATTTGTATGGTTTTATTTATGTTACATAAAAGATATTACTATTTATCATAAGATATAATAAGTAACCCATTGCCCATCAATCAATATATGTTTTTCACATGTATTATCCGCCCATCTTCAATATCGTGTTTCATTGGCGCTGATAAGCTTGTTCTATTCAGGTTTCACACCACATTCCGTGTTGTACAAATGTCTTTGACTCGTGCGCTCTCGTTCTTATCCTCCTACATTCATGCAACGCAATCTAACATACACCCTCACTCTCGAGTGTCTCTCGCATCTGTTTTCTAGTCGGCTGTCAATATTCGTATAGCCAGACAGGGTGGTCAGTGGCCTGGCCGGATCGATGCTTGGCTCGTCGCCAAGCCACGCCCATCAGTCCCGGACTTCAATTAGCCTGAGGCCATCGTGGCCATTGCGTCACAAAAACACAAATACCACACACTATACGAATTTTGGACTTAGCGTTTCAGACATGCTGCCACCCGCTTAATGTAAGTCTTTGTTGATATTCTATATACTAGTTACATCACTAGGTCCAGCTTCAAGTCGGTCATGTGATGACGATGTTTGGCGTATAGGTAGCGTACAACCGGTTGCCGTAGGCGCAGCGATTATTCTAGTCCGCGATTCCACCCGGGTGTACTCCATTTAGCAGCTCTTTACTACTAACTCTATCTCATCTAACTACTTGATTTTTATTTATTCTCTTCCACAAACTCACAAATTTTATTATTTTTCTCTAATGATTCTCATCTATTGAATATCGCTGAAAATTAATCGGCTCTTATTAGTCGGAAGCTTGCACAGAGTGCAAACTGAGGTCTAACTGAAGTTTACGCAGGAGCTTTCAAACATGAATAAGCTAGCAGACAATTAAACAAATTTGAGAGCAGGTAGACTATGCGTAGGAACGTCTTCTGGATTTTCTTTACACTTCCCCATTATTTTATTTTTCTATACATATATATATTCTGTATTTCACTCTTATGATGTTGTTATTTTCCTATTTCTTTGCTCTTTTATTCACCTTTGCATTCACCCCATCATATAATTTACCCTATCACAGCACATCCCGTTGCCCCTTCCGATGGAACTGGTCTTTCCTCTATTTTCGCAGTGGACGCACAGACGCCTTGCTTTCTGTTGTTGTTGTGTCTATTTGCTGCTTGTTTTGCTCGTACTAGTCCGGCGCTCGCTGGCTTCCTACTATACTATTTCGTCTGAGTCACGATCAATTCAGCTTTAGCGTGTTTAATCTAGATAGATTTTATGTCTATGTATGAGATAAATAGGTGTTATATAGGTATAGATATAAGCCTATATATATATATATACATATAAATTTATTCATTCATTTGTTTCTTTATATTTATATATAATAGCTACGTATAGGCATTAAATGAAACTTATAATATATATACATATACCTATATATATATATATATATATATATATATAAGAGAGACGTTATGTAGGTTGATATAATACGTGTATTGATGCATAACTAAGTATTGCTTAAATACGTCATGTCTATATCTGTCGATTTAATCTATAAATACATACGTCCATTCCAGGAATGATGTAATGTCCTCCCTCGCTGGGTCCCGCTGCGCGGCTACTACACCATTCGAGCTCGATCAATATCTTATCGTCTGTGAAACAGATCCTGACTCCTGATCAAAGGTTGGCTTGTGTTTTGTTAATAGAGTATTGTTTAAAAGATTAATTATAAGAATATTCCTCATCTTTGTCATCAGTATCCGTATTAAATGTATAAGTTGGCCGAATTCTGGGCGTTTTTTTTGGGCATGTCTTGTTTACTATTCCGGGCGCGTGCGATTCAACATGTGAGCGGCAGTTTAGAGTGACGGGATTGACCGAAATTGAGCCCGCACTGGCCTTGTTTAGACATAGCATCGCATGGCCCTACTATTTTTGTTTCTTGCTTATTACGTTACTATATTCTAAGCACTCAGTTAAGGCATTTAATACTATGACTTTCTAGCTAAAGCAAGTTTTTCAGCCCACCTCCGCCGGCTAACCTGCTACTAGCCACTGGTCTTTCCGGTCAGATCGAAGATTTATTCGCTACTTCGTATCGACCCCTTACGCCGTCTTTCGGTGCGCACCCCTTGTCGGTCCCCCACCTCCATCCTCGCTACCGTGCTTTCGTGCGCAGACCTCGGCAGTGGCTGCAATACACTACCGTGCTTTCTTTCCGTTCAGAACGGAACTTCCTTTCACTCTTTATTTATGCTCCACCCCCTTAGATTGTGGCCCCGCCCCTTGGTAGTCCCTACTGGGTATCATCAGAAACTTCTACCAATACGGTTCCACGATTATTTAATAATCACTAATCACCAATGTCTTTCATGTGTTCGGCTGAGTGCTTCTAGTTTGATGGATGTAGTTTGATGGATGTACCCCGATGACGTATTGTATAGGGTGTTAACATGCTAGATTTCGCCTCGTTAAATGACTGAATTATAAGAGGCGTTACCAGCATTTTACTCACTCTAGAAATGATTTTCATGGGAAAAAGATTACTTGTCCTTCCGTTCCCCGGCGCAAACGGGTACCGCAGTAGATAGGGACCTCGATCGAATTGGTCATCGTTTGCCGCCTCTTCCGAACATGGCAATTGCCACGCACCTTCTTCAACTGAACGTGGTTTACTGGAACATTCTATAAGGGAATGTTGAAATCTTTACGTTACAGTTGCAGATTGGGCGTGTCTTCTTTCTAACTCTTCATGTGTCGGCAAACTTTGCCCTTAGTGTCGGCTGTCTCTGTCAGGTGGAGCGAACGGCCTTGTATTCAGAATCTCCAATCGCACTTAAAAAGATAGTTTCCATTCTCGTCTAGCTGGCCTGTCCATCACTGACCGTCTTTCATATAGGTATTCGATTAGGTCATTTGGCAGCCACTAGTGCTCGGCTATGGGTAAGGTATCAGGCCTACGCTTAAGCCAAAACCCTGCGCTTGACTACATTCAGCACTTCACTGCCATGTGTATGTATCCGCAATATGTCCAAATTCATAATTATCTTCATTTTAAGTAAATAAACAAAACCGACAGTTTCTTAGAACAAAGGAAAATTCTAATAAAGATACGGATATACAAAATATAACCTTAAAATGAAAATAAGTGACTTGATATATAATTTTGAGTAGTAGATTATTATTGGGAACAGTTTCCTATTCTCCCCAATACAAGTCGATTCGTCGCATAGATCATCGATGACGAATTCACCACTTTTAATGAAAAGAACGAGTTATGGAAGTGAGTTGAGAGTTGTTAATGTATATGCTAAGAAGTGAAAGCAGTGTAGTTAGCGGCTATATATTGAGGAAGTATTGTGGTTGGGGAACACGACGACGCTGTGATACTGTAAAATGAATGTGGCATAAAGTCTTGGTAAATTCACAATATCATTCCATCTACATTTCGTTGCTTCAAAGGAGGTTTCTGTAATTTCAACTGAGATACAGAACGTGGAGCATTTACTGTGATATCATCTAAAAGGCACGGACCGCCTAAGCTACATGATCTGATTGCCTGTTGGAAATATAATTAAAAGATACCAATTTATTAACTATTATAGTACTTTGTAATTAGTAATTTTACAAGTACTCATTCTAATTTATTCTATTCACATGTTGATTACAAGTATTTGCCATAATTTCCCGTTATTAATATTTTTGTTGTCACGTGAGAATTCATTAATTTTCCCAAGATGTGTTGTCGGTGAAAAAGAAAGAGTTTATAACATGTATCGTACACGCTTAAAACAAATGTTAGTAAAACAAGACGATAAGGAAAAAAATCGACAAAGAGCAGAAAAACTAAGGCACTGGAGATTGATGTATTTTCACTGAGTTACAGTTACTCTGCAGCTCCCATTCTAACAGATGACACTGGGGGATGCTCAAAGGATTCATGAAAAAAAATGGTATATTTTAATAAACTTGTACGATGAACTGTAAAGAGTTAAATAGTTCTAAAAAATTAAAATGAATTACACAATTTAAACTTATCCCTATATTTCCTCTTCAACTGTAAAGAAACATTTATAAAACTAATAACAATGCTTAGTACCTTATAATTGTAAAGTATACATTCTAGCTAGCTAAACTGAAGTATTTTAACTTACAGCATGTTCATCTGTATAATCCATGGTACCGCACATGACAAAATGGAACCACCCTGAAGTACTTAAAATATTTAACATATAATATTTGAACACTTCTTCATTGACTACAAGATGAGAATAAAGATCCTAAGAGTATTAATGTGAATTTTTATTGTGATAGCGTTTTGAACTTTGCAGGATTAGTGTGGCTTTATTGCATTTAAGGTCGGTAATGTGATAAATAAATTGGAAACTGTATTCAGTAGAAAGTCATTTGGCAAATAAATAAAGTAATTTTATGTAAAGAATCTAAAGTTTAAAAAATTACAGTGTTACCTCACCTACTATAATTATATATCCAATAAATTTTATAGCAAAAATAAAGGACATCGTCACTGCAACCGACCAAGTAGAATAATACTTGGAAACTAGAGCTTTATTCTAGTAAGCAAAAAATGTGAAGCCTATATTTGTACTAGATATAATAACCAATATTTCTTCTTTTTATCCAGGTATTTGTTTAACTATAAGTTTGAAAAATAAAATCTTTACATACCAGTTTACTAGTACACGTAGTATTTCAGTAAAGTTATCGTTTCTCGAAATAAGGAAAAGTGACAACTAGCTTAAAACTTCGCTGAACCTGTTTATTAATTTTACATAATGATGAGATTAGTTTTCACGATGTCAAAATAAGTCGGTATTAACAACTTTCAAATGTTGCAACGATAACTAAAACTCACTTGAATCAGGTTAGCAGAATACTTGCTATGAAGGAAACGGAATTTATTAATTAGTTTTTTTAACAGTTGATCAGAATATTTCAGCTGATGATGCTGCTTTTTAAAACATTTTAACATGAACAGATTCAGTATTCAGCACATTTCATGGAAATTTAGGAGGTGAAGTTCATCGACTTAGCTTTTCGATGAAAATTTAAGCCCGTGTTTCGTTTTCAACATAAATTTGTTTTTATTGCTGTGCATATGATCTAAGTCGAATATCTTGCATGACAGTAATTACAGCAATAAGGCGGTGTCATTGAGCCTCTAAATTTCCTTCTTTAAATTCAACAGAAACTAGTTAAAACTAATAAAGTGCTTAGATTAATCTATTCTTTATTATTTTACTTCAAGTCATAAATAAATAAAAAGTGAGATTCATGTGCAGTACGAACTTCTTTCATGTTAATTGAGATAGAAAAAACTTTATCTTATAAACCGCAATCGTAAATTCATTGATACATCACCGCAGCTCCTTATATTAATGTAATGCATACAGATATATTTTCATAAATTACATGACAAGTAAACGAAGCGTATTTTTTGAAGAAACGTCAAAATGACAGTGATATATAAGTGTATGCCAATGTTCGAATTACACTAATTATATAGTAAAGCATTCTATCTTAGGAATAATAAAAGAAACCCTATACTAGTAACAACTGAAAAGAGGTCATTATATGTAGAGTTACAATAATCTCCTGAGTAGCAGATGCATATTTGACGATCAGTTGTCTTCCGACATCCTTCCTCTTCTAAATGAGCCCGTCCAAATGTTCTAAACTACCACGTTTATGCTTTACAATTATTATACCGTACCATTCATCAAAGAAGCCACTGCTTCTCAACTATTTATTCCACTAAAAGTTGCAAATTCTAGCCTCTCCTATATTATTAGACAACATTAATGTATAGATATTTTTATTTTTTCATATGTTACTAGAAACATTTCTAAATAAAGATGATGCTGTTAGCATTATGCTACACTTATTTTATAGGAGTTTTGTTGTTGCGCAGAAAAATAGTAAACTGTATTTAACTCCGAATCTAAAACATAAACTTATATATCTAAATTATGTTGATGAAAAGGTATAGCCTGATTATTCTACTCACCGAGTATCATATGGTAAACACGTGAGAGCCACCTCTCGATTGTCTTCCATGTTGAATGAGGTAATACGAGTGCAGGCCACTCCTGAACACTCTTCACAACTCGCGTCTTCTAGACAGTCAGAACCCTCCAGGCACATGAGGCAAACTAAAGAACCAGTTTCAGTAACTTCAGTTTTTGTTGTGATGAGCTACATAGAATAATAAATTGGTGTTGTAGCAATAGAGGTGATGATAAATATCTTATGATTTTCTGTTCCCCCTATGACCAACGTACCATTCAATGATCTCATCAACTGAAAGAAATTACCCCTAGGGACACTGCCGTTAATTATTGGCACACCTCATGTCAAGACTTGCCCACTTTATTGTTTAGCAGCAGCCAGCGGCTATGACAATCGTACATAGACTTACCGCTCATGCACATGCTCACCACAATCGCAAGTGATTTAACAGAATACTAAACGTCATAATACGTAATATTTAATGAGTATAATAATATAAAAATGGAAGATAATTGTCTGAACCGAAATAACAAATGCAAATTAAACCACTATTATTTTGCGTAGATTGTATCTCAATAAAAAGATTAAATTGTAACACCGCGTCCTTACTGTCAATTTTTTCTAACAAAAGCCTTATAGTCAAGAATTATGAACATGAGTGGCAGGAAACTGATCATTCGGTGACGAGTTATCAAATTAACGACGTAATGTGAAATAGTAATAATAATTTATTGCAGAAGAACCTCCACAATTCTTATGACACTTTAGAAAATTCATTACGATTTTTTTAAGCCTTATGTATAGTATTTCCACTATACTAATTCGCATTATACCTCCATGTGATTCGATCTTCCTTTGGAGGTGGCAAATTCTCCTGCCAACCTTGTATTAACTACCTAGCCACCAATTAGAATACCTCTCGTTAATTGCTGTCCAGCCTTTCTGGACGACCTACGAAAGTCAGAATTGTTAGGAAAACGTTTTCATTTCCAAATACCTCAGTATAATTCATTAACTGACTAAAAACAATTCTTGAATTATAAATTAATAAATGAAATAAGTACATCGCATTTATCTATATATAGAGACATTACTCAGAAATTTTTATTTTTTAGACTTCTCGTGAGATAAATTTTTTGACAGTGTTTTTGAAACCAGAATTAGTAACCACATAGTACTGCAAATTATTTCGACAAATTAGCTAAAGCCCACCTCACTTTGGTACAAATGACATAATCGCATGCCATATTGACTTGTGACAGCAAGACAGGTGCTTTCCTGATAAAGACAGCCAGAAGCAGGTGAAATGGATGGTAAATGATTTTAAAAGTATAGCAGTGATGATAGTGAGAGTACTTATACTTCTAATTGACAAAATGAGGATCAGTAACTCTATATCTGTCATAATAGTTGTTAAAGGTTTTAACTAGTACACATCTATATAAATTATCTTTCAAAGTGTAGAAGTTTTTGATATATTTAACTGTCAATGTGTATTAATTCAGATACCATATCAAAAACAGTCTTTTACTTCTTTAATACCGGCGTCAACTAAGTATCTGTTTTCAGCGTAATTGGCTGATTCGAAACGCCACAAAGCGCCCATAATCCAATTTCTTTGTTAATATGAGAAGAGGACGGCAACGCTGCCAAATGCAGTCCTCTCATATCATAATTACGAAAGCAAGTTAGCATTGAAAAACGATTTCCTGTACTAACCTAATCCATAAAAGGTGGAAGGTATAAGAAGGAATGAAGAAGGCAACATGCAATAAAGAAACAATAACCTTAGATTATTTTTTTAAGAGATTTATCTGTATATTAGATTTACAGGTTGATTTTATGGATGATCAAATGCTATTTATATTGGCTCCAAGTCAAAATTCTGACTTTTCAACTGGAATCGGTTCGAGATAATTTTGTGTTCCTTGTCTTATTATTTTGCTGAACGGGTAAGGGGCAATCTGCTGAAAAGCCAGGGGCTCGTTTTTGAGTCTATTATCTGGGATACGGCGGTATTAGATGGCAAATGAATTATTCCAACTCGCCACATCCAGTCATTCATTACGAAGGAGACGAACTAAGCAGAGATAAATGGAGCACGAATATATGGCTTAACAAGGGAAGATGATGTCCAGTTGCTATTATGGATAAGTGGAAAGAAACCGAAAATCTTAATTAATGTCTTTATTAACTGTTGAATAATGCTCGCAACGTTGTAAATACCGAAAAAGAAAAATATTACAATATGATGGGATCTATCATAAATAGACTTGATTATAATGAACCATTATTTCAGAGATTCAGATTCCCAATGCATTGGCTTTGTACTAAGGTATCTTTTTGGCTTTATAGTACATCTATAACACTTCCTTCTCGACTCTTTCAAGTGACTGCTCGATTTCCACTTTTGCCATGAACTAAATAATTCACTCATCTTGCAGTGCGCCTTAGCCGACTCAGTCTATAGGTTTCCTGCAAATTAATTTGCATTAGGAATGATCATTTAGCGAAAGAATCGCGTTACACTAAGCCATCCTGGCATGATCGCCAAAATTATATTGAGATAGATATCGTAGTTTAGCATATACCAATACACGAATAAACAGATTCGCAGGTATTAATCTGGGAAACGCGAAAGGCGACAGACGATTTAACATTCTGTGAGTGCTATGTGATTGTTGTTAGCAGACCTAAGCTTCAATATAGTGACAAACGGGATACTAAGTGCCAATGACAGAGAACTTGGAAAATAACTGCCCAGAATTACAAGAAGGGAAAGACACCTTGAACGTAGCTAGCAACGGAATGCACTCACATACTCTTTAAATACTAATTATCAGAAGAAGTATGCAACAAACTTGGAATATTACTTTTTTAAATCAAAAGTAGTTCTAATGATCCAATGTTTAATTCCTAATATTTAATATAACTATTAGGATTAGCATCCCAGGACTCCCAATTCCTCGAATCCTAAGAAATACCCGGCTTTTCCAAAATCTCGAAAACCAAGAAAACAGAAAACTCGACTTTTAAAATATGGAAACCTGAAAACTCTACATTCAATCCCCCGAGTGTCAGCTCTAATAGGTACAACGCCAACTTTCACAAGGGATATCAATCGTAACCAATAAAAACAAACGAAACAAAAACTGAGATTGTAAATTACAAAGGATTAAGATTTGCAATTAATACCTTTTCCAAGGTAATAATTTTTAAAATTTCACTCACTATAAATACAAAATGACTAGGAACTTACTTGTAGAAGAGACGACTGAGAGTAATAGGATCAGATGTATTAGGAGCCCCATGCGGAGTCATACTTCATAAACAACCAGTAAATAATACAAACATACAAGACTCTTCTCCCACTGTCAGTGTAGGGAGGGCCTGGCACCTGCTATGCTTTATCAAATGGGCGGAGCGTCCTAAACTCGCAGCATCCCTGGTGAGTACTCTAGATGACTGTAGCATAAGAACTCGGGAAAAAGTGAAATTAAAGTATCTCCAAATCCTTACTATCCTACCCTTGATCAAAGTAAATGTTAATATAGTCCACCTTCACAAATGATAATTGCTGTAAGACTGATACCATATTTCATGTCAGTTCGTAATATTTGTGAGTTAAAGTTGATAGTATTAAAAACAATATAGTCATAAACGGCTAAATATGTCACTTTGAAGAATGTAAACTCCAATATAAATTAAAGTGAATAAAACAAGTTCAATTACAATACGCTTAAAAACAGATTAAAAGGCTAAGAAATTGAACTCATCGACAGGATAAATGAATTGGAACTAAGTAAATTTTTGAGGCTTAATCAATATCAAAATGATAAAATAGATTAGACCAATTTGTAAAACATCCTTCAACGTATGAGAACTTATCTTAAACAATTAGTTTAGATAGATAAAGCGAGCACAACTCATACTGGAATTAGAACTCAGCAAGCTTCGAAAATATAGAAATAAGAAAAACTGAAGTAGAATATATCGTTTTACACTACCTAGACAGTCTATCATATACGCTTGGTCTCACATCATCTTCAAATTCAATATCATCGAGCTCATCATAATAATCCTCGTCCATTTCAACATCTACGATTCCCTCCTCATCATTATCTAGATATCCCACAGACGATGAAGCCATCTAAATAACCATACAATAAGGTTGTTACAATGGTTAATAGCGCCGTATTAGAGCGCTGCAAAAATTTCACGCACCTGAAGTCCACGTCTCGATTGTACGTTAGTTCGTTGACGAATGGATGGGTTTATGGTCTGTAGTCTCCCAGTAATACGAGCTTTCTGTGAAACTCGTCCCATTCGAGATGAAATCCCTTCTCCCAAATTTACAGTTATCCTTGGTAACCCTGACCCCGATAATCGTGAAGCAACAGTCTTTGCGGATATTGCCTACATATTTAAAACCCATTAATATAACCCAATTCATAGAAGCTAATGAATGGAATATATACCCTAGTTCCACCAACGTTTCTAACGGCTATTCCACCATCACCAGGCACTCTAATTCGAATGTTTGTGTGCTCATTATCCATAATAGTAGAAGCCATTGCTCGAGAAAACAAATCAGATGAGCGCACAGCACTACAATATGGTAATATAAATCTATAATAACTGAATTATATGAAAAAACTAGCTAGACACCTTCGTTTCTGAACCCTTCCTCTATCTGAATGGAGGCCACGAACACCTAACCGGTCGATAAGTGGATCAGTGGTTGAAGATACTTCAGCTAATGAGGATAACGAGATCAATGAAAATATCTAACACTATGACATTAAAATATCGAAAATTTCACTTAATAATAAAGAACAGATGATAAGCAATTAAATTCTCATAAATTAAAATATTAACCCCGTTCCATGCGCATTCTTCTCACTGCAACGCTATTCTTGTCAACAGGACTCACAGATCGTCCACCCTGCCGCACCCCAGTTGTGCCACGGACTGATAATCCTAAAATTATAAGTAATTATAATCCTTATATATATTTAAATAAACTTCTGGGGGAAAACAAACGAAGCAAGAATAATGTACCAATATTGAGTCACACAACACGTATGCATGAAATAAAAGTAATGATAAGATACTATCCTATGTTAAAGCATTTCTTCACTCACATAACTGAAATCAGATATTTTACTACTATAAGATCACCAGCATATTGGTCGCTGATATATTCCCGATTAAAAAATCATACATACCGTTTTTGCGCATAAGATTAGCTGTTTTCATTATTTTCCTAGTCCTGTCAGTATTTCCTTCGGGCATTTTAATATGATATATCTCATGACGATCTGGAGGTAGACGGCCCTTACGATGTTGGCTAATTGGTACAGATGTGGCCTCATCTGATTAAAGTATTCTAATATTACGACATTATAATGCACCAATTAACTGTATATTTTAGCATGATATTATAAACATTTTCGTAAAAACTGTTCTGCAAACGTAATAAAAACCTGGAAGACTATTAGTTTTTAAAATGAACTTAAAATGCCATTAAAAACTTTATATTAAATTAAAATTTCACGAGATGTTCTGATATAGAATACTAAAATTTTGGAATACTTCACAAATTATGTGAGAAACCAACTTACACATATTCACAAAAGCCAAAAAACTACAAAATTATTTTGAAAAAAACTTTAACGCACTGTAAATAATACCAAGACTAATCAAAGAAATACAAAAACATTATATAAAAATACTAGGAAAATACTCGTTTAAATGTAGATGTATCAAAAACAGAACTTAAACCATTAAAAAGAATATCAATATACCTAAATCAGGTCCAGTGATTTTCACACGCACTTTTGGTTCATTAGAGATGAGAGAACTGCCACTATCTTTGATCCGTCTCAGAATCGCAAGCTACAAAAAGCAATATTTTATTACGTACAATTGAAATGAAATAATCCATATTTGGACCAATTTCCTTTAAAAAATTTCAAAAAGTACTTGGTCACCAATGGCTACTACACCAAGCTCAGCTAAAGTTGCCTTATCGAGATCGGGTAACATATCCCTGGTAATCCTTAAAAGATTTGATTTAATAATCATCATTATTCAAAAAAAACCAGTAGTATACCTGTTATCTTGAAAAGTTTTAGCATATCGAGTAGAAACACCAGCAGGTATTCCCGAAAGAACAAAAAACTGCTGCCAGTCATACATCTTAATACAATGTATAACAATTAAATTCTGTTATAAGACCATTTTTATTAAGAAGTAATTACCACTGCAATACACTGAAAAGTAGAAATAAAGGAATTTACTGGAAAATTACTGGAAAAAACCCAAATATGTATCAATAATACACATTAAACAATTAAATATTTTATATAATACACTATTAGACAATAATGCACTGTACTAAAAATATTTAGTTTAAAAATTAGTGAAAAAAAATAATGTTATGAATATCTCAACACTAAGATTACATATTTAGTAACAATAGAGTAGCAAATTAATACTAAAATCAATAATAAAATTAAAGGAAAAATCAATACAATTATAGATTGAAGTACAAATAAAAAACAAATGATAGTAAAGTATTTAATGTACCTACTCACTTAATTTCCTCTTAGTTCGAGAATGTCCAGCTTTAATTTGTGTACCGTCGAATAGTTTTAACCGTGGTAATAACGCTTCGCTCATGGAATACCCAGTTAACAACCATATATTAACTTTTAACTGTGAGATCCTCGATTGAGTATTAACATCCAAAATAGAACAGCTTGAAATAATACTATTCATATAAAATTTAAGTCAATATGCACGTTCATTTTATAAGTTTTGACAGTAAAATTATATGGTGATAATAATTAATAACTTCTCTATAGCTCTGTAAATAATACACTATATTTCAACACTCTGTAAGTTTAAACTTATACTATACAGTTCATACTTTTCACGAAAGATAATGAAATATGCATTAAACATGTATTTTAAAGAAAATAGACTGATCTGAAATTTTTTAATTTAAAAAAAAAGCTTATGAGATAATAACTTAAATAAAATAGATAGAAGATAAATAGATTAAACCAAACCTTGCAAGTAATTGTTTAGATCCAGCATTTAAACATTGATTTGTATGCAAATTCTCATTATTGTCGATATGTGGCCTATAGAAAATTGAAAAAGGCTCCACTTCCCCGTAACGTTTAAGGCACAAACCTCTAATTCAACAAAATCAAAAGAAATTAAAAACTAACGCAGTGCAATAACAATGATGTACTTCAATGTTCTTTTCCATATCTAACGATGCATCCGCTATTAATTGCCTCCATATTTCATTTTCATTTGTAGATGAGTTAAAAGCTGATATTATAGAACTGAAAGTTTTTTTTAAAGAATAAAAATTAGAAGAATTGAGCAAATACACCAACTTTATAGCTATATGAATAAGTGGTTTAGTTAGCCTATGGATACGGATTTGTTCAGTAGTTAAGTGAGGCGTACTGAATAGAACCTAAAAAATAATTACATTCATGTCTTTGATAAAAGAATAAACTTAAAAAAATATATACAGCACCTTACCAATCTCAAAAAAATCACTACTTGTAATATCACAGTCAACAATATCAATAATAAATTCATGTTCATTATGACTTTGTATTGGTCGAAGTGAAGTGATGCTAAAATTATAGAACTATTTTAAAAAATATTATGTAGATAAATCGTAAATAATACATAAGATCTAATTGGTAATACCTAAATTTTTTTATCTTCAAATGATTACTATCACCATAGTTCCTATAAACTATAAAAATCGCTAACTACCTTTCTTGGTCATGTCGATGTCGAAGAAACCAATTCTTAACTATTCTACTTAAAGTTTTTCCTGTCAATTTAGAACGCACTGCGCTGTTCTTCCTATTTATACCAATAAAAAGAGAGCATAGAGAATCCCATGGAAGTATCTAAAATTTATGATTAAAAGTAAGAATCCTATGCATAAGAAAAATAACCTTTAGAATATATTCTAAATGCACTCATACTATTTCTAATATGCATGCGCTTTATTTCTTTAATCTTAGCGTTTCCATCTTTAATTATTATCATATTGTGCGCAACAATCACTGTTTTATTATTTATATCAACACTAGATTTGGAAAATTTTTAATATTTAGGAAAATACCAAAAATTATCAAGCTAATAACTACAAACAGTTAAATATAATATAAGCTAGAAGATCAAAACTATAACGTTAGATATTGGAAAGTAAATATGCGATTTTGAACTTGACAGTTAATAAAGAATTCTTGAAAATATAAAGATAGACTTACGTCATCCGTAATGATGCTTCTATCAAAGTATCCACATAACTGTAAGTGAAAAGGGGAAAGAAATCGCAACAGAGAACGAAGCTGCGACTCGTCCAACTAAATTAAACTTTATGAATAAATTAAAAGTAATGAGCCAAAGAATGACCCTCTCCCCAAATATTTTTGAAATGTTCCAACATTGCACAACATGGAAAACCGATTTTAGTAAGTATATGTTGAACTTCCATAAAATATCCTTAGAACGCACATGAGTGCAAGCAACGAATATTATCTTACCTACCGTGCACTTGTCCATGTCAATAACAACAGTCTTTCCGCATTGTTTTTCATAAATCATCTCTATTATTTCTCTTACATTATCATCTAAATCTCGACACTTTATATGAAGAATATGTGGAGCCATTGAAATAAGCAAACAGGAAGAAAACTGCCGAAAACCATCAACCTGCAATAAATCATAAAATCTCGTTAACCCTTAGGCTACAAAGTTCAAAGAAATTAGTATTTACTGTGAAATGCCATTCTCCACCATTAATTAGTTCTTCACGACGGCGTCTTTCCTTTTGTGTCAATTCCATTCGAATAACCAATACTTGCCGATTAATAATTACCGACATACATTTCCAAACAAGTATGTACTTGGGCAAATTATGCTTATTTTGTCGTACAAAGTGCCAAAAAAAAGTAAAACGCAGGTATTTGTAACTTCAAAATCAGTAGTAAATTGGTATATATATAATTATATATATATATTCACTTATTTTCATTCTGATTTATTTGTTTAAAACAAATTATTTGTGCCAAAGCTGTATGTAAATACTAGATTTATTATTCTTACCTATGGCACATACAAGTTTGGGAAAACGATTGTATATCCTTTTCATTTAAATATGTTAGAATACGCAACAATAGCTCATTCGGTAAATCACATAGCATCCCTTCAATATGGGTTGATCTCCTTTCAACATTCAACCAAAAATGCAATAAAATTAAAAGCACATGTATACACTACAATGATAATCAGTCTAAGATCAAAATTCTAATGCTTAAAAACAATTAAACAACTCCTTGCTATCATTGAAAATATAAATATAAGCACATTTAATATAGATAGAAAAAAGACTCAAATTCTTCAATAATTTTTGATTTAAAATGTCCTGTATTTTTATTGAATTACTAAAGGAAGTATATAGCTCACTATGGTAAGCCATATTATAGCTAAATATTTTCGAGATAATCACAAACTCAATCATCAAAATACCGAATAATTTTATTTCAGTCACTTTCTAATAATTTATGTTAGTCTAATGAGTACATAAGCCATTTCAAGCACATAAACGTGGTATTTACTATCACGGAGTTAATTGTTAGGCTGCTCCATCTCAATGAGAGCAGAGCGCAGACGACAGAGTAAACAGCTTTCCAAGAAGCTATCTATATTGGAACCTAGACAGAGCTGATTGAGATTACGTTTGAAGTTTTAGTCGTAATGGTGTAAAAAAAGATCGATAGGAGTATTTTATAGCAATAGAATTTCTTTGAAAATCTTGACTTTTCACTTTATTCAGTAGCCTGCTCGTACTTTAACATTGTGTAAAGGAGAAAGTTTCCAGAAACAGTTTCCAAGTAAGTTCTTGGTAATTTAAGGATTCTGAAGTAATCCATAGTGTTTTGACGGTTACCAATCAGTGAGAGTTAAAAGGCATTTCGAAGTACCTGATTACCTCGTAATTTGGTATTTTTGTATTTATTCGTGATAGCTGTATATCGCTTTAAAAAAACATTTTATATAACAACCTTTAAAATCGAAAATATATTTAACAAAGCAAGATGCGGTTTATTTAAAGTTATAGTCTGCTAATGCTATCAATGCCAGCCAATATCAATAATTACCAACTTCTACAAATCCGCTGTTCCATTAGTCAAACGCATAAGTTGCCTGGTGAATGCTGCTGATTTTACTTCTTGATACCTATAAATCATTAATACTGATCTTTCCTTTCATTTCTCATGATTAACCGTTAACCAAGCTCTGTATGCTATGAAGTGGAAGGTATAAAATTGACGCTTCATATCAATATCACAAAATTAAATATTCAGAGAGCCAATAATAACGTTTAATATAACCACACTATTGGCATAAAATAAAATTGGACTTTTGTTGTCATAGTCAGCAGAAGATATAGTGTTCCCATCTGATAGACGTTGATAATGCTTGAAGAAACTGGTCCTAAAACAAAAATGATCCATATTTGGCCAAGTGAAAATATATCTGGTGAGATAAGAGTGGGGCAATTTTCTCCATTCATGGGCTTTCAAAGCAGTTGTCTAGAGAGCTTGAAAATAGAGTGAAACTTATAAAAGAGGTAAAGAAAATGGAATTCAAAAAAAAACTGCAAAATATATACGATAAAAGAGGTTAGAACTAATAAGAAAGGGATACAATGACGGACGAAAATGTCATTTACGTTACGCACGTCGTCTTAATAGGCAAATTTTCAATTCCCAGTACCAAAGTTCCATTTTCAAACAAAGATTAGTCATGATATGGAGTCGTTTCTATTTGTCTGGGCTTATATCAATATCATGACAGAATAGACCAGTTAAGCTATAGAAACATACTTAGAAACATTGCTATTCCCTTGGCTCGTTGTCATGATAGGTTGTTCGGTAAGAGAACGGTTTCATTCATAGTTTAGAAGTTGTATGGTTTTGGTTAATTGGAACGAAACTTCCAAGTAACCATTGAAAAATGCCAAACTTAAAGCCAAGTTTCAATAGTTAACGCAGTACTTTTATTTCTTTGTATTGAAATTAAGAAGTTCTTGTTGAAATGTTCAAGGATAGGGGCAAATAAAAATAGACCTAACCAGACAACATTTATAGAAAAGACAATAAGCCTATTTAAATTAAAAGGTACAGTTTTACAACGGTAGATTAGTAATACAGAAACAAAAGAGTTACAGAAGGCTTAACACAACCATCTCTAGGAAAATGGTATAACAAACAATGGATGATCCAGTCATTTTTAACACCAATAGAAGATTCAACGATTCTTTTTAAGCACCAATCTTAATCAATACTTACAGCTATGAAATTTTATGATACCTTTAAAGTAATTAATCCGTAAATAAAGTTTTCTTAAATTTTTTGTTTAAAAAATTTCAAGTTTTGTTAATCTATTTTCTAATTTCTCATAAAATGTTTGCTACAAGATAATATCGAAATGTCATTAAGCATCGTATCAAACTTTGAACCATGTTTGGGATCACAAAAGGGTCACTGGAAGAGTAGATTGCATAATCCCCTCACATAACGAAGAAAATCGCCAACTGATCGATGTAGAGATTCGCGATGACTTGAAGATCGAAACTGGGTATATCAACAAGATAACGATCCTTTACACACCGAAGGTGGCGAGAAGTTAGTTAGCTTAACTGGAAGGATTATCACTAAAATGAAGTGATTGTAATAATTGCATTATTCGTATTAGAAAGGTACAAAACGACTTTTAATAAACTTTAAAGTTGATAAAGCTAAGTAAACTAATATTTTGTTATATCGTGGTTATTTATAATTATTAAATTAACAACACATACAAGTGCCGTTGTTATCTAAAATTTTGATTGCCTCAGCATAGGTGCTACGGTACAAATTAGTGTTATTGTTATTATTAAATACTAGTACAATATTTGGGGAAACTAATGTATGCCACTGACACGGAGTTCCACTTAAAGGTATTATGAAAATTTTTCGATCAGTGTTTACTGGTACAGACTTGTTTTCATATATACGACTATTTCCTGCTGATTTTCTCGTATAAGGTATATTTGTGCTTTACTTTGCTAATATAAAACCTCCTTATAAGGTGTTGTAATTTTTGACTTTTGAATAAACAAATATTAATCTTGGTATTTTTATTTTATTCCCGATATTATTTTACCTTCTTATATCTTCTAATAATCCTACTTTGTTCATTTATAGTTTTTTCCATATCATGTATAATTAAGTAAAATTTTGTTTATTAATACTCATCAAGATAAAAGCTAAGAGCTGTAGAAAATACATTATTAACTGATTTTTATTATGATTTCATAAACTATGAATATACTGTATTTCTTTCAATCCAATAAAACACGAGAGTTTGTAAAGAACGATAACTGATTACGGTAGCATTAATTCTTATCAGTTTAAATTCCAGTTTGTGAGGTGGTTCGCATTTAAGATACTGTAGATCTAACCGATCTCGACCGGTCATTTATCTCTCAAAATTCGAAAGATTTAAGGATTTCTAAGCCGTCAAGGAAAAGTTAACTACCATTGAAAATTGCTTTTTATTGGTGACTATAGTTATCACTTTCAAATTTCTGCTTAAAGAGTTAAAAACGAGGTATGGGTCCGGCTCACAATCATACTCTTTTATGAAAATTTGTTGTGTGATTTCTATTGAGCGGAACAATTTACGGCTTAGGTGGAGATTTTTGTTGTCTGAAGCATTGCGTCCAGTCGTAACGCTCTTATGCATTTCTAATGTCTTTTTCAAGGTTGTTTCTCGGAACAAAGAAACCAAATACAAGCTGACTGTGTATAAACCTTGAACGGATGTCGGCGTCAAATAAATACGTAGAAACTTATAATAAGTCAAATTTTATCCGATTCACCAGAGCTAAATAAGAGTCTTTAAATGGCTTTTACCTATTTCATGCTTTATATATATATATATATATATATATATATATATACATTAATTGAGCTTGAGCTCTTAAAGTACGATTTAGCGCTAACATTCGCTTTCGTATATATCTTTTAAAAAACGGCGCTTGGTGAATGATTATTAGAAGAAGAAATGTAATAAAACATTGCGTAACTATAAATGCCTATGACAAAAGTGCTACAAGTCTGTTAAAACCAGACATTTCCGAATCGGGTAACTAGATAGTCAGTTCATTTTTCGAAATAGAAATTACGCAAACGCCCATTCACATGAAGTAATGACTGAAGTCAGTGGAATACGTCATTTCAACTGCAACAAGATTCCATTCTTGTTGTTACCGATATAAACAGGTTATTTGCACCTGACAACACGACTGTAAAGTTAAACATTAACATGTATGATTTCTGGTACTTTTGGTACCAGTACTACAGTACTCAAATATACTTCAGTGACAAGCAGTATGATGTTTCAACTAGTAAAAATGTACTCCTCCTTTTTAAAATTATTCACGGTTGTCACTTTCAAATTTCCATCACTATAACTTTACGAGAAATACAAAAATGGCAATTTAAAAGTCTAGTCGTGGGATAAAGAATAATGTACGAATGTTTAAGGATGACTTTAAAATGTGTCCACTATACGTTCACCGGAAGTTACTATCTAACTTATACTATAATGTATGAGTCATAAAATTACTTGAACAATTCCAAAATTAGAAATGTGATTTATTTTTGGCAGCCAAGTTGATCGAAAATGACCGGTCGAACCGCGCGTCGCTTCAGTTCATCACATGGGTAGTTCCCCCAATATAAGCACCACCAGCTGGGTATATAATAAGATGGGTGGTATACAGAACCCATAGACAGACCACTTTCGAGAAAATGTATCATGTATGCCTTTTCAGGTCCAAGAAAGTATAACACTGTATTACGTAAATTTCTATCCTCTTATCATTTTACTATGCCGCTTATAATTTATTTCGATTAATTTTTTAACCAATAAATGTTGTTACCACTGCAATATTACACTTGGTTTAACAAACAGCCCACCTCTTCACCTTCCTTTACTTTATGCTACTGTTTCGTTATTGCACTGATATTGTCTCTTCTTTCTCAGTATCTCACGATGCTCGACGCACTAGTCTACACTCCTACATGGACAAGCAATTTTGAATGGTTGCTCATTGTTGCATTCATCTTTGCATTTTTAGTATCTTATGGTTTGTTTTGATCAACTTAATTTTCTATTTTTTTAAACTCATCTTTAGACAATTTCATGGAGTTTTTAACTACATTACATATAATTTCAGGAATGGGAGCAAACGATTCCTGTAATGATTGGGGACCAGCAATAGGTGCTGGAACAGTAAAGATATGGCAGGCTTATATCTTGTGCGGAATCTTCAACACCATTGGAGCCATTCTATTAGGTTAATTTTTAAATTTCTCCTAGTGAAAAAGGGTAACATTATAAGTGTTCTTCGAAAGTTGATGAAGTCATATTTATTTATTTTTAAGTTGTACTGATTTCCCATACTATAAAACAAAATCTAAGGACAAACTTTCGAATCAATGGATCATAGTTGTTTGACCGGTCAACTGTAATGATGAGATTACTGGTTACAGTAGATTACTAAAGAACATTTCCGGCCCAAAGAGTGGCATAATGCAAAAATAATAGTTGAAAGGGATTGTTTACATAGTTAATTTATTCAAATTTTATGCACCTAAATAAATGCTAGTAAAGATTATAAATCCCTGTCCATTATTCTTAAAATCAAATTTATTTTTATTATTTTGGTTTAAAGACGTATCCACATTTGTTGGTAAGTTTTTTAAAAAAATATTATAAAGCTATTTTCAGGGTATAGAGTAACAGAAACTCTCCGTTCTGGAATCGTAGAAATGAATATATTCGATGTATACTCTCGATATAATCACTCTACTAATACCTATGAGACTGTATCTTCTTGTCCTGAAGCTACCGTCATTAGTAAGATGAGAGAAGAAACATATGAGGATTATTTTTAAAATTTCCTAGATTTTCAGTTTAAGATACGAGAAAACGAAGTCATTTTACTTAATATTAGTCGTATTATTATCTTATATTTTGAGATGGTTTTGCCCCACCAACTATTGATAATGGAACAGCTCCTGTAGAATGCGCTAAGTATACAGCTGCTGAGTTTATGATAGGACAGGTTCGTATTCTATCAAAATATTTATTTTAAAGTATAACCTAACACAAATGATAGTATCTCAGTAATTCCGTTTTGTAGACAGGGGCTATGGCCGGGGTAGCGGCATTTATGATCGTCTCTTCCATCTACAAAATACCTGTTTCTGCCACTCACGCTATTGTCGGAGGATCTCTTGCTTCTTCTCTTTATCTCAGGGGGAACGTTGGAATTAAATGGACAGAAATAATTGGCATTGGTAAGAAATTGACATTTAATAATTGCTTACTTATATGCTAAATTTAGCATTATATAATTTAAAGAAAAATGTTTTCAGTGTTAATTTATTTAGCTTTGCGTATTTTGACTATTAATACCAAATAATAAATTCTTCTTTTAACATTAGGTAAACCTTATGTATATTTGTAATCTGTGAAAGGCAAAAGACCTTTTCCAGTTATTTCGTGGTTTATTTCGCCACTTATTGCTGGTTTCTTTGCTTCCTTCTTTTACTTGGTAATCAAGTACTCTGTGCTTCTTCGCAAAGACACTTTTAACTGGGCTCTAAAGATGTGCCCAATCTTCATGTGTTTTACTCTCACCATCAATCTATTCGCCTGCATATACGATGGATCCAAATGTAAATTTTATTAAATTGCCATTTTCTTCATTCTTTTTATGTAATCTTTTGTTCTTTGATTAGAGTTATTTTATCTATCTTCTAAAATTTGTAGTTATGATAAAAGGAAATGGAAAGCATGTTTAAGATCTTGGCTTCGACAAATTGAACTGGTGGCAAGCAGGAGTTATTTCTTTCGGTGTTGGCTTTTTTATTTATTTGATCCTCTCTTTCCCTCTCAAGGTGAGTTTACACTGTTTAAATTTGATTAGCATATTTACTTCGATCACAAGAAATTTTATATTTTGCATTTCAGAACTGGCTTCGTAATCGAGCTCATCGTCTGTTCAATGAAGAGCAGACTAAAAACCAACTTAAATTAGAACAGGGGAAAATAAGTAGGTTACTATTTATTAGGCACAAAAAGCTTTAAAAAACCATCTATTTAAAAACCATTTTAATGAGGCTATGGGCATAGGAAAATAATAATATATGGCATGGGTAATGGCTAGTTTTTAATTTTTAGAGAAGAACAAAATTAAAGACATGCGCAGTCCCGACGTTAATCCAGAGAAGATCAATAACCTCGCTTGGTATAAATACATATACACTGCTGTTCCAGAAGACAGACTTACAACTAAGGTACATTTACACAGAATGTTTGTAACCTGAGTCTAAACCCGATACCTAAAATTAAATGCAACAATTCATATTAATACTTTAAGGTGTTTAACGCCCTACAAATGGTCTCTTCTTCCTTACTTTCCTTTTCTCATGGAGCCAATGATACTGCAAACACTGTCGGGCCCCTTCTAGCAGTATGGATGACATATCAAACAGGAAATGCATTCGGTGCTGCAGAAACAAGAGATGACTCTCAGGTATGAATATGAAAGTGGTAGTAGGTTTATATACTAGCTATTCTAAATTATTAAATGTTTTAGTTGCTTCTCGCGTTTGGAGCAGTTGCAATGATCTTTGGCTTCGTGACTCTCGGACATCGCACCATTAAATTAATCGCGAAGGAAATCACAGTAGATATGAGTCCAATCTCAGGGTTTGCAATTGAACTGGGAACAGCATTCACAGTTCTCGTATGTGTCAAAGTCGGTGAGTTGAATATTTGATAAAAACTAAATATTAAGGAATTAATAAAGTAAGCCTTTTGATGGGAGTATGTTTTTATACTTTAGGAATTCCAATATCCTCTACACACTGTGCCGTTGGTGCAGTATTTTTCGTAGGCTTGACGAAGTCTACATCTGAGGGTGTTTCATTTGCTACTTTCCGCAAAATTTGTATTGTATGGCTTCTATGTTTCCCTATTGCAGCAGCCATTTCACTTGTCGTTACAATAATTCTAGTCCAGTTTGCTTAGATCATTAATAGTTTAAGTCTGTATATAGCCACTATCATATCTATCTAGTTCAGGTTTTTTAATTGGTAGAATCACAATGTGATTCATAAATGTTGAAGGTAATCTTCCTTGCATAATTTTGTTTCTGTTGCATTAGTTTACAATTCCACCCTAAGCTTTGTATGACGGGTCTATATTTCTGTTGGTAATTTTATCAAGAAAGTGATCAATAAAGTGATGATTTACAACAAATAATGATCCGACAATGGAAATGATATGTGGATTAATGAATCAAGCATATCCTACTCCAAATGATCTGTTGCACATTGATATTTTTTTAGATGCTTCTATAATCTGTCATAGCGAAATTGAGCATCAAATTCTAGGTGGCAGTCTTTCATTTGATAATGGCATTTGCTCGTCCGGGGTGTGCCACAACATTCATCGATAATTGCTGAATGAATAAACCTTATTATTTCAAAGTCGACCGCCCTCTCTCCTAGTAATATTTGAGTAGCAGTAATCTTCATTTTGCTACCGATTAAGCGCAGAATCTAAAGTCTTAATGAATCTATTCGCCTCATGGACAATACTTTTCTCCATATTTGCTACTTCCGGGGCTATAAGATTAGGTGAGAATTAGGTACATCCATAAATTTCATCTCTTCTGCAAATAATACTAACAACAACTATTTTATAAATAAATACACTTTCACTACTTATTTTCGTTCCATTTAGTCTTTCATTTATACGTAAATTACATTGAAGACTTAAATTTATTGCAGCAAAAAGTAGTGATAGCAGAAAAAACCAGCAAATTTAAATACTTAAAAGAATGTCCTGCAAATATTAGTATGAGAAAAACCATTTCGCTTAAGTTTGTTATTTTATATCGGTTATATGGCATATTTGGTGAAGCAAGTATTGTTTTCTGCGCGACAAAATTTTATGAATACTCCTTCAAGTATTTCTGTATGACTTTTGCAGCTATCCGTTCTCCAATGGTCAACCGTGACTTCTGGCTTGGAGGGCGTCTTCCTACATCTGTTCACTTCATGGATGAATTACCCCACAGAATGCTTAGAGGCGAACACAGAATATATCCTTCTCAACTCTGGCTTAGAGGGTGATCGATATTTACCCATAAACTATAGATTCGTCCCTATAGATTTTCTCCTGTGATGACATACATAATTTATTATTATTGCTTTTCAAGCACTTAACCCATATGCATAATGTTCTATCCATTTACATTATTCAAACTATATTCCTGTTTTTCACTTCTAACTGTTTAATATAAACAGAACCATTACTTTGCACTATTAGCATATAGCTATAATTCGTATTTATAGAATGTCATATCTTCGTGTAATTTTCATGTAGATAAATTCCCCTGAGAATGTGCTATATTTTGCAATCAGTGCTTGTGGTATCCTCGTTTGTCTGTGTTCGCGCATCTGACCGGTTCGTCTCGACCGGCTAGTTGTCTGTCAGACACTCTTAAAAAACATTTAAGCAAGAGCAAAGAAAAGAGTGAATCTTTCCAGAAACTCAAGATGAAATATGCTTCATCTAACTATTTATTATTTTAGAAATAATTGACACCCGTATTTGAAAATATTTCATTAATTTCTATGCAGGCGTAATATCTTGTATTATGTACAAACGAGTAGTTAATTCCAGAGAAAATTAAATGATCGTCGAATAACAGCTGATAGAAATGAAAATAAGTTATAACAATTGCACTGTTTTGATGAGTGCAGTAATTCATTTGATATCACCTGTGTGACATATTCTGTTACATTGATTGCGATGTTTATTATTTTATTCTTACCTCAGATGGCTGGCTCTTTCTGTTATCCCTCTGATCATCTCAAAAGTCCACTGTTTGTTGGTGTTATCCCGCTTGTCATAGTGCGTATTTGCTGTGGCGCGTACCCTGACCACTCGAGTCAACCCGCTTCCCTATCAAATAGTGAAAAATGACAATAAAGAGTGAGAAAACGCAAGTTTATTTCTTCTAAGATTCTTCCGGCCGTGTGAGAAAGTGAAAGGATAGTACCAGATGGTGGATGGCATTTAAATTAAATCAATATGGTTTTTGTTTCTACTAGGAACAAAATATAAGTTCATTTAACAAAATATTTGTTCACATATCATATTTTAAAACTTATTACTCAAAGAGATAATTAAATGTGTTTTATTATAGTCTACTCTGTATCATAGAGATAGACAACGGAATATTTTCTCTAGTAATTTTCAGTATCCACATGATTTATTATGGCGTTTCTTACGTCTAGATATTGTATTGACAAGCGGAAGTCTCCTTTTTTGTGAACTGTTGTCCTCCGTCAAGTCCTTTCAATTGTCGTTGGATAGGTAAACTACTTGGGCTATTCAATGTCGGATTAAGCACTGTCTACAATATCTCACGCATGTGTGATTCTCAAAACTCGTATTTTGTTGCTTATAATCTTTTGTTCATAGCAACATTTTTTTAAGCTACTCATGTCCTCTTTTCATTATCTATAGTGATCATCGCCTCCCTATATTTTCCACTCTCTTTATGTTTTAATATTTTTGCTTAGGCCAAAAAATTAAATAGACAAATTTGTGCAGTCTTTTTTAAACTCGTATTATTTGTTTTTCAGGAGGACGTCAGGAGAAGGAATGTCTCTACACTATGAGAGCATACTGCGCTTTTCATAGTTCATGTCAACATGGTGATCATAATCCGCCGCTCATGGTCACTCCATTCTACGCCCGACTTTATTTCTGATCGCACCATATCCCATAGCTTAGCACTAATTCTGTTATCTCTCACCAATATCAAGAACACACCACAAAACTCGATTGTTTTAAAGTTTGTATATTGGTAATTTAAAATGAAGAAAATCCTATACATTTGCTTAGCTACCAGTATCAAATCGAGTGTTTCTGATTTCTTGAAATAAAACCATACAATAAACTTAAGATCCATTTAAACTAGAAGTTATGCAAAATAACTATTGCCTACACTCTTATTGTTTACCTGGAGCCGACTTTGCTTTCCTGTTTGATGAGTAATTTGTTCTATCAGTCGTTTTCCATAGATTTACTCAGTCTCGTATTCTCCTATGACACTACGTCTCCATCCGGCAGGACTACTAACCGGTCTTCGTTATTCCGGCATCCGCCCCCCGCCTTTCGTCACCACCTCGTTCTTGCCTAAGTTAGCCATTATTGCAACTACTTTAAATACGTTGTTTCTGGGAATTTGATTTATCGAGAATATATCTAATGACTTGTTTATCGAAAATTTTAAATGTTGTACTAACATAATTATATTGGGTGTAATAAATGTATGCAAAGTGTATTGTTTTACTGATATAGTAAGAGTCGCGTATAGATGCAGTTTAGATACAGAAGATTTTCCTGCAATATTTGGATAACAGTGTTGTTACAGTGAGATGTCGTTGTTTCAATTATATAGTCAATAATTCTTCGTACTAAATTACTCTCTCTTTTTTCTACACACAATCCTCGTGGGCGTCCTCTACAATCTCAAACACTTGGTTTTTTGTTTGTTTAATGTTGGGATGAATGACCAACCAGCTCTGATTACAAACCATATCGTCAAAGGGACTTGCCAGCTACTTTCATTCTCCAGTAACTCTTTCATTTATTATAATTTTTGAACCTAATTTGAATGGAATTTACTATTGTTACCATTAATGTATCTCAGCTGTAGTACTTTTAGCAATACCTTTATCTCCTTCATGTACTCAAAAATTTTTTATTATATTTTATTTTTCATTCTTGGGACAAATCTGTTTTTTTATTTGTATGGATCGATACTTTATTCATCTTTATATGTAATATTTACTTAAGCCTTTGATTATATAATTGTATGTTCTAATAGTTCCCATTAGAGCGGCAAATTATATGTGATCTACTTACTTCTCTGATTAATTTCTTTACAACCTGTAATCTAGTTAACATCCAGAAATACCAGTATGCCTATCTACTGTTAAATCAAGTCCTCGCGAAAATTACTGAATTCCTGATGCAGATTTAAAAATATAATTTCGATTTAAATCTAGACACATTTTTATATGAATAATTTTATAGTAACTTGTCTTAATTTATAACATGTTTGTGTCTACGTAGTTTCTTAAACCTCGTTAACCAGATTATATCAAAACTTGAGACAGTCATTAAGGAAAGAATATATATTGCCAGCAATGTTGCCTCGATGGTGGCTGCCTGTTGCTGCCGTTTTAGTAGGCGCATTTGCTGACGATGGCTTTCTTAGCAGCATTAAAAATATTTTTTATGATGATCAGGTGATTTAATATTGCAATTTTTTGTAATACTAGTTTCATTACTTAATTATATCAGCTATTAAAGTTTGAAACTTACAATATGTAACTATAGTATATTTTATATGAAGCAAAAATATTGCATAGAATCCAAAATAACAATATTCAGATGCAGTTTTATGTCTAGAGCTTAAAAATATTTCAATACTTTTGTTTGACTCTATATAACTTCACATATGGGATGAAATTTTACAAAAGTATACCAAATGCAAAGATTACTATTACTGAAAAGAAACTATGACTGTAGGTTCGCCTAAAGGTTCGAGTGGTGACTTGAGTTCCTCAAATTACTTTGCTTTTAGCTCTTATAATATTCAGTATACCTGATGTTCTTTAGAATTATCATAACACTACCCAGCTACAATACTTGATGCATCCTCAGTCCCCTTCTGAGGGATATCAGACATTCCATCAATATTCAGCAGGTTGGTCAATATATTATACTTTTACTAAGAACTGAATTTTCTCATTTGAGTTATTTCAATAAATATCAACATAAAGTACATAAATGACTTAAAACTGGCAGCAGAATACGTCTAAATTTCGACTGAGGACTTATCTCATTTTTAAATATATATGGTTTTGTACTTTCTCTAATTATAGTTATATTATTTGGAGAATATTTAACCTGATATGAAATCAAACATGTATAAATATGCATATCTCGAAGAAGTACTTCGATAAAATTAGCTAGAGTATCAAAATGTTTACCCCCTTACAATAAGTGTCTTCTTACGATTGAGAAGTCAAATGATTGATCGCGTCGCAAACATCAGTTTGATCAATACTCGATTTTTCCGTCGGTGATTAATCTGAAAGTATGTGAAAAAATCTAGAGAAAAAAGTGAAAGATAATACATTACTATATATCATGTATACTCACGAGCTCAAAAACTATTGTCCATCGTTTTCGAAGAAAAACAATTATTTCAGTTGTGCGGCAGCAGCCCTCCGGTCAATCATGTACTCTCCCACAGCAAATCGGTACCGGTCCTTATAGGATTCCCAGATGGTTAGTCATAATTTCAATTAATAAAAACTATAGAATCAATATTTCGAAAATTTTTAGGTATTTTAATCCAGCTCGAGGTCGATGTGAATTGTTTTACTGGTCCGGCTGCTGTGGGAATGGAAATAATTTTCAGACTTTTCAAACTTGTCAGAGCAATTGCGAGGGTGAGCGGATTTAAACTAAGTTAGAATGCAATTACTAATCTGTTTCAAAGTGAAATTTATAGTAAAGCTATAAGAAGTAATTTAATAGAAACACTACGGCTTTTCAATTTCAAGATCCATGTGAAATATTTGTCCGACAAAAACTATGTCAAGAAAATGTGTTACAACTAATGTTTAATCTGTTGAGGTGCTACTCAAAGCTTGTTACATTAATATTATAAGTTTTTTTTCTAATGTGTATATTGTCTAATTACCAGTTCTTCCATTCCCATCAACGCTCAGTATGTTGAGTACGGATATATTGAATTCTTGCTGTGCACTTCCGTCTCCATCTCTTAATGGACCTTCTTACATACTTAGATTTTATTTTGACCCGTTCTCCAACCGATGTCGACCCATCATCTATCAAGGATTTAGAAGATATGAAAACACTTATGAAAATGAAGACAAATGCCGAAAACAATGCATAAATCACGATTTATGTAGATCTGCAGGTGCTAATCCTGAGTGATTCGGAACTACTTGCCCCTTTCTCTCCTCGCTGAATTCCTTTATATCCAGGTTCAACCTGCATAGCTTTGTAATGGCATCATGCTTAAAAACCAACCATGATAAAACATACACAATTGTATTTTTAAATGCATTTATTTTTTAATTGAAAATTTGTACAGTTCTATACATCTGTGAATCTTTTTTTTTCATTTCCTCAAATAATTAGTTCAGCGGTGTAGTAACCACTCAAAAGAATGTTTGATCCGGATTCAGATCTACACTCATCATACTGAATATATTAGTTATTAGATACTATACTACGTAAGCAGAATCATCAGCTACTGGTATCGAATTGCTTTACAAATTTACCAAGGGTTTACAGAACTTTACGATGGACATCGACTCTTCAAAAACTGCGTTTTGAATTTAATTTCCAGTGGATCCATGTATGCAGAATAAGGAGCTTGGCGTCGGCTCTGTTCAGTTGACGCGGTATTTCTTCAATAAAATGACGAAACTTTGTGAGCAGTTTGTCTACTTTGGATCAGGGGGAAATAGAAACAACTTTCTGACCTTAGAAGAATGCCAAACACAGTGTCCAGGTTACTCACCAAAAAATAACTAATATTTGTGGAATGTCTAACAAATAATCTGTTTACGCATGTTTGCTATCCTATCCTACTAAATTTCTTTGGTTTCAACACATGTTTCAATCTGGTGGTAGCTCCATAACCAAGGGACTTCATGGTATAGTAATGTATTACAGTATTCATTTTTAAGATAAAGTTGATTTAGAATCACCAAACCCCTGTGCGGTAGCCGTTAGTAGTTCTAATATCCAATGCACTCCCGGAATCACTTCGTGTGGTGCTGGTAGCTACTGCCACATTGGTGCTATTGCCCAAACCACTGTTTGCTGCCCAAAACCAAGTACTTTTATTAAATTTTATTTGGTCATTTCCACAATCTTGTTGTGTATCATATTTGTTTTAGCATTCATTAGAAATGTTTTAATTCCTTAATCTACCAAAATTTGTCACATATATTCTTGGTAACAGTTTTAGCATTAGTATAATCTAATTATATTTTACTCTTATTTTTATTTCTCCTTTCGTAGGCCATCTTGATCGATGCCAACAGCCACTCAATATCGGAATAGGCAATGCCAATTTGCCAAGGTTAGATGAATTATCCATTTAATTCTTTATAAAGAGTAATATTTGAGGATTAAATTGTAATTTATAGGTGGTATTTTAACCAGCTAACTCAGCAGTGCCAACCTTGTGTTTATCGAGGGCTTCATGGTAATGAAAATAATTTCATATCGAAGCAGGACTGCGAAAACTCCTGCCTTGGTAATTATTTTAACTTTTATTACTTTACTAATATATGTATTTTTATTGTTATTGATTTTTTTTCAAAAGTATCATAATAAAATGTTCTAAGCTGATTCAGTAAACCCATGCAAAGTTGGGATTCCATTTCGGTCTCAAGGAGTTTTTGTTCATTGTTCTGCAACCAATCCATACGTTTGTCCAGCTGGACACTATTGCCATATTGGAGCTGACACACAAACATCCATTTGTTGCCAGGCTATAGGTTAGTTGAAGAATATACCTGCTACACAATATTGATGCTTCACACAAGCACAAAAATGGAAGAAGCAATAATTATGATTGTAAAAGTAATATTCATAAGGCTTATAGTGGAGAAGAAGTTACAAAAATCTAAATCATAATGTTTAAATAATCAATCTGATGTTGTTTTCACGGTACACGATATCTGATTCACATTGCCCTGAATCCCTGCATGGCCCTTAAATGTTATAACTTGGTTCTTCCTTAAAATAGCATACGCAGGTGGTAGGTGATTAATCAGCCTTTCAGACTTTATCTCCACTTAATTCAGCATGAATGGGTAAAGGTTTCGAAGATTTGATAGAGGTGGGTCGCATGAAGTGCTATTCCTTTAGCAGAAATAACTAGTAAAATTAAGTGCTAATATTGATAGACAATCTAATATTAACCTAGTACTTTTCAATTAATGATTTTTATAAAATACAGCCACCTTTTAAAGAAATGAAATAATAATAATGCATGTATTATTTAATAACAGTTTTAATTAATATACCTCGATTGTTACCTAGTAATACCACGAGTATTTGTGCGTAACTTTTCATACCTTCAAAATCCACTGATTGAATTCGATAATTAAAGCTTTGTCATGATTATCTTTGAATATTTTGTTCAGAAGGCAATCCTTGCGATCAGCCAATGACGAAGGGTGAGGGCCATGCAACCCTCACGCGCTTCTATTACGAACCTTCTCAAAGAAAATGTCTTACTTTCAACTACTTGGGATCCAAGGGAAACATGAATAATTTTCTCGCAAAGGAAACTTGTGAGGTACTCCAAAGACAAAATTATATATACCTAATATATTGTGAAGTCGCGTAGAGAGGGGTACAAGTTGCACAGAAGAGCAATCGAGTGCTATTTTTTGCTCTCCTGCCCATAACTTCGTTCAAAGTGGGANCAGCTAAAATTTAAGGAAAGAGCAGGAGTCAACATTAAATTTCCGAACTGGCGTATACCAAACTTTCCAACTTTCCTTTTTCAAGCCAAATCTGTTTGCTACGATAGCAAATAAGTTTTATGAGCTGTTATTATAATTAACTGAATATTTACCACTACAATATGATTTCCACTCACTCTTTAGCTTTATAAAATTCCTACACTAGAAGTTATGAGCGAGAGTTGCTTTAATTCTGTGTCGGTCAACTTGATGACGTAATCCGTAGAATACGTCATTGAGGCTGAACGAAAGATACTTTAAGAGCATAGTACCTACTATATATACAATGCGATTCATAATTATGATCTAACCTCATTTTTCAACCTATACCGGGACTTTAATACAAATATCTCTAGTGAGTTGCATTTATGAGACAAGGAAAAATAATTTTTATTATGTTAAAGAAAATTCGGATAAGCTATCAAGGAAGAAGTGTAAGTGGTCTTAATAATATGATATAATGCCATGATAAAAATTATGCAAAATTTTAAGCACTGGAGCCCAAAATAAATAAAAGTATTCCAAAAATATAACAAAAAATGAGGATCGACCATAATTGTAAAATTTACAGTATTTGTTATAAGAATTAAGAATAATTAGCAACTTTAAAAATTTTGTGTCATTCATCCAGGCAAAACACTTTACCTATATTTGTATTATTTAATTAAAATGAAAATATATTTAATCATATTAGTCAACCTGCCCAGTTTGGATAAATCCATGTGCTATTGGCCAACCAATTCTAATGTCGAATCAGCGCCCGTTCCAGTGCCACCAAGGAGCACCATGCACTAAAGGGTAATTTCACAGTACATTTAAAAAAAAGATTATTTACTGTTACATCTATAGTTCTCTTTTGCAGTTATTTTTGTCACCTGGGCTTCGACGATTCAACTACTTTGTGCTGCATATCAGAAGGAAATCCATGTTCACTTTTAGTGAAAGAAGGGCAAGGATCACAGTCCCTGAGCAGGTGGTTCTATAACCAAAAGACGAAGCAGTGCCAACCATTTACCTATAAAGGTGAGAGAAAAATATGTACATGTTACTTATTTTGATTTCAACACAAATGATAACATATTTTAGGAATGGGTGGAAACGAAAATAACTTTCTTCTAAGAGAACACTGTCAAGCTACGTGTCCTGTGTGGGTGAATGCTTGCCCATCTGGAGAAGCTTATCTGCTTCCTGATGGAAGACCACAACAATGTGATCCTAAAAACGTAAACTCCTGCCCATTAACACATTGGTGTCATCCTGGTATGATTTTTTCGCCAGAATAATAAGTGAAAAATTCGTTGTTTTAATTTTAAGATTTTTATATTTTTCTAATTTTCTATTTTTCTAGGTCCTGACATTACTACTACAATGTGTTGTCCAGGACGAAGTGATCCATGTATTCAATCTCTTATGGAAGGAGAAGGACCTTTGCAATTAACAAGGTTAAACAAAATCAAAATTCATCAATAGTTATATTATTGGTGCTCTATTTACAGATATTATTTTGATGCCTTAATTCGTCAATGTCAAAAATTTTCATTCCGCGGTATCAAAGGAAATCAGGTATGCCTTTATTGGCAGCAAACCGTTTTCATTTTTGACTTCAATATTATTCACCAATTTACAATTTCAGAATAACTTCATAACACAGAAGCAATGTGAATCTCAATGTCCAGTACAAATTAATCCTTGCCCTATTTCTTTCAATTCTCTCAAATACTCGGTTAGTTTTTGTTATTTTTCTAATAAATAACTAGATGTTTTGTTTAGGTGACCCTAACTGTATGTTCTGCTTCGCATACATGTCCAGACACTCAGTGGTGCCACATTGGAGAGACAAAAGAGACTACAGTATGCTGTCCAAATAGTATGTTTTTTCAGTATGCACCTTTTCCAAAACTCTTTTCTATGTGGAATTATTGGAATAATATCCAATAAAAACCATTAGATACTGTATTTTTCAATTAATTCTTTAACAAAACTCCTTTTTTACACTTAAATTCATGTTATGTATGATTTGTTGCTAAAAGTTCAAAACAAAACAAGAATGATTGGAAAAACCTTCCTTGATATTTTAAATTTTTACTACAATTTGACTCTCTACTTTATCCTTTTTTGAACCTCATAGCTATTGGAAATATGAAAAAAAAACATGTGTAATTTAAATTGAGGTTTTTTATTGTCCATTGTATCTAGCTTTATTTGGGCTTATGTACATATATGTATACCTTTAAAGCTGTTCCTGATCCGTGTACTGCTCCTCCACGCAATCCCGGGATTGGTAATTTTCATGCTACTCGATGGGCTTTTGATGGCTCAAGCAGAAAATGTATACCATTCGAATATCGTGGAATGAAAGGAAACGCTAATAACTTTTTAAGCAGGGAAAGCTGCGAAAAGCAATGTCCTGGTAGGTGGAAAGATCATATTAAAAACTTCTGCAGGCATAGAATAGGAGGCATACTTCCTGTGATGTTTATATCTTTTAAATAGTGCTCGAGAATCCGTGCAAAGCTGGAGATCCGTACTCTGTGTCCAATCGATACTTCACTTGTAATCCACAACTATCCTGCCCCTCCAATTACTATTGTCACATCGGAACAGATAGCAATTATTGTTGTCCGGTAATGGGTAAGACAATCACAGTGTATTACCACTAATAGAAATATGTACTATACGTGAAATTAACATTGGTTTTTCAGGTAATAATTAAGGTGAGTATTTTGTGTGCTATCGCAGAGCTGATCATCCATTTCTCCTCGATTAGCATTAAATTTAAATCATTCCTTTCTTTAGAGTTGAATAGCAAGAAGAGAAATGGGGGAAAAGTTTGTTTTGTGCTGCTTCGTGCATTTCGTGTGCTGTGTTTGTGAACGTGTACCGTTGAAAAAATTATCAGACTCAACAAATTAAAAATTCATCAAGAGTAATCAGAATAGTTTAGAAGAATAGCTTATTCTGTTAGATGATAGTCGATTGGTAATAAAATCATGTAAAACTGATAACCACAGTAGTCACATAAATACTAAAATGAATAATTTATATGAATTGAATTTATTTTAAAATGTATAGTGCAGCAGCGGAGAATGATAAAGAGTTTAAAGAAAAGAAATGAAAAATAAAACAATGTACAAATGATACAAGGATGAGTGTTACCAGGTGGTGATCCATGCGGACAACCATTAGACCGTGGGCAAGGCACCTCTCAACTTTCTCGCTGGTACTGGAATGTTCAATCTCAATGCTGTCTTCCTTTCAGGTACGAAATAGTTAATTCATAATTATTTTAAATGTATTTTATATCAATGTTTATATCTATCCAGTTAAATTTTTAGCTATTGTGGGATGAAGGGTACACAGAACAATTTCCTCACCAAATCTGACTGTGAACGAACATGTTACGGTGAGCTTAAAAATTTGAACAGAAAATTGAGTATTAATACTCACATTTAAATAATCCAGGACTATTTAAAGTAATAATCACAAAAATCAAACAGAATGCGATTTTCCTATTGTCCATTGTCCAATTTTCCACTTGTCATTGTCAAGTTACTGCTATCCCCATAACATCTCTGCCATCCTTTAGAATTGGACAATCCATGTGCCCTGGGTGAACCTCAAACCAATCCCGAAAACCGTCCACTCCAATGTTATTTGAATTCTAACATTTGTGGTAACGCATTCTGGTGCCATTTCGGAGCAAATGAGCAAACCACCGTGTGCTGCCCTGGTCGTGGTAAGACTTTTCAGCAATGTCTGAAAACCCGTTTTAACAACATACTTATAGTTAAGCATTAGTCTGACAGTATTTTAGTAGATGATGATTCGGTCTGTCAGCAACCAATGAGCATGGGATCAGGAGAAGTTTCTTTAACGAGATGGTATTATGACGCTATTAATAGAAGATGTGTACAATTTATTTACAAGGGTAGATATGGAAATCAGAACAATTTCCTCAAACAACAGGACTGTGAAAAAAGCTGTCCAGGTTGGTTTTAACTCCATTCCTTGGCCATTCACATGTTTATTAACCAACAAAAGTAAGTAAAGGAAAGGTATCTTAGTAGTATACATTCACTTAACAAAATATTCTCATCCCACACCCAACTTACATATTAGTTCAGAAATATTATTCCACTCACATTGTCCTAGATCTCACAAATTTTGGCTCTAACCCAATTACATGTCGTTCAGTGTACGTGAATGTATGTCCCATCGGGATCCCTCTACTTGACAACACAAGTCGACCAGTGCCTTGTACTTTTGGATCTAATTCCTGTGGTTCCGAACACTGGTGCCATTTGGGACTTGTTCCCAATGAATATCAGTGCTGCCCTGGTGAACCTGTAAATCCAAGGGCTTGCCAAGGTCTACCATCTAGTGAGGGGGTGTTAGGTGCACCAGCTCCAGCTGCTACTCGCTATTACTACGACCAAGTTGAAATGATATGCAAGCAGTTTATATATAATGGAAGAAAGGGAAATCAAAACAATTTCCTCACGAAAGATGATTGCGAGAAAACTTGCGACGGTAAATTTAGTCAAAATGCGATTCGCGAATATTTATTTCGTCAATCGCATAAATGCATGGAACAAACTTCTACTCTGTCAAATCTTAATGGCACTGATAGTGGCCATTAGATGCACATAGTTTTCACCAATACTTTTATTTGACACTGTGATTAATTTTTCCATTTACGTTATTTCTTTGATTTGTTTTCTACTAATTTATTCTATCGTCTTTTGCTTTTTTCCCCTAAGCCTTTTCAAACTTTACTTTTATTGTTAGCTAATGCTATCAGTACTAATGGTTCATTAGTAAAAAACAACTTGAGATTGAGTTGATGCAATATTTTCATTAGGAATAACTAATAGTATATTCTATGGATTTTTCAAATACCAATTACAACTTCTAATTATTCATTCTATAAAGTTGCATCGGTTCAATACAAACGTGGTGCATATGATCCACAATATTTTTCAGTTTTCACAAATCCATGCAATCAGCCGATTTCTATTCCACCACGGCCATGTTCAACTGTTGGCCCTGACACATGTGGAACCAATGCCTGGTGCCATATCGGAGCTACCCCTGAAACTACATTATGTTGCCCCAGCGGTAAAATTTAAATCCATTGATATTATAAATAAAAAGTAATGTGGAAATAATGTTTATTATATGAATGCTGTAAATATTCTAGAAGGAGACCCTTGTATGCTACCTTTAAATCATGGAACAGGAAACCAGTTCATGAATAGGTGGTATTTCAACCAGCAAATGGGTACTTGTTTATCTTTCACATATGGAGGAATACGTGGAAATCAGAATAATTTCCTCAGTAAAGAGGTTAGTAGCTCATAAATCGTTCCAACAAACATAGCATTACGATAATTATCTCATTTTGACTCAGAGACTACTATATTACTTAGAAATACTGTGAACATATCTGCAAATTAAAGAACTAATCACTTCATAATGTATTAGGCAAAGAGTAAAGTATCTATTTTGCAGTCGTGTGAAGAACGTTGTGGCCCCAATCCCTGCTTTGAGGGAAGGCCTTTTGTAGGAATTGATGGTAAAGCTCAAAGTTGCCCTGCTACTGCTAATCTCAATATCTGCCCATCTAACTATTGGTGTCACATTGGAGCAGACATGACAACCACTGTATGCTGTCCTGGAGGTATTAATTTTTTCGCTTAAATACTCATTCAATTTATCTCTTAATTTAAAGCTTCAACAAACATCTGCAATTTGCCAATGTCAACTGGTGAAGGCAACTACAATCTTGAGCGATATTACTTTGATCAAACTACAAAGACTTGTCGTTTGTTTATATATGATGGTCTTAAGGGAAATCAGAACAACTTCATTTCTCTTGTAAGTATTTGAGTAATTATAAATATTGCCAAATAATTATTTGTCCATCACCATTTCGGTTAGAAAACTTACATTTATGATTTACTTAAAGAAAATCCAGTTAATGATAAGAATTTGCTTATAGCGGTCTTGTCAATTGGCTTGCCAACCACTTGAGAATCCATGCATTGGACAACCAGCCACAACCGCAGCCGGACAAGTATTTTTTTAGTCTTTAGAAAAATTTTCAAACGCAATTAAAATATTATTTTCTACTTGTTTCCTAACGGTATTTGTATAGGTATTGTTCTGCTCTGTCACTAATAAAGATGCGTGTCCAGTAAATTTCTGGTGTCATATCGGAGCTACACCAGAGACGACTGTCTGTTGTCCGGGAGGTAGCTTCATCATCACTTTATTTCTACTCTATTTGTCCACTACTTTTTTGTCAACTATTTTAGCTACGAATCCATGTTCTGTTCCACTTGCACCTGGAACCGGCAACAACGGTTTATCTAGATGGTATTATAATCCTGATGACAGGGTGTGTTATGACCAAATTGTTATGAATGTTCTAGGCTTAATATATGTGAAGTTTTCAATAATTTAATGTTATAACCTATTGTGTTTAAGCAATGTTTACCATTTAAATACAATGGAAAGCGTGGAAACCAGAATAATTTCGAGACACAATCTGAATGTGAAAGAACGTGTCCAGGTAAGTTCCTTTCTAATAATTTATGAAATTGACAAACCTTATAAGGTATAGGTATGATCGGCGCATGATTACTGCACTAATACCCTGCATGAATAATGCTTCTTCTTCCTATGCTCCTTGTGTCTTCGGGAGGTATCACAGAATCATAAATCTTAATTGTCCGATATTAATCGACATCGGCCTATTATTGGCTTTGGAGCGGGTTTCAGTATTCGAAGACCCATGTTTGGGTGAGGTTGCAAGGGACGATAGTGGCTCACCAATAACATGTAATCCACTGAACAAAGGATCATGTGGACGCAGATATTTCTGTTTATCGGGAGATCCTGCGAAAAGAAATAGCAGCTTTTGTTGTCCACTAATTAGTCGTGAGTATTATAATGTGTATCTATTGCCACTTTAATCATTATTAAAAATTAAATCATCTAGACTTGCTTACTCAAATTAAATACAAATATTAAGTATTGCAGAAGATGTTTGTAACACATTCTTGAACGAAGGAGAAGGTATGGGATCATTCAATAGATTTTATTATAACCCCATGGAAGGGGACTGCTTTCCCTTCTTATATCGAGGAAAAAGGGGGAACGAAAACAACTTTCTTACTAAAAAGCTCTGTCAGGAAAGATGCAAGCCAAGTGAGGAGTTTTTCTCATTAGGAATATCATAATGAGTGGAATTTTTTTTCAGTGAAGTTTAATGGATTTTCAAAATTAGTAGAGAAAATCAAATATTTAAGTTAAATTTCTACCTATGTTATAATTTTTTTTTCTTGAAATAAAGACCTAGGTTAGTTAATACTAGAAAAAAGTTCATAAATCATACCAGTTCTACTAAAGAATTACATACAAGCAATTAGTAATTAACCTCAGTTTTGGGTTATCGTCCTTACACTTTTATACAAAATGATGGTCTAGATTTCTTTACTAATATCCTTGGTAGCACTTGTACAAAACATGTATATGCTGCCTAAAAATATTGGGAATGTTAGTGTCATTTCACATAAGCCCACAATGAAATCTTTCTGTAAAAAAACGTAGTGTATAGGTGATAAATTTGCTATATAAACAATGTCTTAAATTTATTAAGAGCTTGCTATATAGGTCTTAATTTAAAAGTATAAACACTTCTTGATTTCAGTAACAAATGTTTGTTTCGGTGGTGAGCGTCCATTAATGAACAAAGGTAGAATTGTTCAATGTCATACACAAACGTGCCCACCTACCCATTACTGTCACTATGGTATTGATCCACGAAGTACAGTGTGCTGTGCTAAAAGAGGTGATCAAATTTGATGTCCATTAACATGATTTTTTAAAGTCCGTTCTTTTGTATTCATAGGTCCCCCATGTGATCAGCAGCTAATGAATGGAGTAGGTGACTATCAACTACCTCGATTCTATTACGATGCTGTTGAGGATGACTGTTTATTTTTCAATTACACAGGAATTGCTGGCAATGAGAATAACTTCGCAACAAAAGCTCAGTGTGAAATGACCTGTCCGGGTTTGTACAGGGTTCTCTTTCTAGAATTTTCTATTTATTTAAAACAAAATCTGTAATATGTAATGATCCCAATATAATCTAGTACCAATTTAGTAGCTTCAAACTAATGGACTTAAAGTATTTGAGTTTTAGGATACCGTGGTTATTGTCCACACGGTAAACCCCACATGATAGATGGGAACATTACTTTGTGCCAAATTAATACCGTATGTCCTAGAGGTCACATATGTCATGTGTCAAAAAGAGACTCTAAAAGTGTATGCTGCCCGGACCCAGGTCTGACTATTTCTAAGCAAAATAAATATCAAAGCAAATATTTCATAAATCATTATTTTAGCCAATTTTTGCCTTATGCCAAAAGATTTCGGACCATGTAGTGGAAATTATACACGATATGCTTACGACAAAGAAGCGAAAATATGCAAGAAGTTCATGTTAGTTCAGAACCATATTTTAATCCTTAAATATTTAGAATTGCACTGTGATTCACCTAACAAGCAATGTGTTTCATATTAATGTTTACCTTGACTTTTTTCTATGATCATTTCCACTTTTAAGATTTATCAGTTGTTCAGTAGATTAGTAACTACATTCTGAACAAACCATGTACGTGGTTTTGTTGTACGACCTTAATAACAATTTTAGAGGAATGGTTTATGATACTGTACGATATTAAGCTCTTTTTGCTTCTGAAAAAGTCAAACATTTGAAATTATTAATATTTGGATAGATTATACATAACAAAACAAGTGTCAAATAGAAGCGTATAAAAATGTTAGGTCCAGAACTTCATACAAAACTTAGGTAAGTATAATACGTCAAAGTTTAAAACAAATAAGCAGAATTCTTACATAATTTCAGGTTCGGTGGCTGTCAAGGAAACTTAAATAATTTTGAATCTCTTCAGAAATGTACCGAAATCTGTTGTGATAAGGGCTACTTTTAATTTATGATCTCCATTTAAAGTAACCTAAAAACCGATTTTTATTTACAATTTCTTATCAATTTGATGTAACCTACGAGTCCTTGCAGTATTATGCTTTGCTGGTTTTTTAAATGTATTTCCTACCGGTGTTCATGCTTTTTTCCAATTCATTATAAATTATTATCTTATAAATCTGTGTGCTTTAAGCTAACTGCTCCTAAAGGTAAGCTATAATGCGTATCTCCAAAACATTATTTTTGTCGTTGCAACATCTTAAACATGTATTATGAAATAATGCTTTGGAAGACAACTTTATTTAAAAGAAATCTGTTTGCATGTATTCATTCTGTTCCAGCATGGCTTGTGCTTTGCTATTCCCTACTATGAAAGACTTTGACTATCCATAAATCTCATTTAATTAAATAATTTCAGAGTGAGGAGAATGTAGGCAAACAAATTCAAAGCATAATAGCTTGTTTTGGGTACTAATTATATCTGCTTCAGTAACATCGCCGATCAGAAAATAGCATGATACTCATAGATAATCATCTTTTTTTTTACTATTGAAATATTTCCAGAACAACTCTGCCTTTTATCCATTGATAGAGGCGCATGTGGTGGGCGACAAACTAGATACGCATTCAACAGACAATTGGTACGTAGTGCTATTTATGATGTCAAGGTTTACGTTAGAATGTTTAAATATCACTAATTGTTTAGAGTCAGTGTGTTCCTTTCGAATATACGGGCTGTGGTGGAAACCTAAACAACTTTGTGTCAATGGCCGACTGTATGGCGACTTGTGGAAATGTTGGATTTCGCCGATAAGAGGACACGTCATAGAAGCCGTTATTTAAAATTATTCTCGAAGTGCTTCTTTACAAAATCCAACAAAATATATACTATATAAGATATATAATACTAGGACGTTATTTCATTCCATAACCTCAGTGCCAATTAGTTTATAACTCCGCAATCATCCTATACATTTTTTGCGTTTCAAAATTAATGAAGGGAAAAACCATATCACCCTTTCACTTGTGGTATACCATGAAATCCATTGCCTGTACTATAATTGGTCATAATTGTACCATTCGGTGGTTAATATCATGTAAATAAAGGATTACAAATCTTTCTATGACATATTTTTAAATGTTAAGTTTTTTATATAGCACAGCACTATCGTTCATTATAAACTACTAAGGAATCAAGAGGACATTATCAAGCCTATTTACGTAGTATTTACAGGCTTACAGGCGGTAGTGGCATCCATATGGATGCCAGGTAAATTACGATTAAATTAATTTAGAATGGCATGTAAATATACGCTCTCAGCATCTATCTTCATTCTTTATGCGTCGTACTTGTTATTTTAGTACATAAAGCTCTCTATTGCTTATTACTATTTGTTTTCTTCCCAACATCTCTGCATGGGTAAAAACACTCATACTCATGAGTCCAATATACGCAATTAATCTGATTTTAGAAATGCTAGAAATTGTATTCCTGCTGATATTTTTCGAAATTTCGACAATAACCAATTTCAATCCATAACAATGATCTTCTGAATTACAACACACCTTGTCTATTTTTATTGGCATAAATAGCATTTTCAATGTCTCTTAGAGCTTAACATCCTGACTTCAAAAGAATAACATTAACTTAATTAAAAATACAAAGTTTAAAACAACAATATGCAGTACCTCTTATATGATAACTATTATGTGTTTCTGTACTTCATCTTGGTTGTTTCTGGTCTTCTGAACAATACCTCCTTTGATAAATTATCGCAATTCTTTTTATCGACAGTGTTTTGGTCCAGTGATCTATCGAAACTAAAAACTAATTGTTATGCAAATAAATCCTTTAAAAATGTTTTCTTCTGCTTTCTACAATGATTTTTTTGCTTGACGTGAGTTTTAGAAATTGTATTCACTCACCTAGAAGCAATACTGATTTTCAGTGGTTTTTTTTCAAATCCAAACCTCTGCATTTTTTCACCACGATAACCAAAACCTTTTTTCTCTGTTCCAGTCTGACCGTCTTCTTCCAAATGCAATGCTACAGGTAGCAATCGACCTTGATTTGATTTTCCTAGGCCTGCGCCTGGATGCCAACCCATTCTAAACAAATTGAATTCGCCCTCAACATAATCTTAAAATTAATACTGATTGAGGGTAAAATAGGTTACTATCTATTACATATTATATACACTTTTATGGAGAAGAAAATATATCGAAAGTAGATTAAAATAACTTCCAAAAATACACTTACCTGCCAAGCAGTTTACTCCCAATTCTTTTAGAAAATTTCTCGATATCGATAACATCCGATCCACTTCTACGACGTTTTCTTCCCAAAGTTTTGTATTCCTTTTTTTCCATAAAGACTGACTGTTCTAGTTTACCATTACTGAATAATATTGTAATATACATAAAGAATTTCTAAAATATGTAAAAAATGTGAAGATTTTTCATAATACAATACCGTTTGTTCTCATCTTCTCTAATTTCAACAGCATCGCGTCCATCTTTAGTACCAGCAGATTTCCCTTCATAATATACAGAGTAATCCACATCCCAGTCGTCAGCCCATGCCCAGTCACAATCAGTCCCTGAATTTAATTTAAGAGATCGACAGGAGGTAAAACTAGTAACTATTTGGCTTAGGCTTACCTTTTTCTCTTTCATCCCAGTAATTCTTATCGGTATACCAAACGAGGCCCGGTCCACCCTTTTCCCATATGACTTCCATTTCCTCTTCATACTTACGAGGCTTAGTCCTATCCTGTTCTGTTACATCATCATGTAGTGCTTCATGTCTAGAAATATAATAATTATATATAAAAACAAGTAAAAGCTTTCTAAGTTTTACCGTTCCCATTCTTCACACTGATCATCATCCTTGTCAGAAAATGCATCATTATCTGGACCAAATTCTTGTTGCAATACTTTTTCGGTTGGGTCTGATGAGTACGACTAAATTGAGCACGTATCACGTAATTATCACCGATAAAACAATTTCTGATAAAATGAAAATAGCTGCGTTCAAAACGAATGAATACCGTATTAACCTGGTCTTGAATTGACAGCTTCTCTTCTTCAAGTTTTCTTGTAAATTGTTCCCTTCGTAAAGAATCATCTAAACTATTATTAATTTAATACTAATCTATTTACTTACTTTTAACATTTCTCTCTTTATTAAAAATTTCAATAGTTGCACAGTAAATATGATTCAATATCTCCTTTATCGGCGATGTTGTTACTTAAGACAAACATACCATATTCCTTTCCAATGCCTATATTAACTTCAGTACCATAGTTAAAAGGCACAGAGCCAAATTTCCGACGTCGGCGAGCACTTTGTAGTCCTAGTTTAGGTATCATAGAAGCAGGAAAGCGGCAAAGACGAATCTAATATATTATAGATTATAAGGACGGTATGATATATAATGAATAGGATATGAAGTTACACTGAACCTGCTCTAAAAAGTACTCGCTCGGCGTACCCACATTACCCTTAGGCATGAGCTGTGGAGGTTTAAGCTCCACCAAATCTTTAATATCAGCATCTGTTAGATAGTCAGAAGCTCCAACTTCAGAGGACTGAAATATTAAAAATGAAAATAAAAAAAGACCATTATAACAACTATTACACTCCAAACATGATATAATGTTACAAATATTATAATAGATTAAATCCCTAAGTGTGTATTCTTAAAGATAATTATTGATAATTCTAATTCTATCTATTTTTCAAAATAAACATTTGGCTTCGAAGGTAAACATAAAGTAGCACTGAATGGATGGTATTTCTAAACTTGATTAAAAAAAGTGGGATTCACAATAATAGCTTATTCTTTTTCGCAAGCATCAAGAGATTAAACAGTAAATGTTATTCAGAAGAATCTTACACTCTAACTGATAACAAATTATGGAATTTAGCTGCAGTAACCCATAGTGTATGTGACCGTTATTATCCTTAATGTCAAAGTTAAAGCTATAAAATGATGATATATACATCTAACAATACCCATAAAACAAACCAAGTTCATTTCCATTACCTCTAAGTTCTGTGCTTCCTACTCGTTAGGAGGCAATAATAATAAGTTCATAGTAATGTAATGAAATTTCCCTCCAATACACTTATTAATCAGTCTCGCTGACTGGATACTATTTCTACGTCATGACAACGTTAATGATATGATGGTATTCATATCCAGCATAATCTATTATATTATAAATATCGAACGAAAAGACGCAGATCCGGCTTAAATATAAGTCTATAAATTGACTATATTCTACTACCACCAATATTATCTTAATTATCTTGATGTTAGGATTTTATCCACACCTTCCCTGGCCTTCTGAATCCATATATAATTGCTCGGTCAAATCTTGGTTAGAATGGAGAAGCACAACAAAGGCAAGATATGTAGAGGGCATCTGTTTTTCTATATATGGAGCTATATTAGTGGTAAATATTAATTTATATACAAAAAATTTACCACTAATAATAGTACCTAATATGATGGTTTCCAGAGTCTCTACATCTGTACAATAATAGCGATGACTGAACGAAAACTACTCGCACAACCATGCTTCAAGCTAATGTACTTCAATAGCTACATCGATATCGGAAATATATGCGTCGGAAGTGTGCTTACAGGATACCTATTTTTGGATGGAGCAGTATTTTGTACTCATTCAACAATCATCCATTTGGGTGGATCATTTGGTTTAGGTAAAGAAAGACTTATATGAAAAGACGACACAGTATTTAGATTAGTATTTTAATATCATAAATTGGTCTCTTTAAGGATTTTGGTGCTGTTCATGCCTCAACTGCATATTCCTAGGTATTAATAGATGCTGTGAAATTTCAGGAAAACTAAAGAGTATTTTTGAAGGTACTTTTAATACTATTACCAACCTCGGTAATTTGCAAATAGCTCTTATTTTTAAGGAAAACGAACTTTCATATGGATAGCTATTTCTAGCTCTGTTGGTATATTTACAACATTTTTCACGCATCCGCCACTTTTCAATGTTAATGTAGGAGCGTGGTTCTATATTCCATTTATACAAGATCCAGTAATGGTTAGTCAATTGTTAAACAGCTAATCTAATTTATAGAATTATACAAGATACTTAACAGATATTGACTTTCAGGAATTAGAATTATATCCAAACATTGTACACCCTATAATTAATATAGCCACAGCATCCATCATCACCATTATTTATGGTTCTCTCTGCCTAATTATTTTCTTAAAAATTCGCAAATCCCAATCTAAAAAAGGGCAAGGCCTTGCAAAATCTCAAAAAAAGGTATCTTGTTTAGTGATTAAAAACTAATTAGAAAATTTCTTCTGCAATGTATTTATCAGATACCGATATTGTTTATTTAGATCTTTGTGCAAGCCCTCGTCATTTGCGCAACAACAGCCATTGCAGCTTACCTATATATATACATGCAGTTTTTTTATACTCCAGAATGGCTCATTACAGCAGCTGGTATTACATACCAATTGAGTAGCAGTAAGTATTAAATAACAATTAATGGTTAAATTCAGTCAATTATTTTTAATAACTTATTAATACTAGGTGCACCTTGTATAGTTTATCTGACTTGCAACAATACAATACGAGGAAGAATAAAAAACATCATCCAAGGCCGTGATCTAGGTGCACGTGTGTATACAGAGACTAATACTAGACAGAGTGGTTCAAAAATATATTCTCATTCAAATAATAGGACTTAATAAAACCATTCCAATGATACCACTTTCTTTGTACTTGCGTTTACGCGTTTATAATATAATTCTCTGAGTAACATGTAATGCTTAAATAGCGATTATTTAACGTATTTAAGCAACAGTATGAAGATTTGTACAATATTAAGCTTCTGTATCCTAAGATGTCCTGAATTCGAAAACATTTTAGTGTCAAGCACTTTATATAATAAATAGTTATTTCAGACTTATATTTATTTACTCAAAGCAATGCAGAGAACTGTTTTAATTTTAAGTATACATATGCAATTTAAAAATAAATATTTGCACTCCCCATGAAAAATTCCATATAAATGCCATGATGTAACTGTCAATTCTAATTTTTAGCATGAGATAAAGACATTTGACACTAGACTTCTAAACTAAGAAAGGATTTGTTCCCAAAATAATGCATAAACGTAGTTTCTATAAATTATGTAGACGTTAAAACAGATATAAGATTTTAAAAGTCTGCGTTAAAAGGTGTTTGATTGAACCACAAGTTGCCCACAATTTTCCATGCATTATACATAAATAAAAATAATTAGAGACAAGTTATTTTAATACTACAAATAGATTATTTTAAGCGCGGTTTTCTTAAAATAAACATAGTAATACTATTAACTTACTTTTACAACTTTAACTGGAGTCACAAAACATCGGCGTGGTATTTCCATTCCCTCAGCATTCATCCAGTGCCGGCCGTGGTAATCTTTAATAAAGTCGCACCTTAAGAACATATTATACATTGAATAAAACAAGCTTCGCACAATTAGATATAGCCTAAAAGAATTCCAATACACGTATAGGCGTCACTAATGTTGGACGTAAAATTATTTGTAAGATTTTTTTAAGTTTTCATTAAAATTCCATACCAAAAATACAAACTATATTTCTAATACCTTAATTGATCGTCTTTAAAAGAGATTACACAGCAAGTAGTAGAACTTTCCATATTTCCATTAGATTTAGCAGAACTTGATATTGAATTACTCTGCAACATGAAAATAACCCTTAATATTTAAGTGAAATTGGCATCACTGCGTTTAAATACTATGTAATATAGGTTAATTCAGAAATATTTAATCTTCAATAAGAATCACTTTCTAAATTTATAGACAGTAAAATTATAAGAAATATTTGTACCTCTTCTCGACGTTCAGGTCTGTGCCTAAAATGAAAGCAGTGGAATTTTCCATTTTCCGTATAATCCGAGAAATAACGGCGTAGGTCTTTGGATCGCATGTTTTGAGGAATATTCCGAATAATACAGTAATATATATGTTGCTCAGAAGTACCTGTAAATCCACAACAAATACTTGTAAAGACTATATTACCCACTTACTAAAAACTATAAAACATAAGCTACGCAACCATTAACGAAACAAAATTTACCTGGCTGATTAACGGGGTCCTTCGAATTAAATAATTTATCCATCAGTGTTCGATTTGTAACTCTATTTATTAACGTAGACATAAAGGCAATGTAAAGAAATAATAATTAAATAAGTAGTACTCGTCGCTTTTTTCTATAAATTTGTTAATAAATATTTGAAAGACAATGTCCAAATGGATTATTTATTAACAAATAACCTTTTAATTTAATTATAATGCATAACTGAAAGCAATAAAATATTTATCCGTCCAACACCACAATAGAAACTAATCTAATAATTAAATAATATTTTATAGTAAATAATTTACTAAAATGTAAGATAACAGGAATAATACAAATACGTTCTCGTATTACAGAGAACAAGTAACTATAATTCTTTAAATGTATTGAATAATTTCATTTGTATGGTGTATCATAATAACAAAAGAAAATAAGCAATTTAAAAAATACATAATACTAGATATATACGTAGTTTTAATAATCACTAAATTGATATTTTCAGTGGGTGTAACTATTTTCCGCACATAGGTAACCTTAATCTAACGTACGCTTTTAATCAGCCACAGTGGAATTCGATGGCTTATTGAGCGATTTTAATATCTCCAATATGTTCATGATCAAGAAAATCTGGTTATAACCTCAACAACTCAGTCTGCAGAAAGAATCATGAAATACGATAATAAACGATTATCCTGAGTTTTTGCTTTAGACTTCATTTAAATTTTCTATTCTTCGTTCAAAGAGTGAGAATTCACCATTTAGCAAAAATGAAATCTATTATACTTACAATATTCTATTTTACATACATTAACAGATTTTTTGACCCAATTTTAAGAAGTGGAAATTAAAATAATTGATGGCTCGTTTATATCATAAACTTTTACACTATCATGAATTCATGTTTTGCTCAAAATTATTAATTGCCGTTTACACACAGCAAGAAACATAAGTATGCGCTAAACGGTGGAACATATGTTACCCAACATTTATTCACTGAGGCTCAGTAAAAAAAAGTGTTGCACTATTCTATTAGAAATATTATACTTGAAAAGGTTCTATAAATGAAAGATCATATTTGTTATTACATTTAATACTTAGGTAAAATAATATTGGACACCGCAATTAAAATGTTTCGAAGTACATAGGAATCATTTTGCAGTTAAAGCAACTACTGATCATCCTAATATGAAGACATTCAGCAATATATGCTTCACTCAAACTTCTGTAAATAAATTGTCTCCTCCCGTGATAATGCCTAAATTCTGCATTGTAACGAGTCTCCGCCCCCAAATATTCGATTGTAATCAAGTGGTCACGTAGTTGTGGATTGTACCATCTTTCACTCCCAAATAATTTTGATGGATTGAATTATATATTGCAGATATAGTTAGTATTGTGGTTTGTGAATCCTTAATGTTATTAAACTGGTTAGTAGCAGAACATGGACATCTGTTTTGTATTCGTGTTTTTTTAGTTAATATATTTTCTAATTCTAATGATAAAGAAGTAGTCTACCGTTAAGGATTTTTGTGTGAGTACTTTAACTTGGCGAATCGCAGTATTGTTATTTCTTAAAGTACCCGCTTGATATTATTATCTACTTATAGAATAGTTTAAGTAAAGGACCAAATTTTTAATACTTGTTGGTTGTTTTTGTTAAGAGATAGGACAATTTGATAAAGAAATTTCCTATTTTTCATATAATACAGATGTATCGACTTATTCTTAGTTTAATAAAGAAGCTCATTATAATCTAGCTAGTGGGAGTTATTGATTTTGTTTTTGCTTTAGGAGTGCCAATGAGTGATAGTCACGCTAATTTTCGACACCCAAAGCTACGAATTATTGGAGCTGGAGAAAGTGGTATGAACTCAAATGTTAAATGAATAATAATCATTGCTGATTTACTGTCTTTACAGGTTCTTATGGGGGAGAAGTGGACCATACTGCGTTCTTGTCGGACAATATAGGCTCTCTGTATCTCAACCAGGACTTCTCAGACGTATTGTTTATAGTTGATGGCGAGAAATTTCCAGCCCATAAAGTTTTACTTGCTGCACGTAGCGATTATTTCAGGTTACCATGGGATTTTTCTTTAAATTGGTCATTCATATTCGTCATAAAAATGAGTATACTATTAGTATTTAATTAAGGATATTTAGTAATAGTAACATTTACACATCGCAAATTGAAACCTTTAATCCATCAATACTCATCATTGAAAATGAATTCAACAATAAGTTAGTTCAATAATTTGAGTAAAATTCTATGTAGTAGATTAAAATATAAATTCATAACATTTTAGAATGATTGGGCTATATTGCCAGGTATTTAGTTAAATGGCCTAATATTTTATAAAACAGCCTTTTTGACTTTCTGTATTAATAGTTACAAGTATATCCTGTGTAAAAGAGAAAATCTGGTGTTTTTTGCCAAGACTAAGTTATGGATTTCAGAATTTGTCATTTAGAGCAATGTTATATGGTGGCATGAAGGAAAGTGACGAGGGTGAAATAATTCTCGAGGAAACCAACGTGTTCGCGTTTCGTGTACTATTAAAGTATGTTTAATTACTCTAAGTACTTCTATTTTTGTTCCTATCTGGTATTTATTTCACACCAATTGTAGAATAGAATATAACTTTATGAAATTATTTTATTGTTAGATATATCTACACTGCTAAGTTAACATTACTCGAGTATCGCGAAGATCAAGTGATGGATATTTTGGGACTAGCACATAAGTATGGATTTATAAAGCTTCAGAATGCTGTTGCCGATTATCTAAAGGTTTTTTTTACTTGTTTTAAGATTATTGAATACAGTTTCTACACTATCCCCGTATTTAAGCATTTTAACGCACTTCTAGTATTTAATTTACAATATGGCTAGTTGGAATTATTAAATTTACAGTTACATTCAAAATATTGGCAAAATTGATGCATATTTATGACATATTCATCTGTTCTTACAGTAGTTCCTCCTTACTCTTAGAAAGATTTGATTTTCTAGACAAGTTTATTTTACTGTTCTGAATAATTATATTTCAGGCTATCTTAAATAATAAGAATCTATGCCACATATTTAACATATCTCAGTTATATATGCTGCATGATTTGACAGAATATTGTCTTGTTTTTGCTGATCAAAATGCAACGGAAGTTTTAAACACCCAGGTATGAAAAAGTGCAAGAATCAACAAAATACAGTTAATTAAATGCGTCTAATCTATTACTATGTTTAATTTGACTTCTCTTAAATGTCATCATAATTTATATATGCATCCAAAGAAAAAATATTTAATTTTATGGGAAGATAATAACATTGTTCCAAGACTAGGAAAAGTACAATTACATTTGGTTGAACATATATATTTTTACCATTTTATTTAATGGTTTACTGGAAAGTATCATTCTGAGTTTTCAGGGTTTCCTCCAACTTTCTCTAGCCGCTGTAACTCAACTAATTTCTCGCGACTCATTTTGTGCTCCGGAGATTGATATCTTCAATGCTATTAAAGAATGGGTCAAAGTTCATCCTGAGGTAAATAACCGGAACTATTTACTTTTTATATCGAAACTTTTTATCTCAGGTATTTGCAAAAGAAATACTAATGAAATGCCTCCGTCTTCCGCTTATTGGACAGAAAGATTTATTAAATTTAGTACGACCATCAGGTACATATAAATTATGTAATGTTTGTTTTACTGTAATCTATGTTCTAACGCCAGAATAGTCTATCACTAATAAAGGTTTACTTGCTCCTGATACACTTCTTGATGCCATAGAAGAACAGAGTAAGAAACGCACAACAGATCTCACTCATAGAGGATTTCTCAGTTAGTTCACTACTATTCTATTTATAGTATTTTTCTTTCCTGTGACTTTTTAGGTTTAGTTTTTTTTCTTCAGCTCCAAATACAAATGTTGCTACTTCTCAACTCGGAGCATGTGTAGTGGCTGGTGAATCTTCAAATGCCCTACTTAGTGAACCGGGTCAGTTTATTTCTAAGTGTAAATCTTATTTTTAATGAGTGTAAAAATCAATCTATCATTAGTAACGCATCGATACATATCTCTTATTTTGTTTCTCTTCTGCTTGAAGGTATTATACACGACGGTGATCGTAATTTAACACGTCATGCAATTGGTGATGATGAAGGTATAATTATCCAGTTGGGTAGCCCCTATATAATTAATAAAATCATCCTTCAGTTATGGGATCGAGAGCAAAGAATGTATTCGTATTATGTTGAGGTAATTTTAATTTAAAGTTTTCTAAATTAGATGTTATTATATTTGATAGAACAGTATACATTTTAGTATTATTCATGTCTAGCGCACTAATTTATTTCTTTGTAATGTGATTTATGTAGTCATTTGCTTGTAATATGCTTACGATTTTTAGTGGAAGATAGAAAGTTGATATGCATTAACATGTCATCTAAATATATGGTGTGTGCAGGTAAGCATGGATCGCCGTGACTGGGCTCGAGTGGTTGATCACACCAAGTATCTTTGTCGTTCTCGTCAGACATTATTTTTCAGTTCAAGAGTTGTGAGGTTTGTCCATCAATTTTAATGTATGCGATGTACACTGAGATTTTTAGTGTAAACGAACGTATTAACTATGACATTTTTAGGTTCATTCGTGTTGTCGGCACTCATAACTCACAGTCGAATCGAATGTTTCATTTAGTTTCATTAGATGCCCTCAATTCGTCAGAAGAATTTGAAATTGATCCAAAGAGCATGCTTTTCAGTTAATAATAATCAATTTTATATTTGATTTCGAAAAATTTTAAGCTCAATACTTAATTTGTAAGATATTAAGTGATGCTTTAGTTCCATCTATGAACGTCGCAACGATTGAAAATAATGCTTTAGTCATTGAGGGAGTTTCTAGATGTCGTAATGCTCTTCTTAATGGGCAGGTACTACTCTTTGACAACCATTCAGTTTTCCTTTTGTGCTTTCTTTCTCCTAGAATGTTCATTACGTACTTTACAGATATCAGACTATGACTGGGATAATGGCTACACTTGTCATCAACTTGGTAGTGGAGCTATAACTGTGCAACTTCCTCAGCCATATATTATAAGCACTATGAGGTTATTAATGTTCTTTGGAGTCAAATTAGAAAAAGGAGGGGTTTACTCTAAAAATGAAATTGTCGTTTTTAGACTTCTTTTGTGGGATTGTGATGATCGCTACTATTCGTACTATGTTGAGGTTTCAGTAAACCAACAAGATTGGAAAAAAGTTACCGATAGACAAATTAACCAGTGCAGGTATGATAAAATTGTCTATTACTTTATGTATTTATGCTTTACTGAAAATGTTGTTAGGGGCTGGCAGCTTTTGGAGTTTCCTCCGGTACCAGTTGTATTTATCAAAATTGTTGGCACTCATAATTCGGCAAACGAGGTATTTCACTGTGTCCACTTTGAGTGTCCAGCAAGTAGTGATGCTCCACCAGTAGATGAGCGTTCTGTTATTCCTGCCATCCAAGATTATATCGAAGAGAGTAACAATTAGTAATCATTTGATTGTTTCATCTTTAGTGTGAATAGCCTTTACATAGGGCTCTGTATTATTCAATGTTTTTGTTATTATACTGTACATACACCAAATACTTGTGCATAGACGTGTATAATTTATTTCTTTAGTAATTATGTTGTATTTCATTTTTTACTGTGAAACGCATCCATATTGTTTCTTCTGTTTTTAAGACTTTTTTTGTTCAGAAAGTTAGTGTGATCATTTAAATTTGATTTTCCTAAACCATTGTCAGGTTAATAAGCGTTCTCACTACTTGCATAGTACTTCTTTATTTTGTTCTTAACTTTACTGTAAAAGCGGAAAATTGAACTATGTATACAATGTCTTGAACCAAATGAATATATATAACTTAGAGCATGTAGCTTTGACTTTCTTAGTTCCGTTTGCTGAGTTGAAGAATGGATGAATACAATGAATCATACATTATCATGATTTTACATTATAGCAATTTGCGGAGTTGATATTTATATTGATCTAGATATTAGACGACTAGACGATGGAGAGTATTAGCTGATCCTGTTTTGCACTGATCTTGACCACACCCTTTGCGATATGCCCTATTGTCTTGCCAGTATGGAACGGGATTAATTCATATTGGATATTGCTACTTCGCAACAGTTATTAGCGACATTTATCCTTCATGTGCATTATGCTATGGCTTGAATTTATTATTTGCCATGATAGTACATAGTGTGACAACTCAATGTAGTATAAAATATACTTATTTTTCTCTTTGATTCCTATTTATTTATGTATACTTCACTGTTTACTTTGAAATTATTACAAGATTGCCACTATATACCTCTTCCCTTTTCTTGCGAAAAGTGTTGACTCATCATAGCTGATGTCACTATTACAGTATGACTGTTTCCTACTAAATCAATGCCATTAGCTCTTAAAGATGTAATCGATGGGTGCTAGCAAACTCTGTCGAACTTGTTTCTAGCGTTCCTTTTTGCGCAAACCACTCTCTCGACTATGATGTGGCGACTGCTATGCAGTTTTCATCGTAGATCCCAGTTTTCCTTTCAAAATTCTGTTATATGAATATTCCTCTACTCATTATTTTGATTTTTTTCACACATTTAATCGTGTATTTGACCATATTTCTATTTCGAAGATATTCACAAGGATCATGTTTTAACTATAAAATATGGGTAATTTTTTTGATTGCTTGACATCTGTTCTTGGTACCATCTCACCTAAGGCTTACTTTATAACGTATCTGAAAATTGCGCTGTTGAATAGTTCGTATTCCGAGAAAGATACATTATATGTGTATGCTAAAGATATAAACGATAAAGAGTGACATGAAATTGTTATATTATTCCACTTCGTAAAGATTTACTATGGTCTTAATTTACGAAAATCACATGTACAAATAATGCTTAATAGAAGAATTTTTAAATAATTTGGTAACCATTCATTATCGTTATTTACTAGTCCCTATTGAATTCTTAGGTTATGCGAAAAAAAGCAAAATCTTTAAACTTTAATAAAGAGTTTTCTTAGGTTTAAGAATAATTCTTTGTTGTTTTTGCGCTTGTACGAAAAACTAGAATCAAACAGGTATTGGGAGATTAATAGACAGAATACTATTAAAGTACTTCTTTTATAAGTATATTTTTTCTCAGTTGTACTTAATTATGCTAACTTTGATTTCACTTTCATTCCTTAATCATATATATATTCACACCTTTGACTTTTTCGATGAATTTCTTATGTTTAGATGACGGGTTTACTTTATATGATGGTTACACTTATAGTCTTTGTCTGTGCTCGATATGAAGATAGTGAGTTATACACATAGTTTTGTTTCTATGTTAAATTTATTTAATAATATATAAGAAGGGACCAAGTATTATGCTAGAATTGAAGGAGAATATTTATTTAGAATATGATCGTTCAAAGATGCCTTGGGATTTACGTCCAGTTCAAGATTTTATTGGTCTTTGGTCACTTCAATCAACAAGTGGACGTTCTAGGTGAGAAATGTTTTATGTCTCAGAATTACTTTATAAATTTGCATATTAAATGTCGAAGTGTTTCCTCGAATACCATCTTCGAACGGAGTTAAAGGGATCTGCCACCTCCTGACCAAATCGATTATGCCATCAATCCCGTTCCAAAATTTGGAGCTCGAGCCATTAACATTACGTTAGTTAAATCATTGCTCTGACTTTTTTCCATCAAATAGGAGATGATAGTGAAAACAAAAGATGTTTTAAGTAAAGTATGCTTAGTTTAATTCTTAGGCATACGTACTTTAATAACGGGGACGTTATTCGTCATGATTACGGCTTCATGCCTGTAAAGAATGCAACACGAAGAGATCCACGAGTACACATTGCATACTTAACAACATCCAGTGAAGGTAGATGTAAATTTGGAAATGTCGTTTTTATTGTTAAATTGTCCCTCTTAATTTTTAACTTAGTATAATAGATCTCTCAGTGGTTTCAGATAATTTAATACTTTGTAAGTTGAATAAGAAATGATATAACCATTTCTGTGTACTTCTGTTAAACAAAACAATCAATACTTTACACATAAATATAAAATTCACGAAAAATTTAGGTTGGTCTATGATGGAGCAAGGCCAAGTGAAGGGAACTCAGATGACATTTCATCTCAAGCAATATCTCAGGAGAAGTTTCGATGTTGGAAGTAGGAATGACCTTGATATAAGAGAGGTATAATCTAATTAACTAGTCAAACTATTTTGAGGTTTTATATGGTTATATAAGTTAATGATATTTAGTAATTATCTATTCTTCAGTTTGAACGCCAGTTAGAACTATCCAACCACAACCAGATAGTGATGAAGGTACGAGCTGAAACAAGTTATGACATTGAAGCATACACTGCTACGTACAAGAGAGTTCTCGGATAATAATAAAATAAATATAATATATAGTAATTTCTTACTGATTTCTTTGCTGATAAGTCTGTCATACATAAATTGTCTAATTCGTAACCATGGTTTAAAGTGTCATTATATATCAACAGATTTAGACAATTTGACGGAATGTTTATTACTGTTCTATAAAACATTTTTGGTAGTTAAAAGAAATACCGAAAATTACAAACTGCAAGTGATTATATTCTTCTACTCTATTTTTTTTGCCTACTTATCTTATTTTTATGGATATCCTATATGTATAAACTATTCAGAATCGTTCTTATAATCACTCATAACCATAACAATGCCAATTATATCTTTAGTTATTTGGATTAAAGCTGGATGATTAAATTTAAAGTTTTTGATCCATTTGATGCTTTTTCGTCATTTAATGTTTGGTTATTTGCTAAGATTTTCATCCTCTTCGTTTACATTTTCACAAACTCTGCCCTTTAACAAAAGCCAAACGCCGAAAAACCACCTGCTGGTGTTCATGGTAGTTTAAAACATATTTTCAACATTATCGCTCTTCATCACCAGGTTTCTGTCTATAGGTTATGTCCCATTGATTTGATCTTCGGTATTTTTCTACTTCTTCCCTATGATAGTTAGTTGTCAGAAGATAATATATGATATGTTATGTTCATAACGGAATTAGAACGTAAAAAGGTATAAATTGGAAGTAAAAAATGTATTTTGTAGTCATTTGGTTTATTCCAGTTCCATATTGGAAAAAAGTTTCTTTAATATGATGAATTAGTTACCCAGTGGTCAAATGTGTTTTGTTTGCATGTGTCACACACGGCTGTTACTCTGTGACTGAAATCGCCAAGATACCTCGAAGAAGTACGGATATTGTCAGTCGAATATCTGCATATCTCCTTTTATCGCCACGTTTCCAATCACCACTTTTGTTTCTCAGTGTACGTATTTTATTCAATATTGTTTCGAACGCTAGACTAAAAAAGAGTCAGCACTAGTCCCTCCAACATTGTTTAACATTTCCGCTGCGCCTTTTATGTTCTTTTCCATCTCACTCAGCTACTTCATACACACCGTCCGGACAGTCTCTCTTGCCATTTGGTATGCGCAATAGATTGATCAGTTTTGTGATAAGACTTAATAAATCATATTTCTCTGAACGCCGTAGAAAACATTCACAACCACATCATTTTGATAAGTTTAGTTCATTACAAACGCCCATAGTCTTATCCAGCTCTATCCACATCTAATTCTGATACATTTTTAAATTTTTCTGAGAAAATATTTGTCGTTTGCCAAACTTATGCAAGTATTTTTTTTATTTCCTGCATAATTTTCCAACTGATATTTTTTATTAACTCCTTCTTCTTAGCTCAAAAGTAAACGATAGTAAATAGGTGTGATTATAAGACATAACATCAGTATATTAAAATATTGCGTATTCACTCTTTTCTCGTGACTCTTACAGTGGATAGCAAATATTATAGTGAGATATGATCGTCTAATTATTACGAGTGATTTTATGTTCATATTTGTTCATTAAATAAAGTGAGTGTAAATAAAGAATGATGATGATTATGAATAATTTTGGGAGAATATAGATCCAAATGTTAATCGGCTGAACAAAAATTGTAGCCAATAACTTTGAAACGCAATTAGTCAAGGAAACATTAATGATTTCGTGAGGATGAAAGCGTTAGGTCGACTGCCACCTGATCGGCTGTCTGCCAATTACCTGCAATCGCCTTCTGTTTGTCTTTCGCCGTGTTGACGCGAGCGGTCAGCAAAGTTTCAGGCTGCTCATATAATATTAGCCCAGCCGCCGTGACCAGACTATTCGAGTTACGCAGAGGTCGAGATCAATTCCTCAATCCTCTCATTATTTTCCCTCATTTATTTCAGCTGCCTACTTCTTACACACTTTTAACTCATCCCCATCTTGACAACTCTTAATTCTCCATATTTTTCATAGGTATAAAACTTCATAAATCTCACTTTCTTAATTATCTCCCACTAATAGACTAATTAAAGAGATCTTGTACTAGTTCTCAGACGGTACGATTGCGCTTCTTTTCAAACCGTTTTTATTCGTCAATTCTGTCTTTTATTAGATCATCTCTGCCAGCCGCATTCGACAATAGGGTCCCTATGGTCTAGACTATTGAATCGGTTAAATTTATGCAAGTTTCCAGCTATTTTACTATATTAAAAGAATTTTTCATTTAAATCCAGCTTTTGCTGATGTGTAAGTTCTTCATCTTCCAGCGGCTACATAAATTTTAAGTAAAACCAGAATGTTCCTAAATATAATAATGGATATATCCACTGCTATTAATATCTTTTAGTTTCAGCCATGCACGATCAGTTACTGATAGTAGTTATTAATTAAATAAAGTTAAATAAAATTTCCGTGGTACTAAATCTATCAGGTGTGAAACTGTAATGGAAAACAAATATTTATTAATAAATACAAATAAATATTTACACAAATCATTTTTAATAGGACTTTAAAAATAATATATCAATTGTTTAACCCTTCTTCCAGGTATAGATGGAAATTGTCTAGGTACAATATGAAATGTTTCAACCTCACGTTGATTGTATTTATTGCTATTCTATTTCTACTACTTAATTCATATGGACTAATTCAGATTTTCAAATTTTTGGGATGTAAACAACATAGGAATCTAAAAAATAAAAGTGAACAAGGTACGTACTTTTGAGACTAAAAATATCGAGTCTCTTATCTCATTCACTGAAAAAAGAAACAATTATTTCAAGCATTATGTTTGGAATAATATATATAATATCATATTTTAGATACTCTCCGAAAGAGCTTAAAAGGATCTATACATAAATATCATTCTATATATATAACAAAAAAAATCCAAAAAGAAAGATTCACTTCTACACATTCAACACCAACTCAAACTGATTTAATTTCATTGATGGAAAAAGAACACAGTCATCACCCACACTATGGTTATAGGCACCGCACAAGTACCAATATGGTGACAGAAGATGTAAATCTGGTAGCTTAGAATATCAGTGAGATCATGACAAAATTAATTAATTAAAATTTCCAGATCAAAACAACGACAAGCTTAAGTGATAGCCTGCAACATACAAATCCAAGAATTCATATTACAACCAACAAAATACATGTAAGGTTCTAAATTTTGCGGACTTCCGGTAGTAATTTTATCAGTTATTATCATTTATAGATCCCTGATATTTCAACATCTACTATACCTCATATAGAGATCCATCATCCTGAAATTGATAGGCATCATGGATGGCATAGAGGTCATCATAGAGTTTCGTCTTCCACTTCTACAACCACCACAGTAGAAGCCCAAGGGTATAGTCAAATTTGTATAAAAATGCGATGTAATATCGGTAGATTAATGCGAATTTCTCATAACATTCAGATTTTTTCCAGTTTTTTAGTTAAATAATATCAATTTACGAAAGCGAAACTTAAGATGTTTCATTACAGAGCTATTACCATTGTTACCGCGTTATTAGATATTGGGAGAGATAAGTGGAATAAATACAGAAGACCTATAGAAAAATATCACGAGTATATGGAAAATCTTCTTTCGTTAAGAAACAACATGGTACTTATTTTAATGCACTCATGCTATTCTATGTATTTAATTGCGTAGATCATTAATAGACATCCTTACCTTTACTTTTTGAGCGCTTCTAAATTTCATCAATCTTTACAGTTTTAGGTAATATTCACAGATCGAAGTAGTTATGATTTTATCCATAATTATAGGAAAACCTTGAGTCTTATGCATCAAACCAAGGTTAGAATTACTACTCTATTTTTATTTTCTTCTCTCTATTATTTTGAAGCTCTTCATTGATAATTTAGAACTTGTTCTAGATTCATCTTATGTCTTTAAATGACCTACCACTTTATCGATATATAGAATATGCTCAAAGTATTATTGAAAATGAGCATAGAAATCATACCCTTTGGAGATCAATTTGGGATCCGACGATGAGGGACCACCCTGAGGCAATGAGTGCAGAATACGATGTTCTTGTAAATTCTAAAACGTACTTTCTCCACAATGCAACAGTAAGTTAAACGAGATATATCAGAAAATATACAAAAAAGATAAAAATAATGTATTAGTTTCCTTCTCGAGATGAAAACCAAACTTTATGTTTTCCTTGAGTTAAAAGGAAAAATGTACTACATAATCCTATTCAACTTTTGAATGTAATACATTAATAGCGATTATTATAAATTTAGTATAAAACCATTATATAGTTATATTTAATTGTTTAATGGTTCAGCTTGAAGACCCATTTTCAAGTGAGTTCTTCGTGTGGATAGATGCTGGTTACGGTCATGGAAATCAAAGTATTTTCCCTTATAATAATTTATGGGAGCCTAATTTTCCAAATGGATTGATATCGCTAATAAAAGTATCTAAAATGTTTATTTTTAATTAGAGACTGATTATTGAGTGACTAAAAGTTTAAAAAATTTATGTTTTATAGCTTACGCCTGAACACGATAAAATTTTTGGATATAATTTGGACAATCTCTATAGAAGAAATTGGTCCGTTCTGTCTGGGGGCTTTGTAGCAGGAGATAAACGGTTAGTACCTACCTTACCATTATTGGTGGTCTTTATGTCTGAGATATATCCTTCCTTTTAGTTCAATTGGACAACTTCATACTCGTGTTCACCGAAAATTTATAGAGCTAATTCATCGCAATAAAGTAGACGATGACCAAGTTAGTATATACTATTTTAGAGTATAATTCGATTAAGTTACATTATTTCATGATATATTATTTAAAAATAAAAACAGGTAGTTTATAGACAGTGATGGTATTAGTCGTCAACTCTATTCCAAATCTCTTCTCTATACGACAAGGAGACTGGTTCGATGCATTTCGGCTTTTTAGTACTGATCAGATTCAATTCGGAAAATAGATACCTAGATTTAATTAAATATTAACTAACAAGCAAGAACGCTCTATTCATATAGTATACTTTTATAGAATTGACTTTACATGATCAGGGATTTAGCAGAATAAAAATATATTTATTATTTTATGTGTAATAATAGATTGAACTCATAACACTTTTTAATATAACTAATCATAGTTACGGTTATTTATAAATGGGATCAAACGACTTAGTATTTTCATAGGCTTAAACAGTGATAAATAACCGAGCAATATCCTTCGAATATAGTGCAGAATCACCTTTGAATTAAAAACGGAAATATATGAATATATATTACAACTTTTTAATTGCTGTTCCTAGACTTTTATGTCGTGTAACCTTAAAATATGAGTAAACTTCCTAATTATATGAAGTGAAAAAGTTGGCATTGTACTAATTTGGTAGCATGATAAACAATGACTTCCAGTTGGGTCAACCTCATGTTAAGCAAAATTACCTTAACACCATAATTGGAACTGTTCCATATACTAGCAATAATGATATGTAACTACATTTCAGTAGTACATAAGTACTAGTTCTAAGACAGTCCCACCTCCCACTTTCCCCACTCTCATTTACATAATTTTCCAGTGGTTTCTCCTAGCTTAAACAAAATCATCAAAAAATAAGGCATTCTCACTCAATATTTACATGGGACAAACGCTTTCCTCCCTTTCCTTA